>OZ030394.1:32558997-32797570 GCA_964023965.1 Melinopterus prodromus | reverse complement strand
GTAGCGGTTACCCTCGTCGGCTCATCCACAACCTGCACCAACCCCAAAGACTCCAATACAGTATAGAACCTGGGCAAGCAGGCGCTCTCCAACCTCAGCAAATCTATATTGAAGTCACCGAGAATAACAACACGATCACAATCCAGTATTACATCAGAAGTTGCGTCCTCAAACGCGACCAAAAAATTACTGAAGTTTCCCCTGGGAGGACGATAGAAACACCCAATGCCAAAACGCAATCCATCCACACAAACAAACACCCACACCTGCTCCAAATCCGGAGACACATATCTACTACATATACGATATTTTAACCGCCGGCTCAAAAACAGTCCCACACCCCCGCCCCTAACCGCACGCGAAGCCCCAACAAAATCATAACCCGCGATGTCAATAAGCCCCCCAGAATCACCGGTCAACCAGGTCTCAGACACGCCCAGCACATCATAGTTGCCAGCCGCAGTAAGCACCGACAGGTCACATAGCTTATTAATAATTGAACGGATGTTCAAATGTGCGAACTTCATTATAATCAGCACAAAGGAAAACAAAGTAAAGTAAAGCGCAAAATTCAAATTCTTAGCCGACTTGTATATAAACCTGACTGAACTTTAGATACCCAACAAAAAACCGAAATATTATACTAAGAATAAAAAATAACAAAACACAGCTGTTCCAATAGCCCGAAAAAAAATTGAAAAAAAAAGGAAAAATACCGCTCAAACGCACGGTCTCAAAACATTATTACATATACACATGAAAATGAAACATTTATGAATCAACAAAGTACCTAAGTCAAATATCAAACATAATTACTAATTAGCAATGTATATACAAACTACCACTCAACAGAAACACTCAAATTGTACACAGTCTGCACTTAAATAATTAAAAAGAAAATAAATAATATATACCGCAAAATACATATTTAAAGGCTGCCAGGCCATACATTCGCCAAACATCTGTATAACAAATACAAATGAAATTAGAATATTTAAGTGTCAACAAAAAGAACTTAAGTGAAATATCAAACACAAACAGCAATCGATATATAAATTACTACTCAACAGTATACAGTCTGCACTAAAATAATTAAAGGAAAATAAACAATATATACCGCAAAAATACATATGTAAGGGCTGACAAAGGCTTTTACAGTCGACATACTAAACACTCATTAATCAAGCATCCTTACAGTACCTGTATCGTCTCTCACATATATTGCACCATCTCTGGACCATACTTTTTGCTTGCCATGCACCTCACCCAACCTCTTCAGCTCCGCAGCCCTCGATCTAGTGAGGTCCTCCCTCATAAACATTTTCGTACCCTTTAACCTAGACTTCTGCGACAGCACAGCAACTTTTGTCTTATGCGACAGGAACTTGACACTCGATTTTGGTCACCCTGTATAATTTGGATCAATGTCACTTGGTTAACGAGACTATTACATCTAACTTAATAAGCACGTCGCAAAATTTTATTAACGAGGTGCATTTTGTGGTTTTTATTGATTTTTAAAGCCTACGATGCAAAATCAATTTTTTTTGGTTTTTATTTTTTTCCGTTGCGGTCACTCAACTGATTTCAATAAAATTTTGGTGATATGTAGGAAACCATAAAAGGCTTCCAAATGTGTAGAAAAATGTATAGCATGCAATTTAAAAAATATATTACCATGGCGTTGCACATTTTTGGAACACCCTGTATAATAAAAAATAATTTCTTGAATTGTACCTTGAAGTACAGGGTAAGCCTGCAAAATGTCAAACTCTTAGCTTAATGAAGTAAGTGAGCTACAGAAGACGGGAGCTTAGTTGCAGGACCCTGTATAATAATATATAATTTATAATTATATAATTTATGTCAGATTTGTTACATTTTTCTAATTAACAATTTGCTTTATAAGTCAGTCCATCTGACCGTAAAAATATTCAAAGTCGTTATTTTTTTAATGCAATAAATAATTGGCGTATTCTCGGACTTCAATAACTATCGTATATGGATTCGGTTTTTATGTACATTTTGTTACGAATTGATGAAAACATGACTTATGTAACTTGAGTTATCTATCGCTGTTCGTCTTAAACATTCATATGTCTAAAGTAAAAATAAGTAAAGTTCATCATTTTTTAGACCAACAAGACCTGAAATAACTAGGAAACTTGGACTGCAATAACTAGCATAAGTGGAGACAAGCATCCTCTTTCGTTTAGTGTATTGTTTGTTATAATCGGATAATAAAAAGGGGTTATGCTCATTGTTCTGCTGAAACGGTGTATGTTTCTATACGCGCATCCCGGTATAAAAATAGTCAAAGTTCATCTATTTTTTTAGACCACTAATTACTGGAAACTTGGACTGCAATAACTATGGAAGTATGGGCTATATTTGTACTTTTGATTGCTGTAAGAGATGTTGTAATTGGTATAGGATTAACGGAGATATGAGATTGTAAAAATGTGTCATTCATTAAAATCGGATGAAAAAACAAATTTATGGATAACTTTTATTGCTAACTTCCCCCCGGTATATCCTACAGCGCTAATTGTTATAGTTTCGGTCAGGCAAAAGTCATGCAGGTAAAGGACGCTCTAGGCTATCGACTGGTGTATAAATTTTCAAAATCAAGTAAGAAAAAACACGTATTGCTGGCTTTTTTATAGACCGGCGTTCCTGGTATGGCCGTTGTTAGCGCTCCATAACGCGCAAACTTTCTTAATTTCCTACGGCGCTAATTGCTATAAATTCGATCGCGCAAAACTCATGCGGATAAAAGAAGCCCTAGGCTATCGATTGGTACATACATTTTCAAAATCGAATGAGAAAAAGTACTTATTGCTGGCTTTTTTATAGAATAGCGCTCTTGGCGTGGCAGTTATTAGTGCTCCAGAACGTGCAAATTTTGTTAATTTCCTACGGCGCTAATTGTTATAACTTCGATCGGGCAAAACTCACGCAGATAAAGGAAGCCCTAGGCTATCGATTGGTACATACATTTTCAAAATCTAATAAGAAAAAGTACTTATTGCTGGCTCTTTTATGAAGCAGCCCGCATGGTATGAGGCCAGAGCGCCCAAACTTTGTTAATTTCTTATGCCGCTATTTATTACAATTTCAATCGGGCAAAACTACGGGGTGTACATGAAGACTTGTACTTTCGATTTGTGTAAGGCTTGTTGCAATCGGTTAAACAATAACTGAGTTATGATATCTGGAATTTTGACAAATGTTCCACAAAAACAACTTTCATTTTAATTTTTCAAGCACTAATTATGATTTTATCGATCGGGCAACTACTGCAGAATGGCGACGTTATGAGCTTTCCATTGATGTATCATTAATTAAAATCGGCTGAAAAAAAAAGTTATTGCTAACTCTTATTGCTAACTTCCCCCGGGTGTGTAACAGCAGGTCGCCAGGCACGTATAAAACATTACATTCAACATCCGACAGATACCAACAGAAAGATATATATATTTTAGCAGATGTACCACATCTTTTTAAAAATATAAAAAATCTGATGTGGCCAGGCACATGACTTTATCATACAATATATAAAATTAATAGTTTAGCTGCATGACAATCTATTCTATTGAGATAAATCGTAGGTGTATGTATGTAGGTTTGAGAGGTTGGGAAGGCCCAAAGCACCTAGGCCCCACTGGACCCTTTGTGCAAACCTCTTATGCTCACTCTGGACTCGTAAGCCAGCCCAGGCTCTGGGCAAAGGCTACGAGGCACGATAGAGGAGCATTTCGAATACTGTCCATGGTAGGCCATGGGTCCCCAAGACCACTTACCCTATGGTCTTCTAGGGCGGGGCATTCGCACAGTATGTGTCTTACCGTCTCATCGTCCTGCGAACAAGCTCGGCAGGTGGACGTGTCACCCAGTCGCATATTGAACATATGCTTCCGTACTTTACAATGACCAGTGAGTAGTCCAGTTATAAGCCGGAGCTTACCTCTGGGCAGTTCAGAGAATTTCCTGGCTAACGTTGTGGATGGATACCTGAGTGTCTCCTTGGCCAACGAACAGCCTGGCGTGGTGTCCCACCTGTGAGTGAAACTGCTGTGGGTAATGTCCTTCACCATGTTCCTTAGGGCAGTGTTTGAGGGAAGGATGATGGGTTCCGGTGTAATGGCTGTGTGACCAGCAGCTCTTCGTGCTAGTCTGTCAGCGCACCGATTGCCTCCATTGTTTTTTGAGTGCCCTTTTATCCAACTGATGGTGATGGTATTTCTCCTGGTAGCCTCCACCAGGGAGTTGTGGCAGTCCAGTACGAGCCCCGATGTGAAGCGACACCGTTCAAGGGCCAGAATGGACTGTCTACTGTCAGTGAATATCACTATGTTTTTGCCTGACTTGTTAGATTGACTAATGATGTCTGAGGCTGTTTTGATGGCGAAAAGTTCCGCCTGTGTGACCGAAGGGAATTTACCAAGCGGGATCGACCGGCGAGCCTGGAAGTCGTGCGAGAAGATGCCAGCACCTGTACCGTTCGGTCTCTTAGAGCCATCCGTGTAGATCTTTAGGCTTCTACTGAGATCAGCCTCAAGGGCTGGGTTGTGGGTCAGATATGGTTTCCTGAAAACATAGTGGGGTGGGATGTAATCTGTAGGACACTCCAAAAATCGTAGTTCGATCCTCTTGCCACCAACATGTCTGCCCCAGGAGTACCCCACTGTGCGGAGTCTGGATAAAGTTGCTAGAGCCACTTCTTCTGCGAAGATGTCAAGGGGTGGCAAGTACAGCATGTTTTCCATCGCTACAGTAGGGGTTGAATTCATTGCGCCCGTGACGCTTAGGCAAGCCATTCTTTGAATGCGATTCAGTTTGGTGATCGTGGAGGCCAGCTTGACTCTGGGCCACCATGCCACCGCTCCGTATGTGAGCATGGGTCTGATAACGGCCGTGTAGATCCAGAGCGTGAGCTTAGGTGAGAGGCCCCATGTACGTCCCATGGCTCTCCTACACTGACCGAAAGCAATGCATGCCTTTTTAACTCTATTGGTTAAATGGTTATTCCATAGCAGCTTTCTGTCAAAGATAATACCAAGGTATTTTACTTCGTCAGACAGCCGCAGTGTTGTGTTACAGAGCTTTGGCAGCCTGAAGTTCCCGGTATTCCGGTTTCTCGTGAAGAGCACCATCTCTGTCTTGGCCGGGTTGACCGACAGGGAGTGTTCTACGCACCATGTTTTGACGGCATTGAGGGCTCCCTGCATCCTATCGGAGAGGGTGTCAATGTGATTGCCTCTAACGAGGATGACGAGGTCGTCAGCATAGCCAGTTGTGTGGTAGTGAAGATCGTGTAGCCGTCGGAGAAGGCTGTCCAGCGTGAGGTTCCACAGCAGTGGGGAGAGAACTCCGCCCTGCGGGCAACCACCCGCAACCTTCCCCCGGAGAGTGGCCTCGCCCACTCTTAGATTCACTACGCGCTGTCTAAGCATACAATTGATCCAACCTCTTACCACAACCGGTACCCCACGCGCGGAAAGGGCTCCGTTGATGCTTCTGAAGGTTGTACGGTCGAAAGCTCCTTCGATATCAATGAATACGTCCAGGGTTGACTGCTTGGCGTCAAAAGATCTTTCGATGTAGCTGACAACGCTGTGCAGCGCTGTGTCCGTGGATCTGCCCTGGGTGTACGCATGCTGTTGGGGGTGGAGTGGCTCTGTAATGAGCGCAGTGTCCCTGATGAATCGATCGCACAGTCTCTCTATGGACTTCACGAAGAAGGATGAAAGACTGATTGGACGGTAAGACCTTGGGATGGAATAATCCTGTCTGCCTGGCTTAGGGATGAAGGTGACCGTAACCTCCCGCCAACGGACAGGTATGTACTGGAATGCAAGGCACGCCTGGAAGAGACCTTCAAGGTGTGGTGCGATCATATCCAGACCCCACTGGAGTAGGGCGGGAATGACTCCGTCAGGTCCTGGTGACTTGAATGGCGAGAAACTTTTGATTGCCCACCTAATTCTGTCCAGTTTGCTGATGTGAGAAGCAATCAGCCAGTCCTCCTCGGTCGGAGTATTCCCATCCTCCTCTCGAACAGAGGTGGAGGTAGGGGGAGCTGCTACTGAACCTGGAAAATGAATATCCATTAGTAGTTGTAAGCTTTCGGAGGGATTGTTGGTATAGCTCCCATCGCTCCTCCGTAGTATTCCTATCTCTCGTTTGGGACCGGCAGAGATGAGTTTTTTTAACCGAGAGACCTCGGTGACGCTCTCGACATCCTCACAGAAGCTCCGCCATGACTTCCTCTGTCGTTGACGGATTGTGTGTTTGTACGTCGAGAGGTTGACCTTGTAGGAGGTCCAGTCCTCGTTCGTCTTAGAGCGTTTAGCTTTATTGTACGCCCTTCTGGTCTGGGCCCTAAGGAGTGTAAGCTCCGGGCACCACCACGGAGTGGCGCGCCCGGGCTCGGCCACCTTCCTTAACGGACAGGCCCTCTTGTATGACAGAATGAGGGCGTTGTTAATGGAGGATGAATATTGCTCCAGTTGTTTGATGTCCTGGGGACAAGATATAGTTAGATTGTGCAACTCACCAGAAAGGTGTCCACGGTAGGTGTTGACATCGGTCCTTCTGGCGTCCCTCGCCAATCTATGACTAACCTTGCATGAGCCAAGGTCAAAGGTAATCCATCTGTGGTCGGACATGAAAACCTCCTCCGACACTGCCCAGTTTTGGACTAGATGTGAGATGCCTGGGGTGGTTAGTGTGATGTCAATCACAGTCTGACTCCGTGCATTCACGAATGTAGGAGTCGTGCCCAGATTAGCTATCTCTAGGTTACTGCTGGAAATGAAATCGAGCAGCCTGATGCCTCTATAATTGTCCGCGATGCTCCCCCAGGATGTGGAGTGTGCATTAGCATCGCAGGCAATCACGAGCTGCCAGCCCTTGAGGGCGCAGGTTTCCACCAGACTGATCATACCTCGCGATGGTGGGAGGTCCTCGATCGGGAGGTACACAGAAGCCAGCACTAGGTCCTGGGGTCTGCCATCCTCTGACCAATGCAGCCTAACGGTGGTTGTATCTCCATCTGTGTGTTGCGGGAGCAGGTGGGCGTTGAACTGCCTCGGAACATAGATGGCTGTCCTGGGTGTCCGTCGCAACTAAAAATAGAGCCGGTAAGTCCACTAAGACCCAGAACCTTGGACCTTGCAGTCCAAGGCTCCTGGATCAGAGCTATGGTATTCCTCATCATGTCGAGGTGCCTGCATAAAGTAGCCGACGCTGCACGACTATGATGGAGGTTACATTGTACTGCCCTCAAGGTGCCGTCCTTCCTTGGGGTACCTCCATTTAAGATTTGCCTCACTTTGACGGTTAGGCCTGCTGCTCAGAAAGGTCTGCTGGGCTCGGAGTCGGTGACTCAACGTAGTCGAGGGGCGCATCCAACCGTGATGTGGTGGCCTCCTTTGGGGCATCGACAGCGGGGGCGTCAAGCCTGGAACTGGGTCCGGCGACGGAGGACTCTAAGGTGTCCATTTCTGTCGGCGTGTTGACTGTCGCCACTGATGTAGGTGTGGCACAGGAATCAGCAGCTGGCGCTGTGTTGTCAGCCGTGGTCTCGGGCTCTTGCCACCTAGAAACACGGGCTCTGAGTGGCTTTAGTAGAAACCAAAGCTTACCTTCATTAGCCCGTAGCCAGTCGGTGTCCTTTTTCCCCACTCCGAAAACCAGGAGTCGGCCATCTGGCTTCTCCTCGTAGTGGAAGAGGCACCAACCGGGAATGTCCAGGTGTGTGTTCTGTACGGCAATGCCCCGTATCAGAAGCTCCAAGGAGGCGAATTTGGCAATGCCGGAACTTAGCGGAGCCCAGATTTGCACTCTGGACAGCCTCGGCAAGTCGTCCTCCTTGACTATCCTGAGGGTGACTCCCTCTAAAGGTCCACACTTGTGGAGGTTGGTCTTCAACCACTCCAGCGAGTCCGAGCATTCGCAGTGAACTCGCATCATCTCACCCCTGAAATTAATCGTGGCAAAATGTGGTATGAAGTTGGGCGCCGGCTTCATGACTTCTTGGAAAACCAAGTCCAGAAGGTCAGCCTTGAGGATGGCGTAGTCAGACTCCTTGAGCTTGCCCAAGGAGTTGCTACCGTCAATGATAGCTACTCGGAGGTGGCTGGTAGTCGCCTCCTTGTAGGAAAATCGGCTAACGCTAGCCGCAGTACCCTGCCTGGCCCATTTGTTGATCCTTGGGGAAGGATCGGTGGACGCAACGGGTCGTGGTCGCTTGGACGTGGTATCCCTCGCCGTCCTGGAACCGGTCAGACTCTCGCCACCTTGGTGAGCGGGTCTTCCGTAGTTGCCAGAACGTTGCGGGTCGTTTCGACGTTCTTGTCGCTGGCTACCCTTGGGCCTCGGTCCTGTGTGGGACTTATTGGTCCTCGTCGAGCTCGAACGGGATTGTCCCGGAGCAGGTTGGCCACTTTGGCCGGACGTCGAGGTGGAGGGCTGTGCGGGGGTGGTGTCGGTCCTGCTGGCCGCATCCTGACGCCTCCTTGCATCGGGCCAGGGACGGCGGCGCCGGTTCCTCTTGGGGCGCACTTGGGTGAATTCACCCTCGTCGCGGCTCCCAGTGGTCGGTCGCCCTTCCTCCCTAGGCGTTGCCGCGCCGGAATCGGCGCTCATCCTGGCGTTCTCCGCACCAAAAAGTTGGTACCGGAAGACACGCGGTAAAAAAGTAGGGTTAGGTTTTTCGAAAACGGAAAAATCGAGTAATAAAACTCACCTAAAGCCCCAAAGATTGTGTTAAAACACAGGTAAACTCACTAGCAGTGGTAAGAGGTTCGCACAAGTGGCTAAAACGCTGAAACACACGAAAAATTCGCGGAGCGATTTGGCGCGCGTGCGGACTGTCCGAGCTTCACAGACAGAATGAATAAATGAATAAATCGTAGGTATTGTCAAAGCATCAGCATTTGACACTACCTACACTACGTCATTAGAATAATAATTATTTATGTCACAAATGCCGAAAGTACGGAATAGCGCGACGAGCGGTGATGCGGCGCGTCACCGAACGCGGAGTATCGCCGTCGCATGTGAGCGAGTCGCGCTATCGAGTTTTTGGCAGGCGCGACATCAACGTTTATTGTGTTGCTTTTTAAGATATACGTATTTAAAAAAATAAATAAATGATTTCTGTATAGTAAATGCTCGATTGGTACCACTTTGACGAAACGTCAAGTTTAAAGGTGCCTACCGATTGGTATGTAATGGTAGCTAATGGCGGTAGTAGAATACGAAATTATAGTATTTCTTACATATCGTGATAATGACACATATTAGTTTGCATGTACATAAACATGAGTCACTAGCAATTTTCTATTGGAAATACTATAACGGCGTCTGCTACCACTGCCATTATCACTAATGAAAACGCACCTTAAAAAGGTAATTCAACTTCTGACAGATTTATATTTGTTCATGACACATCCCTACCAACATATTAAAATAAAACTAGACTCATCGCTATACTTTATTTATAATTTTCTCAATTTATCGTTTTTAGAATTAGATATAAAGACGGGTTGATATTTCGTATCAACCAACAGTCAAATTGGTGATCTTATTTTATTTGAAATTTGTATTTTATAATTTGCCGCACTACAGCGGCAACGTTCCATAGTGGTTCTCCACCTTCTGATGAGATCAGCTGTTTTCGAATGTGACAACACAAAAAAATATTTGTCAAAATCCTGGCTACTATGTAATTTCATATCAATGTAGATGCGACCGTTCTCGATCAAATAGAATTTGCTCTTGAAACTAAACTATTAATTTTACCAAAAAATGTCATAGGCATAAATTATTGAAAATTTCCTCTACTTTAATTTATTAATTAACTATTTTGTCGAAATTACAGAAATGGCGGCTCATTTGCAAAATCCTTCAAAAAGGCTTAGAATAAACTACCAGTTCCTTTGGACCTTTTTCAACCAAAAGCTTTTCAGCTCTAAGTTTGGTAACAAAACTTCTAAATATGAACTTTCGTTCCGAATCCTTTAGTAGTTTCTCCGGAATCGTCGCCACAAAAATCGTTTACACACACACACACACACACACACACACACACACACACACACACACACACACACACACACACACACACACACACACACACACACACACACACACACACACACACACACAGAGACATTTTTTTGTACCTTGGTCAAAAATTTTCAGGGGACCCATAAAGACCTATTTCCGCTAAAATCTCAGTTTTTTTTTTCGGCGCCATTACAATACTTCATCATACTGCGTATGCTAAAGTAAAAATATGTTGGTAACAAACCGCACTATCGACATAACTATTGATATGCAAATCAGATTTAATTTGCCCACAAGAGTTGTTGACATCCAACATGTCGAAGATGTCATCAAATACCAAAAGCCATTACAATTTAAATTAGCTCCAAAGCTGACAGAAGAAGACTTAACACCCACTCATTTCAATAAAATGAGAGTTAAAAAATCAACAAATGTCGTCAGCCACGATGTGTCAAGTGCTTTAAAATTTTTGTGTGAAGAGTTGCATAAACCACAATATAAAAGTACGGCGTGGTTCCTTGATTTAGTAGAACAGTGGTTTGTACTAATGACTTCTCGGCATCCGACACTCGCCTTAAGCAAGCATAACATGGAGGCATATCAAAACGCCCTATCCCATCTGCGAAATGTAATCGATATCTTCGGAGTAATGGAAGTAGGAGAAAAGAGGGCATGGAAGCCAAGCCAAACTGGCTTATTAATTTCAACACAGTCTATTTTAGACATCCAAGAGGATTTTTTCACAAGAAATTATGCGTTCATTTTGACATCACGGTTTACACAGGACTGTTTAGAAAACCTTTTTAGTGTGATTCGTGCAAAACAGGCAGTCCCAAACGCACTTCAGTTTAAAAACCACTTAAAGCTCATTAGTGTTGGGCAATATTTAAAAGAGGTATCCAGGAGTAGCTACGATCATGATGACCGTGAATTTTTGGCCGAATTTCTCAACATTGAACATGCAAACTTTATATATTCACCCGCAGTTATACCAGAAGATTTTGTATCTCCAGTGATAACCTTCGGCAATGCGGAACCTAACTCATTGTATAATATATGTTTTTACATTTTAAAAAGTATTCGACGAAATGCCAAAATATCCAATATACAGCAGGCTCCAAGACATTTATACATTTTAGATATGCGCAGTTAGTTAGGTTAAAGTGTTTTAAACGAAATACATTGTATTTTTGTAATGAAAGTACTTTCCATTTGTGTGTGAAAATGGAAACAATTTTTCGGCAGTATTTTAATACAGTCACTAACTAGAAAAATGTGAACGTTAAAGATTTTTTTGTAAACAAAATTAGTGAAGGGTGCAAGTCCTTTAAGCATTTACCTGACTGTCATAATTTAAAAACCAAGCTTATACGTAGATTTGTTGTTCCGTAAAAATAGCTAGTAGGAAATGTAAAGAACAGAAACAGAACATGTATGCAAGCAAGTCTGTAATGGCTGTTCAGTTATGACATTATTTAATATATTCTTATTTATAGCGTATACACATTCGTTGTTTCATTGGTACCTATTCCAGTTTAATGTGCAATCAACAGGATGTTACCGACATATGTAGGTACATACTTTATACTTTATTCCTACTATCGTCACATTTTCAGACCTCTGTAAATACATAATCTTTTTGTAATTATGTCTCATATACGAATATTACATTGCAGCTCGAAACGTTGCGTTATTCTAATTGTAAAGCTACGGACACACATGCTTATTTGTAGCACGAAAGCATGCTTATTTCGAGCACTTGCTACTTAATAGCATGTGTGTACTGAATGCCAGTATCGGTGAAGAAAATAATGTGGCGATAAATGACCCGGAAGGAGAATCGGCGGGAGAACAGAGAGAGCGACTATGGGACATTTTTGGTAAGAGGGTTGTCCTCTACGTAAGGAAAGGAACTCCACAAGAGAAGAAGTATGCGGAAGCAGCCGCAAAGAACGCAAGCGGGACAAAGCAAAGGGTAACAAACCCTAACCCCCCCGCAAGGGAAAGGCAGTTCCCAGCATTGCCAAAAAGAAGGGATGGAGCGGTCATAATAAAGACGGATAGCGCATCCTACGCGGAGACCCTAGCGCGTGTCAAACAACAGGTGGGAGTCAATAAGACAAACCTGAATATTAAGGGCGTCAGGAAAACGAAGACTGGAGACTTGATGATAACGGTCAAGGACAAGGAGAGTGCATCAGTCCTACAGGACCAGATCAGCAAAGCGTCTGGTTTTGAGGCTAGAGTAGCGGGTAAGACGAAAACCCTGCTGCTTAAAGAACTGGAAGCAACCAACACCAAGGATGAAATTGCAGTCGCCATTCGGGAAGCACTGGGAGATCTTAGCTCAGAGGTCACAGTGAAATCTCTGAACGATGCGCACTACGGAACAAAAACCGCTGTGCTGGAGGCTTCTGAAGATGCAGCGAGAGCGCTCCTACGAAGAAGAACAGTCAAAGTGGGATGGGCCGAAGGGCAAGTACGGGAGCGGCAACAGATGGCAGCTTGTTTTAGGTGCTGGGAGACTGGTCACCTGGTAGCCAAATGTGAAGGCCCGAACAGAACAAATCTGTGCAGGAAGTGCGGGGAAGAAGGGCACTTTGCTAAAGACTGCAAGAAGCAAGGAACCCATTGCCCAGTGTGTAAAAAAGATGGGCACAGGGCGAACAGCCTCAGATGCCCAACGTACGCCAAAGCACTAGAAGGGATCCAGAAGGAGAAAAGCTCAGTCCATAATGCCTAACTCCTACCAGGCAGCATCGGGTTCACCGGAGAACCCAAGAAAGAAGAAGAAACCTCCGTCGAAAGCCACAAGAGACCGGAAGAGGATGCAGATCCACATCGAGAAGATGCGGACTGGCAAAGCATTCATCAGTGGCGGAATCATCCAATCGGAGACACGCGCGTGCATTCAGTACGCGTGCGGGAGGATAGAGGTCTTGAAACCGAACCCACCCAAAGATACCGGGACGGTAAGAGAAGAAGAGACAGCTGTGCAGGGCACACTGCGGGCGAACGTATCGGTAAGGCCCAAGGAAGACGAAAGCGAAAGGAAGCCACGATGGTACACTGCGGTCCCCCCGATGGTGCGATTAACGAGACAGAGCACCAAGTATGCCACACAGAGGTTGAGAGAGAGAACGCTGTTCGACTTAGTCCGAAACCACCTGGGCTACTTCGAGCTTACCGATGACGGAGAAATAGTAGGCGGCGAGAGCAAACTCTCTTCCGAGATCAAAATACAGTCGGAGGGCATGCCGTGCGGGAAAGAACTGAGATCAGTGTATCTCGATTTCCTAAAAGGAATGGGGGTATCCGAGAACGAGGCGATCAAGGACCTGGAACGCGTGGGGTCGTACCTAAGAACGGCCCGGATAATGAGGCTACAGTCCATTAGGGATTGCGAGAGGCGCTACATGACCCCATGGCTACCTCCATCCTACAAATAAATCTAGGAAAAGGGCGGGCTGCTCAAGAGCTACTGATAGCCACCGCAGCAAGGAAGAAGATCGACGTAATGCTGGTCTCGGAGCCTAACAAGGCCATGACCGCAAACCTAGGATGGCTGATGGACCGTGACAGGAAAGCTGCCATTGGACTGAGAGGCCGCAAGGTACACGTTACCAGACAAGGATCGGGAGAGGGTTTTGCCTGGATGGTCGTCGGTGGGGTGACAATGATTAGTTGTTACGCTTCCCCGGCATTAGAGCTGAGAGAGTTCCAGGACTTCCTCGATAGGTTAGAAGGAATCCTACAGCGATCGGAAGGAAGGTGTCTTGTCGCAGGCGACTTCAATGCTAAGTCTCAGGAGTGGGGATCGACTACAAGCTGCCGGAAAGGAGAGGCGCTGGGCGAATGGGCGGCGAGAGGCGGACTTGTACCCCTAAATGAGGGACACTCAAACACCTTCAGAAGGAGGGGAGGAGGAGGATCGGTGATCGACGTTTCGTTCGCCACTGACAGGGTAGCCAGGAAGATCGACGGATGGAGTGTGGTCGAAGAGGAAACCCTCAGCGACCACATGTACATTGAGTATAGACTGAGGGACATGGTCGCCGCGAAAACAGAGGGGCGCAATGAAATGCCACGGCGGTATAACGTTAAGAAACTGGACCGCGCAAAGTTTAGAGACGCCTTCGAGGTCGCAATGGGGACGCCAGGAGGGTTGGTCAGTGTGGAAGCATGCGAAGCGGCTATCTCCAAAGCCTGCGAAGAAGCAATGCCAAAACACGGAGGAAATGGGCGAAGAGCAGTCTACTGGTGGACGGACGAGATTGCGGAATTGCGGAAGGAGAGCAACAGCGCCAGAAGAGCAGTCCAGAGGACGAGAGGAGACGAGGCCAGAAGGGCGATCCTCTCCCTCGCATACGGTGAGGCCAGAAAAGCACTTAAGAAAGCGATCTCCGAGTCGAAGGAGGGGCAATGGGCGGCTGTACTTCAAGAGGTGGAGGCCAACGTTTGGGGGGAGGGTTACAAGATCGTAACTAAAAGGCTGAGAGCCAGGTTACCGCCTCCAAACCTGACGCTGGCGGAGATGAAAGAAGTGGCGGAGACCCTGTTCCCGGAGTATGAGCTTGCGGAGGAGGATGCTATCGAGCCGCACGAAGAAGCGCCAACTTTCTCGATAGCGGAAGTGCGAAGAGCAGCGGGCAGAGTAGCACCAAAGAAGGCGCCGGGACCCGACGGCATTCCACCGGAAGCGGTAAGGGAGATGGTGACGGTGGCAGGGGGGTACGTGGAGGACGTTCTGAACGATGTCCTCAAGTCCGGAAATTACCCCGCTCAATGGAAGACGGCGAATCTCGTACTGCTGGCCAAGAAAGCAGCCACTGAAGGAGAGTCGCCAAAGTACAGGCCCATCTGCCTCCTGAACACTGTCAGCAAGCTGATGGAGCACCTGCTCGTGGACAGGCTAAAGGTGGAACTGGAAGAAAAAGCGCCCCTCGCGGACAATCAGTTTGGATTTCGAGAAGGAAGGTCAACGGTCGACGCGGTGCGAAGTGTTATGGAGATGGCAGAGAGGGCAAATCAGGGAACGCGGAGGTCAAAAAAGTTCTGCATGCTGGTTGCTCTTGACGTCAAAAACGCCTTTAACACCGTGCCGTGGAAGCATCTCATCGCAGAGCTGAAACGGAGAACTGTCCATACCTGTTGGACATGATCCGGAGTTACCTGCGGGATAGATGGCTGATCCTCAGGGATAACAATGGCGAAGAGGACCGACGGAGAGTTAGCAGCGGCGTCCCTCAGGGGTCCGTCCTGGGCCCAACGCTTTGGAATGTCCTCTATGACGGAGTGTTGCGGCTCAGGCTGCGCGGGGTCAAGCTGGTGGCATACGCAGACGATCTCGCGTTGGTAGTCACGGCAACCACTTGTGCAGAGCTTGAGGCGAACGCAAATCTCGCCATCCACAGAATACCCGAGTGGATGGAGGAAAGAAACCTTGAACTTGCGGCCGAGAAGACAGAAGCGGTGCTCCTCACCGGAAAAAGGAAATGTCAACCGGTGACGCTAACGGTAGGAAACAAGAGAATCCAACCAGGAGACAGCGTTAAGTACCTGGGGGTGAGGATTGAAAGAAACCGCAGGTACCGAAGGCACGTGGAGGAGGTGGCAGCCAGAGCGGAGAGAACCACCGGGGCACTGCTAAGGCTTATGCCTAGAATGGAGGGACCGTCGGCGGCTAAAAGAAGAGTATTGGCGTCGGTTGCGGAATCGGTGATGCTATATGCAGCGCCCGTCTGGGCCGACGACATGCAGCTGGAAAACAGGAAACAAAGGCTCCTGCGAGTACAGAGAAGAGCTGCGGTCGGTGTTACATCGGCATACAGAACAGTGTCGACGGGCGCTGCTTTGGTGGTAGCGTCAATGGTGCCGGTGCACCTGAAAGCAGACGAAAGAAGGAGGGTATATGACGGACGCGGACAAGATGGCACCTCCAGACAAGAACATCGCCGACGCACGATGGAAGCCTGGCAGAAAGAATGGAACGAGGACAAGAACGGTCGGTGGACGCACCGACTGATACCGGACCTGGATGAGTGGACGAGTAGGAAGCACGGTGACGTGACCTACGAGCTCACCCAAGCCCTAACTGGGCACGGATGCTTTGGGGCCAACCTCTACAAATTTAAGAGGAGGGACGGCCCAGAATGCAGAGATTGTGGAGAAGAAGAAGACACCCCAGAGCACACGCTATTTGAATGTCCCCGCTGGGAGGTCTATAGGAGGGAGTGCCCATGCGGGGATGACCTGAGTGCGGGAAGAATGGTACGGAGAATGCTGCAAAGCTCGGAAGCGTGGGAACAGATTACCCGTGCCATAGGAACGATACTCCGACGAAAGAACGAGGAAGACAGGCGACGAGGTGAAAGAGAACCTCCCGCTCCTTAGTTATAAGGAACAGGGACGGTCTATGGGACAGACTGAAAGAGAAGGAAACAGGAATGAGAGCGACCGGAAAACCGGCGCGGGAATGCTCCCGGAAAACCGCAGCATGACAGATAAGGGTCCTGGAAATACCGGACCACGGACTTCCGGATACACCGAAGTCTGGGGAGAAGCCGCAGGAAAAACAACCGCTGCTTCGGAAAATTAGGTTAGGATGTGTCCCAGTGAGTGCGCGAGGACGCCTGTAGTTAGGGTAAAGTGCATGGACACTTGTAGGTGTAAGTGTAGGGTAGTTAAGTAGGTAGTTTATATGTTTACTTTTAAGGGTAATTAATGTAAACCGGTAAAGGTGTCAGCTCCGGCTGTTTGTTTGATTGTATTTGTTTTTCAAGAATAAAAGTCACTAGAGCATAGGAGCGAAGGGGCCCAGATCTTTTTTATATACAAATGTTGTCGCGTTAATGAAGGAAGTTGCCGCTGCACTGCTGAATGCCTCACGGCGATACCAGGCAGCGGGGTGGAGGTGGGTTCTTCCTGGGCCCCCTCGCCCTTTTAAAAAAAAGCATGTGTGTACACACCTTGCTAGTAACAAGCATGCTTATTTCGAGCATGCTCAAAAATCACCAGTCGTTTGATTTTCGAGCAAGCTACCTGAGGTGCGGTGAAAGGGGGCGTGCTCAGAGCATGTGTGAACAGTGTTGTAGCATGCTTATTTAGGGAGCATGCTTAAAACTAGCATGCTTATTGCAAGCAAGTGTGAACAGCATACAAGCGTGCTCGATTTAAGCATGCTCACTAGCATGCTTATAAATAAGCATGTGTGTCCGTACCTTTATGCATTTGAAGCGGCATTGTTCTATGCTGTAGTGTTCAAATCTGGAGGAAACATGGCGGCCGCCGCGCTCATGGCCACACTGTCAGTATAGAGCCACTGTAAGTTGGCGCACGGTATCCACTCAATTGCGCTATAACACAGTCGAGCCTTATCGCTCTGGTTTCTCTGCATGTTTGTCGCCCGGTTGTTGCTGTGTTGGATGCGTTAGACATGCTTGATTCTATGCGCTAGTTGATTCCTGCACGGCGCACACTCGTAGAGGGCCCGCTATTGTTGTCCAGACTCCAGAACACAAATTGGCAGAATAGCGTTCATCTATATGAATACAGTTATATGTAAGCGCGCTTAGGTATTGTGTATGCATAACGATTTATTAGTGTCCGTTTGTTTTGTACTTTCCCAATATATATTTAAAGTAAGTTGTGTATAATACATTATTTGTTTTATTTGGAAAACTAAGAAATTATATTTACATTTTGTAGGTAAATTATGTCTTCAAGGCAAAAAAAACTAAATATGACAACAGTTTAGTGAACAATAAAGTGAAATGTTCTAAGTGCGGTATACAGTTGCTAATAAAGAATAAATGAAGTTGCTCGCTAATTAGATACATGTCAAGAAAGCACCCATTAATGCAAATAACACGACAAGAGCACCCACCTATTCGACTGCAGAGATGTTCATCAGACCAAGAGCAACCAGGACCATCCCTTACACAACCAAGACCATTGCTTACACAACCAGAATAATCCCTTACACAAACAGCAGTTACAGGATTTTCTACGCATGTACAACCACGACCATTAAAGGAAATTGCCAACTATTTATTGAAACCACTCTCAATCAAAAAACTACGTGAAATTGACAGTGAATTAGTAGCGATGATTACAAAGGAGTATCATGTATTTTCGACAGTGAAAAAATACATGTTAAATTCAAGCTACAAATTACCTACGAGAAAAACCGTTTCGCAGTCGCTAATTCCAAATCTTTATCAAGAAACCGTCGATATAGTGCAAAATAGATTACATAGGGCGACTGCTATCTGTTTGACAGTCGACGGTCTACGTCGCAGAAGAGCACAAACGAACATATTTGGCCTGAGACTGATTGGGATGTGTCTCATTCGCAGCTAGACACACCGGCGTGAATATCGCTAATAAATGGAAAAGCATTCTAAATGAATGGGAGGTAAGTGATAAAATTGCAGCAATTATTTCAGATAATGCATCTAACATGAAATTGGCTATACGTATTGGGGGTTGGAAGCATTAGGGTTGTTTCACTCATTCGTTAAATCTTGTTCCGCAGTCTAGCTTCAAAGAAGCTCGCGTAGTAGCAGATAATTTAAAAAAAAAATTAGATTTTTCAGAACGAGCACCCGCGCGTACAGCCAACTAAGAGAAACGCAAGAGAGAATGGGACTTCCACATTTAAAATTAAAAGGCGACGTACCAACTCGGAATTCAATGTAATGATTCGTCGTATAATATGTATAGAAAATGCGCTAATCTCAGCTTTAGCTGTCTTACAGTCTGCACGAGATGTTGATATTAACAATACGGACATCTTAAGTAACGACGAGTGGCTTATTGCTGAACAAGCTGTGAACATTTTGGAAATGTTTAACATTGTGATTACCGCGGTCAGTGCAGAAAAGAAAGTCAGTGCTTCCTGCATAATTTTGTATTATAAACAGCTCTTGAAGCATTTCAATTCTTTTAATAAAGCCGAACTAACGCCCAAAATAAAAAATGACTGAAAAATTAAAATTAGGGTTAAATACTAGATTTACTAACATTGAGGATAACGAGCTGATTTCACAAGCAACAGTTCTTGATCCACGATTTAAGAAGTTCGGCTTCATTTTTTAAACACGCTATAATGACGCAGTTGAAAACATATGTACTGAAAATGTTACAAATGCACCAGCCGACGATTATTTGAAAACATAGCGCATAATAACCAGACGCCAACACCTGAAATTAGTTAATCTCCGTTAGACATGCTTTGGAAGGATTTTGACTTAGTACAATGCCATCTAATTCCTGAGAACATGCGATATTGTTCAGAAAGAATTAAATAAATATTTAGATGAACCCTTAGTATCGCGAAAGGACAATCATGGGGTCATTCAAGATCCGCTAATGTGGTGGCACCAAAGAAAGCCTATTTACCCCAATTTATTTAAAATTATGAAAACTCGAATGTGCGTCATGGCAGCATCTGTCCCGTGCGAAAGAATATTCTCACATGCTGGACAGATAGTTAGGAAAAAGCGGGAGCGACTGACAACAAGTAAAATATTACAAATAGTATTTTTAAGTTAAAATTTAAATAATGTTGATTAGTGCTAGTGTGTTTTGTGTCCATTTTTTACTTTCTATTTGTACAAAGAATGTACCTATGTTTTTAACATTTTAGTTTTGTTTCCCAATAAAAAATCTTATAGCTATAAATTTTTAATGTATTTAATATATTAAGATGCATTTATGTATACATATGTAGTATATACCTACCATACAGCAGTGTCATGTTTATTTTTATTTATATTTTATACCTACCACTACTACATTGTAAACAAATTCTTATTTATTTTTTAATATACATATTTCATAAACACTTCTTTTATTTAAATGTATTAAAATAAAGTTTATGAGTACGCGTATAGTGCAGGCAGATTCTGATTATGTTAGTGGAAGCCATTCGGATTACATTTCATTGCGCGCAATTACTAAAATCGAAATCTACGTACACTAGTATGTAGTGACCAGTGGGGGGATTTAAGTACTCAAGAATATGAGTATGAGTACCGTACTCAATACTCATTTTGAAAAAGAGTACGGAGTACGGAGTACTCAATACTCATTTTGAAAAGAGTATTGAGTAGGGCGTACTCAATACTCGTTTTAAAATGAGTGCAGAGTACGCCGTACTCTGTACTCATATGCAATTGAGTACGGAAACCAAGGAGTACTAAAACGATAAAGTGACCTATTTTAAGCAATAGTTCTGACCCTTAACATAATATGATTAACAGCTCTAACACTTACATTTAGCGACGTAAATTTTGAACGGTAGGTACAGCCGTGGAAAATTCTATGGTAACATGACCGCAGCTAGCCTACACCAAGCGTAGGTCGGAGATTGTCGGTCGTCGTATACCTACTAGAGCACTGCACGAGTACGTACAGCATCGTGTGATTACGAGTACAAATACTCGTCAGACGAGTAACATGATTACTTTGTGTGTACTCGCATCGTATCTACACTTTAGTACTCGTATCGTTTTGCATCGGCATCGGCGAGTATGACTGTATTCGGCATCGTTTCTAATCGGCATCGGCGAGTATAACAGCTTTATTCGGCATCGTTTGGCATCGGCATTGGCGAGATTTTGGTTAGGTTACTGACAAGCGCTCAACGCTCGTTAAGTTCTTTGTTGTGTTTGTAGCATGTACAAGTCTCATAAAAACGCTCGTTACTTGTGCACGTCTTGAATAAAAATACGTGTAGTTGTTAACGCGCGGTGAGCGCTTCCCATGTGAATGTGGCATTAAATGCGCGGTAAGTTTGTATGTAGGTACTAGGTAGTACACGTCTGGGGGGCATGAGGTTGACACAAAGAGCCCATTGGGGCCTAAGTGCCGTCTATGCCTGGCATCGTGCCTCCCAACCCTTCATACATAGGTACACGTCTCATAAAAACCCGCGTTAGCATGTGTAAAGCTTTGAATAAAATATGTACTTGTAGTTGTAAACGCGCGTTCAGCGCTTGTCATGTGAATGTACCCTTATGCTGAAGGAATGTATAATATTATTATATCAGATTCAAACGAAGGTGAAATCGTACACAAGTTAATCTTATTACATAAAAACAGAATATAACGAAAAAAAGTTTATTTTCTAGTATGCTGTCTATGCTATATACTGAAAAGAAAGAAATACAATCTAGGACTTAAAAAAAACATAAGTAAAGAAATAAATAACTTGTCTTCCACTGTATTTTTACGTTAATCATTTCGGGCAGAATGTAGAAGAAGTATTCGACGTATATCGACATTCTCTCCCTACAGATTAGTTCTCCTGTCTTCTAGTACTCTGTTTGCGGAACTGAACGCTCGTTCACTCGAGGCGCTGGTAGCAGGAATACATAACATTTTTCGTCCTAGTTGGTGGAGTAAAGGGAAATCCTTTCCATGACTTCGCCACCATTGTAATATATTTCCGTCAGTGGCACGGCTTCCTTTGTACAGCTCCATTTCAACATTAACTTGTGACTGCCAATTATTATCGTTGTCAATATAAATATCTTTATATTTATTACAGAACTGCATGTCATCTTCAGCAGCATTATCGTCCGACGTATTGGAATTAAGCTGTAACTCTTGGAGGTCACAAGAAGATGAAGATGCGGCAGGAAAGCTTTCAGAATGTTCGAGAATAAAATTTAGCTCATCCTTTACAAGAGTATAAATTTCCTCACGCGTATTGTCTTCTAGAAACCGTAGTTGTTTATATTCGGGCCTTAAGAATGCAGCTATTTTATGCATGCGATCTGGTTGATATTTTATGTCAAAAACATTATCCAAACAATGACGGATAACCTCTTGGACATCTGTAATTGTTTCTTCATTCTGTAGTTGTATCAGCTTTTCTTTCAAAATATGCATGTGTAATAACACTAAATGGTTGGCTTCTTCTCCGCCTCAAACAGTAATGTAGCCGTCTTAAAGGGATGTAAAAATAAAATCAACCTATCTAAGAGATAGGTTGATGAATAAAAACAGAGTTTTAAATTTCCAACGTTTAATTGTAGGTCTTTTGGCTACCGGTTTCGAATCACAACGTATTCGTCGTCAGGCCAAGCTGCAGGAATAACGATGAATGGCCTGACGACGAATACGTTGTGATTCGAAACCGGTAGCCAAAAGACCTACAATTAAACGTTGGAAATTTAAAACTCTGTTTTTATTCATCAACGTATTCACTACCAACGTTATGGAGCATTTCATCACAACATATCTAAGAGATATTTTTCGATTCCATGAAGACGATATTCTTCTTTTGCACCTTCTAGTATTTCTGCAATAGTATTAAAGCTTCTCCGAATCGAAAGCAACATATCAAATTTTGTGTTCCATCGTGAAGTGCACTCTTGCCTCACTGTTGTGTCCAACTTCTGACAGTTACCACTGCGTTTAAGGTATTCTACTAAAGACTTACAACGTGTGATTAATTGTAGAATACGAGGTGATACTGTTTCCAGTACTGTTTTCTTGAAAGTATGTGTTAAAATCAAGTTCAGAACATGGGCAATACAATTAACACGGGAATACTGTTCCAACGCTTTTTTGATGTTAGAGCCTTGATCAGTAGTAAAAGTCAATTTTTTAAGTATAGTATCTCCTAACTGCAAGGTTCCCAATTTCTCTTCTAACGCGCGAAGTATGTTGCTAGCTGTCTTTTTTATTGCGTTTTGCTCTTAGTCGAAATTGAAAAATTCGATTGTACACAGGACTCGACTATAACAAAAAGGATAAATGAGATAATTTAATTATGCAAGTCTAAAGCTCATACTGGCTATTACAAAAAGTGAAAATAGTATTGAATGTACTGTCTCAGGTTAAAAAAAAAACACTTTCATAAACCGCTTTTAAAGCATATTTTACATGCATTGGGTAAAATTATTACATTGAGCCTTCCTATGACATTAAGAATTATTACATTTCTACGCAATACTATCTCCTCACCTCATGCTTTTATACATTTGTCGTAGTAGCAACGAAAAGCTCTAAATAAAAGTATCTTTTCGGCAGGCCAAACACTTTACCGCGCCCTTCCCCAACATCTCATCCTTGATGTGCCTCTCAGGCATGATGCTGTATTTAAGCGAAACTTTGCTATACTTCATGTACGGTGCCTACCTATGCAGTCGCCAAGTCGAATCAAGATAATGAACTGTTAAGGCCATGAAGTTCCTCTGTTTTTTTGTTTCCGTCCACATATCTGTTGTTGCTGCGCACCGTCCTGTAAAACGTCATTACATGATCTTTCATTGTTTTGAAAAAAAAAAACTTAACGTAAAATCAACACCTTACCTTTCTCGAGCAGTGGTTGTAACTCGGAAATAAAGTCTTCTAATTCTGTAGTGTGGATTTTGTGAAGCGTACGGCTAACGGTAGTCGGATGCGGCAGAATGTCATTTATATCAAAATTCTTTGACCCCTGTTTGACTCCAGTTTCTACCAAGCAACGTGCTAGGACTTTAAACCCGCCACCACTTACTGCTGCAAATGAGCGGAGATCCTGCGTCACATATCGTGCACACTTGTCCGTAACGTCCCTTTTTATTTCGTCACTCACATTTATGCGTGCCCTTTTTCTGTTGCCTTCATCAGCGTCTGTAGATATACAAAAAGAATTCTCCGGCTCACCTATGTCTTTAAAACAACGATGTTTCTTTAAATTGGATGGACTTGAACCTTTACTATATTTAAAAATATGCTCACACTTAACATATACTACAAATGGTTCCACTTCTTCTATACCGTTAATTTCTTTTGCAATCTTTTTAAAACAGGCCCACACGTTGCTTTTACCAGACACTGCTTTAGTTGAATATTCGCCACTTTTAATTTTTTCCAAAATCGACATTGTGACGGGAGTCCGAAATATCGTGCACTCCCGCGTTGTTGATTACTCTAACCTGAAATTTCTGTGTCGATTTGTCAAAAAGCGCAATATGGCGTAATACTGCGTAATGCTCGAAACCGAGATCCGTCGAAACCCCCACGAGTATTCACGATTATACTCGCTGCGATGCACGATGCTACGATGCAGTTTTGACGAATATTACTCGTAATCACGAAGTAAATGTAATCGGCGATGCACTGCCGAAACGATGCCGAGTAGGTACTCGCATCCTCGCATACTCGGCGATTATTTCTACGATTACTTTTTACGTAATCGTGCAGTGCTCTAATACCTACCTGGTAGTTATAAACCCGAAGGGTCACTTCTGTTTCATTTAATTTTAAGTTTTCTGTATATAGATGGTATGAATATGAGTTTCGTATTTATATAATATATTTTCGATATTCGGAGTGAAACTGCTGCTCGTAGCTAAAGATTGTTATTCGTTAATATTTTTGTTTCGATATGCAATTGCAGTATTATTTCATTTATACTAAAATACATAGTAACGTTAGTTATAACTGTAAAAATTTTAATTAGGCACATATTAAAATACTTCATCATCATGGCTACGACGGTGTATATCAAGGCAAACCGATTACTACATCCGAAATCCGCTGTCAATAATTTTTAAAGGAGGTAATTCCAGATAGGAAGTTCCTGTAAGTGAAAAAACTCATTTTTCTCGGTTTCTACTTTACTAATATACTTTTATCTCAAAATGTTTTATATTTATTGAATTTACGTTATGGTAAGTAATGAAAATTGCTTAATTATGTATTCAACAAAAATAATATAAATGTAACATGAGTATAGTATAGATAAAAATAATAGATAGATGTATAACAGTAAAAAATGATATTTGTAATAACATAACATAAATATATGTAATAACATAAAAACAAACATTTAATAATATGGGAATAACCTAAGCATGTATTAAATAAGAAAAGTGTTCTGTTAGGTTGGAGGTTGATATAAATTTGCAGGAGTGCTTTTATTTCATATGTTGTTGAGGTTGGTATGACCTGATGTTTTAGGAAATGACACATTTATGACAATCTAAACGGAACATATGTATCGTCAATTTGTTGCACTAAGAAAGCAAGCAAAATCCTTTGTTGTTGTATCAGCCAAAATCGATTTCATTGTGGTTATCTAACAAATTTACGATTTTTAATCAAATAGCTGCCTAAATTAATAATTGAAGTGTTTTTTGTTTGTTTTCTTGGTGTTATATACGATATGTTTTTGTATTCAGTAGTAAATTAAGGAACAAAACGCGACCCATAGTGCAATAAAAATACCTACCTTTGTGCTTGATCGTCCGGTAGGTCGGCCGCAATACAAAATATTATACAAGGAACTAGTGGACTTGAAACTTTTGCAATACAGCGAAAACGATTGAGTAACATAAATATAGATTGAAATTTCAATGATTTTATTATATAATTTTTAAGTTATCTGCATATCGTTCTGATGTGATATCATTCACACATAAAAGAAAATTGTGTGTGGATGTTATTATAGAACGTAAAGGTATAATTTAATTTTAATAAACATAAAAATAACAACATTTTTATAATTAAGCTAAAATGCTGAACAACACTGTAGTATCAGTTCTAAAGGGCATATCTGCAGCAAAGTAGAAACCGGGGCAAATACGATTTACAACTACATGCAAAAAATACATTAAATATTACAGTGCACTTTTGTCAGTTTCGGATATCGGAAACATAAATAGACGAAATTCGATTTCATTCCATAGATACAGAAAAATAAAACGAAACGAAGCAAAAGTGACCCTTTGGTTTTATAACTTTAGCAGGTAGGTATCCGACGACCGACAATCTCCGACCTACATTTGGTATACACTAGCGGCGGGCATGTTACCATAGAATTTTCCACGGCTGTACATAGATACTAACCCAACCCATTCCAACTTTTTTTTTTCAAAAGTTTTTTGCAGGACTGGAAAAACTCAAAAAAACTTTAAAACTCAAAAAACTGAAAAACAAAAAAAAACTTTAACTCAAAAAAACTTTTAAAACTCAAAAACCTGGAAAAAATCAAAAAACTTAAAAAAACTAAAAACCTCAAAAACTTAAAAACTCAAACAAACTAAAAAATCTGATGTGGCCAGGCACATGACTTTATCATACAATATATAAAATTAATAGTTTAGCTGCATGAGAATCTATTCTATAGAGATAAATCGTAGGTATTGTCAAAGCATCAGCGTTTGACACTACCTACACTACGTCATTAGAATAATAGTTATTTATGTCACAAATGCCGAAAGTACGGAATAACGCGACGAGCGGTGATACGGCGCGTCACCGAAGGCGGAGTGTAGCCGTCGCATATGAGCGAGTCGCGCTATCTAGTTTTTGGCAGGACCGACATCAACGTTTATTGTGTTGCTTTTTAAGAAATACGTATTTAAAAAAAATAAATGATTTCTGTATAGTAAATGCTAGGTTGGTACCACTTTGACGAAAGGTGCGTTCCGATTGGTAGGTAATGGTAGCTAATGGCGGTGGTAGAATACGAAATTATAGTATTTCTTACACATCGTGATAATGACACATATTAGTTTGCATGTACATAAACATGAGTCACTAGCAATTCTATTGGAAATACTATAACGGCGTCTGCTACCACTGCCATTATCACTAATGAAAACGCACCTTAAAAACGTAATTCAAATTCTGACAGATTTATATTTGTTCATGACACATCCCTACCAACATACTAAAATAAAACTACACTCATCGCTATACTTTTATATATATATACTTTATTTATAATTTTCTCAATGTATCATTTTTAGAATTAGATATAAAGACGGGTTGATATTTCTTATCAACAAACAATCAAATTGGTGATCTTATTTTATTTGAAATTTGTATTTTATAATTTTGCGCACTACAGCAACACATTCCATAGTGTAAATTTGCTAGTGGTTCTCCAACCTCTGATGAGATCAGCTGTTTTTGAATGTGACAACACAAAAAAATATTTGTCAAAATCCTGGCTACTATGTAATTTCTTATCAATGCAGATGCGACCGATCTCGATCAAATAGAATTTGCTCTTGAAGGTAAACTATTAATTTTACCAAAAAAATTTATAGGCATAAATTATTCAAAATTTCCTCTACTTTGATTTATTAATTAACTATTTTGTCGAAATTACAGAAATGGCTGCTCATTTCCAAAATCCTTGAAAAAGGCTTAGAATAAACTAAAAAGCTAAACTATTAATTTTACCAAAAAATGTCATAGGCATAAATTATTCAAAATTTCCTCTGCTTTAATTTATTATTTAACTATTTTGACGAAATTACAGAAATGGCGGCTGATTTCTAAAATCCTTGAAAAAGGCTTGGAGTAAACACCCAGTTCCTTTGGACCCTTTTGAACCAAAAGCTTTTCAACTCTAAGTTTGGTCATGAAACTTCTAAATATGAAGTTCCGGGCCGATACCTTTAGTAGTTTCTCCGGAAATGAATTAACAAAAATTGGGTACACACACACACACACACACACACACACACACACACACACACACACACACACACACACACACACACACACACACACACACACACACACACACACACACACACACACACACACACACACACACACACACACACACACACACATACACACACACACACACAGACATTTTTTTGTACCTTGGTCAAAAATGTTCAGGGGACCCATAAAGACCTATATCCGCTAAAATCTAACAAAAATTTTTCGGCACGATTACAATTCTTTACATACTGCGTATGATAAAGTAAAATGCACAAAAAAACAAAAAATTCAAAACAGAAAAAAACCTAACCTTACTCTTCTTTATAATCGTTTTTCGAAGTTTTCGGTGTTAGTAACGTACCGATCCGAGCGAAATTTAATGCAAACCTTGATTTATCGCGACTCCGTACGACTAATCAATGTCTGTATAGGGAGATATTTTTTATAAATTCCGTTTTTTTCTTAAAAAGTTTGTCGAATATGTCGGTGTTAGGAATGTACCGATCTGAGGGAAGTTTGATTAACACCTTTTTTTATTAAATTTATGTATGGGGGAAAGTGTGGGAAGGTTAGTGTAAACTGGCTTTACAGTTTTATATCTTTAATCCCAAAAGTGCAATCTTCTAGCAGAATATCGACAATTAATAAACAGTGGATCATACTTCCTGTATTTTTTATTACTATAATTCCAAAGTGGTAGTTTCATGGCTACATTTATTTCCTTAGTTAGCTAACTCTATTTTCTATCAATTTGTTGTGCACAACACAGTAGTGTATGAGAAAGAGAAACAATATAAAAATAACATTTCTGTTTATATTATTTATTTACAGAAAACGCAAAACTTGAATAAAATATTACAAAGGAAAGAGAAAACAACAGGAATCATAATATTAATATATACTAGCTTAAATAACAAATTTATTGTTTATTCATATTTGCCTTTAGTATAACTCGCATTTTAAACATGGTGTCCGATAATCTGTTTGCTTTTGGCACGTTTATCATCGTGGCATAAGAAAATAGCCGCTCAACTGGAGCAGACGATGGTAACGGTGTATTATATCATATGAAAATATCGCGTATAGACGGATATCTTTTCAAAATATTGATATCATGACTTTCGTCAGATATATAATGCAACATTTCTATTTCCGGTTTTGATGTTGGCATAGATATGCAGTGGCCAGTAAGTAGTGTTGATGGTTGGGCTCCTCCAAAATTGAAGAAGTCATTGTTCGATGGACGATTGGGTGACGGTCTTATTCCTTCTGCTGTTGATGGTGATAGATTTTTGAAAATTAGCACAAATTAGCCATTTATTTTTAAACCTCGGAAAGGATATTGCAGCAATTCCAGCATCCAGCTGGATAACGCGAAAAAATCTTGATATCGCTTTTCAACGCTTCTGAGCAGGGCGTTCACTAATGTCTTGCAAAATCACCAGCTCTCCTCTTCCAATAGCTGAAGTTGGCGACGTAAAGCCACAATGCATGGTATAAGTATTCCATAAAATGTATTGTCTTCCCCTTGCATGATATCGATTGCAATTGGTTTTGTTGCTTTAATGTGTTCCTCCAAATATATAAAATCATTTTCGGTAAAAATACGTCTTCCGTTTATTTTTAGCGCTTCTTGAAGGTCGTACATCTTTTCTTTTGATTTTAATATTTGGGTCAAGGAGTCATAAAAACTATTCCACATTGTTTCAACTGGACGGCTTAGGGTATGCCCTAATACTCCTTGCAATATCTCCGCACTTTTTGGACGATTTGCCGCTTTCCATAACACGTTGCACTTTTCAAGAACATTTGTATGCATCACTTGTAATTCGTAATTACTTTGTATGGCTTTAGTGCCATCCACAGAAACACATAGATTTAATGTATGCGCTGCGCATAGAATAAGGGAAACGGTACCAATATCTATGTTTGGATTGACGTATTCGGCACGCGTCTCATCTCTGTCACTATCATTGTCACTCAGTTCTTCGTCAATGTGGTATTCCTTACTCCCTACTACGTTTATCTTCTGTATGCCTACATCCCGAAAGGCTTTTACTAAATTTGAATCGTTATCGGTCACTCTTGCTATCATTTTACCCATCGGTAGTTTACACTGGGAATATATTTGGTGAAGACGATCCATGAAGAAGATTCTCAGCAGTGTGCGAACCAGCAAATCTACGGCACGCTACTGCCCTTGATTTTCTTTCCAGATCAGGAGTAATCCAGTGTGCAGTGATGCCTAAAAAGCTTCGGCCTCGATCGCTCCATATGTCCACTGTGTTACAGAAGTAATCCGCAAAATTTAATTCTAGCTGTACTTTGTTAATATTGGTTTCATACATGTCCGTAATTTTTCGAGAAAGTGTTCGACGACTAAAATAGACATTATCTACCGAACGAAGCGAAACCATAGAATCAACAACATAATTTGTAATACCCACAACTAGGCACTTGGTTCAGCTACTGTGTTTGGAACATCACAGTCAAGGTCTATTATAGTGACCTTGCATCACAGTAACCTCCGCAGCATATCAGTGAACCATTATGAAGACATGCAAACTTTTTAACATCCCATATGTTTACTGAGTTCTACATTTGTTTCGCATGATTTCCGTATGCCAAATAATAATTAACTGATGCGTAAAATCGTCCAGTCGACAAGAATTCAGAAATTTGTGTTTTCCAGTCTAGTATAATCTTTTCCTGGTAAAAGGGAAACTAAACATTCCTAACCTAAAAGTCCCTCATGAGTATTGGCGCTTGTCCCAAGAATTCAGGCCACTTCATTAGAGTCGTGATGATTAGAATACGATATTACTCAAAAGTAATCAACGACTTAATAATAATTATGACGTATTTGAGAATTAACATGCACGGATTGCACATAACCTCACATAATTTAAAAAAAAAGCTATTGAAAACTAAATGCTATTTGCCTGACAACGGTCTTGGCACATACCTTTGCCTAGGCAAATAGCTTTAAAAATATAAATAAAGGTTCAATATCTATTTACCTAGGCAAAAGACTTTTGCCTAGGCAAAAGCTAGGCTAAATAGCTAAAATAACCATTTGCCTACGACACATACACTAATCTTTGCATCCGCTTTGAAGATGATAATAATTGGGGACAACCATTCACTTGGGTCTATGACTCGTTCTATGATGTCACCATCTAGTGCTCGCTATAATTTTTCATATACTTGTTCTTCGACTGCAATTGGGACTATTTGGTCCCAATTGGTTTTAAATTATTATCTTTCCTTTCCGCGTCAATGTACCACACTGCTGCTTGCCTAGTCCATACCTTCTCCCAGTCTTGGTATTTAACAATATGCACCCTGCGACCAGTCAATCAGAAGAGTTACCGACAAGCCCCCGATCAGACACGCGACCACATTGTCCCTCTCTGGTGGCGCACACTGCAGAGTGCTTTCATTAATTTTGAAGCAATCGAAATTTCTTATCGAGTCGGTTGATTGTCCCGGCTCCATATCATCGTCTACCGTTGTTTATATGTAGTTAACTCCCGAATTAAATTTTCAACGTTTTTCTACGTTTGGATAATCCATAAGTTGAATTGAACATTCTTTTATTTCTTTTCTTTGTAGAGCACGTCGAGAAATGACCTTGACCTCAACAAGAACAATATTTAGGAGTCAATTAGCATTTCTCCAAATTTAATTCGTAGAGCGTCATAAATAAAAGAATATACAGGCATAACTATGGAGTGGGTCACTCGGTATTATACAGTTCCTTTACAAAAAGTTTAGGAGACTTCTTTTTGTTTTAGATAAAACACCAACTTTCATAACAAACCTGTTTGCTAAGGAAAGCATTTCACTGATATAATTACATCTAAAGCAACACAAAACTATCTACGGAGATGTGGAATTAAAAATTCCCATTTATAATCTCTATCCCCTCACTGCAATACAGTAATCGCAAGATGTGAATGCACCGTTTGATATACGGCCACCTCCACCGCTTTTTATAATACTCACAGTTCGCGTTCCAATGGATCTTTATAATGCCAACACCATTTTGTTTTCATGCTAATCCGTCTCTCTGGAGCTAATGTCAATCTAAACGCAGCTATTTTAAGTAAGCAATACCCTCGTCAAACTTTTGAGGCTTAGGTGCGTCTGCTAAAGCGGATAATTTTGATGAAGGGGGTAATAATTAAAATTTATTTGTAAGCTCTTGCATGCTACCTAAATATTACACCAAATTCGTGTTTAGAGCAGAAAAGTTTATTTCCAAACTAATTAAAATATATAGTTGTATTATGTTACGTACATATCGTTTTCTATACAGGGTGTCTCACGCAACTGGTACATTAGAAGTTTCTCATGTTTTACTATTTCTGGAAACTTGAAATTTTGAAATTATAATTTATTCGATCTGAGGATTGGTGGTCCAAAACTAAAAACATAACCAAATTAGACGATGTGTAGTGCTTCATGATATCAAAATATACAACTCAATAATTGAATTTTCAAACGTTAAAACTATTTTTTTTCAAATGGAACATCGTGTATACCGATGCGCCATTCGATAGGAAATCTTATTCCCTATCAATCAATATTAGGGTTCCGTATATCCATCTTTAATAGTTTTTGAGATATTGTCAGCATGAAAGAATGCAAACGAAATACAAAACGATTTATTCATCATTTTTAGGAATTTATAGTACTTTGGAACAGCAGGAAAACAGAAAAATATTGAAAAGGTTTGTTAAAACAAAAATAATACATTTGGGATATCTAACTTAAATTAAAACTTAATTATGTTGTTTGAAATGCTGCCCGTTCGGCTCCAAACATTTAAAACTCTTCGCTGTTCTTCTGTCATCGTCGTTCTTCGGATTTCTTGTCGCTGGAGTCCATGAATAGCGGCTACTACTCTCGTTAGTCAATTCTTCTCGAGTATTAACTGGTGTGGAATAGACCAGACTTTTCACATGACCCCAGAAATAAAAGTCTAATGGTGTTAAATCTGGTGACCTGGTGGTCACAGCAAGGGTTCCCTATTTCCGAACCACCTATTGCAAAAATTTGAAATTAAATGGATATCACATGCGAAGAATGTGCCAGTGCACCGTCCATTTGATAAAAAGCAGTCGCGTATAATATGGTGGGGAAGAGATTCGGCAAAATTGTTCACACATCCACGCAAAATTTCTAAATATCTACCACTATTTAAATTTTCGTTGTAAATTTCGTATCTAATTTGGTCCCCCATTATTAAATGAGAGTATACAAAATTTATTTAAAGAAAAAGTGATAATATTGCAGAAACTATTAAAGATAGTTATAGGGAACCTTAATATTGATTGATAGGGAATAAGATTTCCTATCGAATTGCGTATCGGTATATAGGGTGTTCTATTTGAAAAAATGACCTTTTTACGTTTGAATATTCAATTACTGTGTTGTAAATTTTGAACAGCCTGTATAAGATATCATGATGAACTAACATCGTCTTATTTTGTTATGTTTCTAGTTTTGGACCACTAAACATGAAACTTCTAGTTTCAGTAATAACCGAGATATTCAATTTTAAACGTAGCGCTGAAAATACCCAAAAATCGTAAAACCATAAAATCTCAAAGATTGTGATATTTAGGTATAGGGAAACCTTATTAAAAAGGATGTATTTTGATACGATAGAAACCAAAAATAATATTAAAATTATATCATTTCATTTAAAATACCAAAGTTGATATCGACTTCCGGTGACCGGACGTGACAGTGAACTTAAGAATATTTTAGCTGAGGAGCCCAGATCAAGTAAATTCTAATTCTAAAATTTCAAGTTTTCAGAAATAGTAGAACATGAGAAACTTCTAATGTGCCAGTTCCGTGAGACACACTGTATACTACTTCGCCTGGAAACGGCCATCGAGTCCTTCACCCGGGGGTCTTGCATTTGGTATGGTAGTTGTGTGTGTGTTGCGCGCGCGCGTGGGTGTGTGTGTGTGTGTGTGTGTGTGTGTGTGTGTGTGTGTGTGTGTGTGTGTGTGTGTGTGTGTGTGTGTGTGTGTGTGTGTGTGTGTGTGTGTGTGTGTGTGTGTGTGTGTGTGTGTGTGTGTGTGTGTGTGTGTGTGTGTGTGTGTGTGTGTGTGTGTGTGTGTGTGTGTGTGTGTGTGTGTGTGTGTGTGTGTGTGTGTGTGTGTGTGTGTGTGTGTGTGTGTGTGTGTGTGTGTGTGTGTGTGTGTGTGTGTGTGTGTGTGTGTGTGTGTACTCAATTTTTGTGAATCCGATTCCGGAGAAACTACTAAAGGTATCGGCACGGGACTTCATATTTAGAAGTTTCATGACCAGTTTCATGAAAAGCTTTTGGTTCAAAAGGGTCCAAAGGAACTGGGTGTTTACTCCAAGCCTTTTTCAAGGATTTTAGAAATCAACCGCCATTTCTGTAATTTCCTCAAAATAGTTAAATAATAAATTAAACCAGAGGAAATTTTGAATAATTTATGCCTATGACATTTTTTGGTAACATTAATAGTTTAGCCTTTTAGTTTATTCTAAGCCTTTTTCAAGGATTTTGGAAATGAGCCGCCATTTCTGTAATTTCGACAAAATAGTTAATTAATAAATTAAAGTAGAGGAAATTTTGAATAATTTATGCCTATAACATTTTTTGGTAAAATTAATAGTTTACCTTCAAGAGCAAATTCCTTACAAATACCTTCATGAACAAATATAAATCTGTCAGAATTTGAATTACCTTTTTAAGGTGCGTTTTCATTAGTGATAATGGCAGTGGTAGCAGACGCCGTTATAGTATTTCTAATAGAAAATTGCTAGTGACTCATGTTTATGTACATGCAAACTAATATGTGTCATTATCACGATATGTAAGAAATAGTATAATTTCGTATTCTACCACCGCCATTAGCTACCATTACCTACCAATCGGAACGCACCTTTCGTCAAAGTGGTACCAACCTAGCATTTACTATACAGAAATCATTTATTTTTTTTTTAAATACGTATTTCTTAAAAAGCAACACAATAAACGTAGATGTCGCTCCTGCCAAAAACTAGATAGCGCGACTCGCTCATATGCGACGGCGACACTCCGCCTTCGGTGACGCGCCGTATCACCGCTCGTCGCGCTATTCCGTACTTTCGGCATTTGTGACATAAATAACTATTATTCTAATAACGTAGTGTAGGTAGTGTCAAATGCTGATGCTTTGACAATACCTACAATTTATCTCTATAGAATAGATTCTCATGCAGCTAAACTATTAATTTTATATATTGTATGATAAAGTCATTTGCCTGGCCACATCAGATTTTTTTTACTTTATCATACGCAGTATGTAAAGTATTGTAATCGCGCCGAAAATTTTTTTTGAGATTTTAGTGGAAATATGTCCTTTTGGGTCCCCTGAACATATTTGACCAAGGTACAAAAAAATGTCTGTGTGTGTGTGTGTGTATGTGTGTGTGTGTGTGTGTGTGTGTGTGTATGTGTGTACCCAATTTTTGTTAATTCATTTCCGGAGAAACTACTTAAGTTTTCGGCACGGAACTTCATATTTAGAAGTTTCATGAGCAAACTTAGAGTTGAAAAGCTTTTGGTTCAAAATGGTCCAAAGGAACTGGGTGTTTACTCTAAGCCTTTTTCAAGGATTTTAGAAATGAGCCGCCATTTCTGTAATTTCGTGAAAATAGTTAAATAATAAATTAAAGCAGAGGAAATTTTGAATAATTTATGCCTATGACATTTTTTGGTAAAACAAATAGTTTAGCTGCAAGAGCAAATTCTATTTGATCGAGATCGGTCGCATCTGCATTGATTTAATAGGTACTATATAGTGACCCAGGATTTGCAAATTTTTCAGTCTAATGACAGTACCGGTAGTGTCAAATGCTGACAGTACCGGTAGTGTCAAATGCTGATGTTTTGACATTATCTCACAATTAATATTGACCGTAGTTAATAGTATCAAAAGATCTCATATTGTGATACAGTGTACAGTCCTTGCCTAATGGCGTCGGATAGGCAACGTGTTGAGCGTGTCCGAAATGCATGTGTTCTGTGTGTTTTTGGTTTGACGAAGTATGATCATGCATCGAATGGGCTGGGCGACTTGGGGTGGTTGAACATGGATAACACTAGGGTGTTGCATGCAGCAATATTGTATCATAAGTTGCTATCCACTAGGATCCTACAATACCTCATGCGGAAGATATGCTGTATATATGAAGATATGCTCCACCTGCCCATCGCACTGAGCTGTATAAACGGTCATTCTCTTACCAGGTCAGTCACATATACAATGGTCTCAGGGAAGATATGAAAAATTTATCGTGAAACAGTTTTGGGGGAAAGGTGAAGCGTTGGCTGTTTGCTCAACAGGGGGGACTTTAGGCATCGAGCGCACATTGGAGGCTTTTTAATTTTTATTTTTTATGGGCAAGTGCGATGTTTTGTTGAGTTGGATTTGCTGCAAGTACGTGTAATTAGACTGTAGAGTAATTTTTTTGTTTGTTTTTGTTTTGATAAGTTATCGGAATTATTGTTATATTATTGATACAACTATGTCTTAGTTCTAGTTTGTGTAAGGGGTTGAGTGGAAGAGCAAGGCAATTTGGAAACAAGTGTGCTGATCTCCGCCCTAAATATAAATATTATTTTTGTTGCATTTAATATTTTTTTGTTAAGAAAGAAATTATTTATTTATTTAATTATTTATCTGTTAAATTCTGGCTAACTAGTTTTATTTTAATGCAGACACGACTGATATCAATCAAATAGATTCTCATGCAGCTAAACTATTAATTGTACCTATATATTGTATGATAAAGTCATGTGCCTGGCCACATCAGATTATTTTATTTTGTTCAAACACAGAGTGTTTGTGGCATAACACCTAGTCAATGACTAACAAGTTATTTTCACTTAACCTAAACTGATAAAATATATGATAAATATAATAGTATTTTTACCATTTTGCCCATTGGCCCAAGTTGTTTTAGTCTACGGTTTTTGCCACTCAAGTAGACGGCGGTTGTTTTCACTTACACTTGTTTTCACTTTTCACATACTGTGAATACACTACGGGTGTTCTGCTTTTAATCACTCCCGCACTAGTTCGAATGGTTTAGTTCTTTTCAGCCGACGCACTAGCGCACAGTTGTCTAGCAGCTGGATGGCTTCAAAGTTGTCGTGGTGGAGTAGACGATCCTCGTGCTTCTTAGCAAATTTTGATATTTCGCTAGTTACCATCTCCATTAAGGTGGGTCGAAACGGCCCGTTTTTTATTTTTTATTTTAAAATTAGAGGCGCTAACCTGAAAAAGTTGTGTATTGATGTCTTAGGGTTCCCTAAAAAAAATGGGATATTTTTAACAAATTTTAACCGGGCCCATGGTCCCATTTTTGGGCCAAATTTTTTTTTTTCATAAAGTTTTGTGGCGCTACCGAAAAAAAATTTTCTTAAGGGCTTCTCAATACTGTAACAAAAACTTGACAAAAAAAATAGGTATTAACCAGCCCCACGACCTCTAACGCAGGCGAAAGTTTTCAAAAATATGCTTTTATTAAATTTTGTGCAGCCTTTCGCTTGATTTAGTGATTTATAATTAAAAATGGAATTATATATCGCCAATTCAACCCAGAACACACCACGCGGAGGTATCTGCACCAAGAGTTCGTCCATTTGGAGAGCATCCCGTCCTTTTTTAAAGCAAATTACGGTTCATTCCTTTGTTATCAAAAATTGGTAGAATTTGTCGGCCCTCTAATTTTAATCTAATGTAACCATCTCTGGATGACTCACCACAAACGTTACTAGAAGCTTCAGTGACTATTTTTACATACCGTTCCACCGCCTGTGTGTGACACGGAATTTGTCAAAATTTATGTTTGTTTTCCGGTAATAATATTATCCAAAGCTCTGTTTGATATTTTAAAGGTTAATGGTGGTTCGGTGATCATAGTTTTTCTGCCAATCTATCAGGTCTGTGTAATCATCAGCATTGAAATTAATAAGTGGTACCCTAAAAACTCTGACCGTTTTAGAAGTTTGCATCCTACATTCTCTAATCCTTCTTGCAGCTAACTCTCTTATGTGTGGGCGTGGGTCGCTGAACATTGCCAAAAGTAGGTTTTGGGGATGGGCAAAATATGCATTGTCGGGAAAGACTTTGTCAATGATATTTTTGACCTTATCCGGGAAATCTCTTGAAGCATATATAGCTTTCCACAGGTGTCTCACTCCATCGCCAATATGTGGTTTTGTTTTAATTTCGAACCAAATAGGTACCTTTAAAATAAATTCGGTTAAAATAACTAGATTTTTAGTAGCGATATAAAGGCGTAGCACTCTATTGGCTGTAGTAAGCCACCATGTGACATCTTGCCTGGATCTCTCTTTGCCACATTAGGAGTAATGGTTCCATTTTCAATGCCTACGCAAATCCTATACAAGTACTGCTGATCTGTACTTAAGTCGCCTGGTTCGAGTTGAGGAAGATGCGATTTTATTGGTTAAAATTTTACAACTGGCATGTATTGATAATGTTTTAAAATGGCGCCAATTGGTCCCGAAAAGCTGTCCCTTGGTATCGCCATCTAAACTTTGCAATAAATGCCTGAAGGGTAGCTCATTGGCATGGAGCAGACATATGCACCAGTGAAAAGGCCTTTTAATGTCATTTTCTATTAATTGAATTATACCTCCCTTCCACCCAGTATTTACATTTGTACCTCAATGACCTGACTAAATAGCAAGCTAGCGAGGACAAGCATATACGAGCGGCACTCAATAAATAATATTGAAATTTTCTGCATTGGAGCGTAAACTATTACATCATGGGACTTTGGGCCCGGCAAAAAATGGGTTTGTTTTTAATAAGTTTTTTGTTTATTTATCATTGGGACAACGAGTAGTTTACTCACTAGCGCCATCAAATCAAAATATTTTTTTTTGTCATTTTGAGGGCCGATGGGCCCGGTTAAAATTTGTTCGATTAGATCTATTTTTTAACAATACTTTTGTTTTCCTAATTCACAACTTTTCTTTGGTAGCGCTCATAAAAAATTGAAAAAAAAAATTTTCGACCCAGCTTAATCTCCATGCGAAGGTCCCGATGAAGACTGGTGTTTTTGATGTACTATGGCGCCCCAACAATGGCTCTTAGAACTTTATTTTGGAACCTCTGAATGAGGTTGATATTGGACTGCTTAGTGCATCCCCATAACTGTATTCCATACACCCATACTGGCTTTAAATAGCGATATAAACAAACTACAAGTGTCAAACTGTTTATTGCTAACGTTCATTGTTTGTGCAAAGTTTTAAATCAGTAAATATTGAGCTTATAGACAACATTTTAGAAGATGTTAGTTTATTGTCACGGAAACGCGTGAGTGAAAAATTGCACCTACACGTTTCTATGATAACCAGCTTCAGTGAGGTAAAGAACAACGTTCTGATCTCGTATCCATGTGAGAACTGACTGTTTTAGTGGTAGGATTGAACATAGTATGTTGTTCGAACCTATTACAGAAAAATTTAAATCTTTTATCATTTCTTCCTTTTTTATTTATCTGTCCGGTAAAACACTAAGCACAAAAAATCAACTGACATATTAACAACTTATATCGTTCATGGTCCGCTGGGGTTTATTTATAGAACACCGTCCTCTATCATGCAAAGAGTACTTGCTATTTTAGAATGCTAATAGTAATTGACAACATAAGGGCGCCCAGCGGAGCCAGGTTATATTGCTCGTATACATATTCCTCCGTCTTCCATTTTAGTGATATATGGTTGTATACTTTGTAGATATATGTCGCTATGATTGTAATGTAACTATTTACTGTTACAGGTCGTTGTGTAGATGTAGACAGGGTCTCCCACGACGAGCTGCCAGTAGAAGGATATGGAGAACCAAATAAATTGAAAGATTGAAAATTTGTGGTCTTATATTGTTGGATACGATCGTATTAACTAGAATATTTTGAGTTTTCGGGTACTTTCGGTTACACCGGAAATGATGTCAACGTTTATGTTTCAAATGGAACAGCCTATATCATATCGCATTTTGTTAATCTTCATTAATCTGTTTCATTCTCTATACCTAACGTGTCATTTTTGAGATACTTGGTGGAAGTATCGACCCACTTGTTGGCAAACAATCAAAGGAATATCCCGGAAAGGACTTGACCTTTCCGGGATATTCCTTTGGTTATTTTTGAGATATTCACAGCTGCACGGTTACTTTCAGTTACTTTTAAACTATCCCCTGTGCCCGTTGGAAAAAAGTTAACCGGCAAAATTGTTGTGAAGGTAACATATTATCGACACATCGCACATAGTGGCAGAAGACCATCAAAGGTGGCATCAATTCAGCGCTTATGAATTTAGAGAAAAAACTCTTTAAATTATTATTATAAAGGTACACTAACTATTTTACATTCTCTTTATCACAAGGAAATTTATAAACAAGCATACAGAGTGTCCCAGAATGTATGAAAAAATGGTAACTTCCTTGTTATTGATTTACTGGAAAATGTCATAGTTTATAAAAGTTTGTCCTTCTTCTAAAACGAATAATTAAAACATAAAATTTGTAAATTTCTGTAAATTATACAGGGTAGTCCAGAAAATATGAATTTTACTAAGTGCATATGTACATGTACAATATGTACATGCATCCTAATTAGTACTCAGTTTTTACTTGTAAATATTGTCTAGAAGTATATGTTATAAACAAATATGAAGTAACAGCCACATATGTTAATTTTTCTTTTTAGTCGGTAACGTCTCGACGCAAATATTATACTTATCTAGAATGGGCGCTGTTAAAAAAATGTTCCAGTGGGGCAAGATTTTTTTTCTAATAAAAGGTGACGTAGTGTAAATGACTATACTATTAGTTATTTTGTAGCGTTTTCGAAGTTTTATTTGTTGTAAATGGCACTGATAGAGACATATTCGTATTTATTAGTTAGGATTCTATTGTTCGTTACATTTAAATTGCATTCACCCTGAAAAATCTCCGTTGCTTTTATGGTTGTGTCATTTTTACTCATTATTTTATGTCATGAGCCACGGTTGTGACCCCTGTATGCTCGGCAACTTATCTATAGCGTATTGATATTAAGTGAATTGCAAGAAAATTTGCTGCCATTATATCGTTTATTACGGTGTAATTAATAATTTTTATTAAGAATATTATTTGTATTTATATATTTGTTTCAGAATCATTGAACTTTTATCCTAGAATTTTAGATTTGGTCTGACCGCCAACCAATATTGAAAATTTTTTATTAATTTGTAATATTCTGGAGTAAAAATTGTTAATTTTTTATAAGAATTTCCAGCTTGTGTTCATCGAGCAAGGCCTAATGTATAATGAGCGACCTTTCAAAACCAAAAATACAGGCACAAAATAAACACAATTGCTAATTTAATTCTATAATCGTGTCAATCGACCATTCCATAAAGTCTTAATAATAAATTGGTAAAGAATAAAAAAGGCGCAAAATTATTTAAAAAAAATTTACCCGAATTAACGACAACCAATGACTAAATATAGAGAAAAAGTTGAAATTTCTGTGATAACGAAATTGTTATTTTTACTATTATACGTAAACAGTTGATAGGCGACAATGCTAGGTCAACTAATTATGAAACTTAAAACTAATTATAACTTATATGTAAGCTGTATACAAAATCAGTATACAGACCATACAGACCATAGTAAACAAATTTTTTAATCACTCATGCCCAGAAATGTATTATTTGAACGCTTGAGAGAGTCGGAAGATTAAACTAATTTTACAAACAGCATAGGTAAAATACTGCCATGTAGCATAGGACGGCACTTTTAAAGCCAAATAACATTTGTGTGCCTTTTTGTTATTTATGTATTGGAAATAAAATCTCTTTGATCGTTTGATTATTTATTATTATTATTTCAATAGGAATCGTTATTTATTTCAATAGGAATCGGTTTCGATCAGCTAAGTGATTATCATCAGCCTAAATGGTCAAGTTATGAATGAAACAATAAAAAATTGTAGAGCAGCAACGACGCAACAGGCATCTCGTTTGGAGAGTGAACAGAAATGTTTCCGTTCACTCAGACTCAGACTTGGAATTTGTCGCCATGTTGGTTCCGTCATTTTGATTTTTTGAAATCTGACATCAGATCTTAAACCAGAGACCCTTAAATATCACTGGTGTTAATTTATATGCAAATCCAGATCTTTATTTTTGCCGCCATATTGGACCCGCCATTTTGAATTTCCAAAATATGACCACAAATTTTGAATCAGAGACCCAAAAAACTTTTTAGAAGTATGATTAAAACGTTTGTTACAAAAGTCACATTTTTGGCGTACCGGCTCATATCAACACCATAAAACATCAATATTTTAAAAAAAATGCAAAAAGCTGCAACTGAGATCAAGTGGGCTTTGTTGTAGGAAATCTAATGAACGTAAAAATCGCAAAACTATAACTAACAACCCCTAATAACATAACTTTACTCTAAACAGAAACCAAATTTATATAAAATGACACTGGTATATTCAGTATTGTTATACTGCCTAGATGTGAAATATTTTATGTAGATGCAACCGTATCTGAAAAATACATACCTGGAGGTAACGACTCCATCCCATTTATAGTGTGTTTTTGCCGAAAGTACTTCACAAACAATACATCAACCTAACTATTTGTTTGGTCTTAAGCGGATGGTGCGAAATGTTAAATTTTAAGGCGATGCTATCGCCCGCGCATGCGCGCTGTTTGAATATTGAAGTGTGGAAACGATGTATCATTTATTTAGTTATTTATAGAAAGTATTACTTTAGGACAAATTACAACTTTATTTTTTTATTTTCAGCCAACTTTTCAGGTACTCTGCCACTATGTGCATCGGTAGAATCCTACTAAAAGTTATACAGGATGTTTAAATTTGATCTTAATCAAAGTTGAATTCGATAAAACTACTAAAAGTCAATTTTTTCAAATGGCAACCCTAATATATGAATGAATTTTTCAATTGTTTTGAAAATTTAGGTCAACTTTGTGTACAATGTGCTATACCTAAAATGTACTTGTACCTACTGAAATCGATTTTTAAACATCACAGTAGAAATAGCAACCATTGCAAATCTAGATTGCATTTGACAACAATTGAATAATTTGGAGTAAACAGAACGTTATGAAGCAAGTATTTTTAGATTATTTTTTATTATAAGTAATTTAGCAGTTGTAAAATTATAAGCCTACAATAAAACACAACATTAAAAACAAAAGAAAATCGTAAAGTATTTAAAAAAAGCTCTATTTCAGTTACTGTTCAAAAACGTTGCCGTTTTCCGCTAAACATGCTTCAATTCTTTTATTACATGTTATTGTTGGTGGCGTCCCTGATAGAGTTAGCACATAGCCCAGTGTCGGTGCTCCAGCGTACACAACTGTTGCACTAAAGGCTCGTACGCACACGCTAGTAGTTTAGTACAGTAGCGAGTATCTACTTACTACTAAACGGTATAGTACCTACAATGTGTCCGAACGATCTCCGAATTAGTATAGTTGTGCGGTGAAGGTCATCCGGGATGAAACAACAACGTCGACGCGCGGTTATCCGCAGTGCTATACAAAACAATTACATTTGTATGAAATGAGATGGAAGAAGAAATGCGTGAAATTTCTTGACAAAAGGATTGGATTTAGGTCAGAGAATGGGTCAGTCGCCGGGATTCGCTAGGTGCTACAAATGGTCTTCTCCGTGAACTAAAATTAGAAGATCCCAAGGAATATTTCAGTGCTTTAAGAATGTCTGAAAGTACTTTCAATTTGTTGTTAAGTAAAGAGAAAAGTAGAATTCAACGAAAGGACACTTGCATGAGAGAAGCGATTCCGGCTATCACAAAATTACACACCACACTGTACTTTCTTGCAACCGGGTGCAGGTTAAGAACGTTGCAACATATTTTTCGACTTGGAAAAACAACAATTTCTGATTTCCTTCCGGAAGTTTGTGAGGCAATTTATGAAGCATTAAAAGATGTTATTAAGGTAAGCAAATAAATATACAAGGTTAGTAAAAATCATTGTAGTGTAGTCCATGCCCATGTTTATAAATATATGCCGCTGTACACAAACAACTGTCAAGCTTGAAATAGGTTATGCAACCAATTCAACTTTTACGCGCTATTCCGTGTTTATAGAGCAGGAATCAGAAATCTTTACAAGTGATATCATGGCCTACGACTACAATCATTTCTAATCATCCTGTATGTATTAAATATAGTACAGTGTCTATTGAAATTCGACCTTGGGAATATACAGTATGTATATGATGTCAAAAATTAATTATCTTGGTCAAGGGTGGTCATGGATTTTAAAAGAATGTCGCAGCTCCCATCGTAAAACTTTATTCATATTCAGTCTTATAATAAAAATGTGGCAACAACGTAACATATAAAATAAATAATATATTCTAAAACAAATAAGTATTATAGGCAACAAAAGATATGCTGCAAAAGGTACCTACATAAAAATAAAAAGTAAACTGTTCTTCTTTCTGAACATAGTTTTTAAACGAGTTCAGACGTTTCATCAGTCAAACTTATTGCTTCCATGCCAGTATCTGACATTTGAGTGTCTGAGAATCTCAGAGAACCGTGAAACTGTAGAGAAAGCGGAGAATCTTGACGTTGACGAGATTGGTTATGATTACCCACAACTGTCTACTCGTCTAAAGAAAGGACGACTACGCACAGGCTTCGTATTTGGACATCGCGCATAGGCAACTTCCCTTTGCGTTATCTAACAACTTTAATTAATATTATCCACGCAGCCAGCGAAATTTAATACATTTCCTTTACTAATTTTGTTTCGCTGGTGCGCGTCGTTTTGGGCATGCAGTTTGGAAGTTGGCATTAACTATTCACCAAAGCGATACAATTTGCGATCGTGGCTTGTTTCTTTTCCATGTTTGAACGTAAAGTTGGAATTTTTCAAGGGTTGCTTTGTTTGCGTTGTAAAATATTTAATAATTTATGGCAATTTTTACTAAAATTCCGTCACTGGATTCCCCGTGTCTTAAGGATGGTTGGACAAAACATTGATAAGAATCCTTTTATTTTTTCGTACGTAATCCGACATTGTCGATGGTAGCCCAATATTGAATTAGTTTTTATTATTCTTCATTTATTTATTATATATTTTATTTAAGTCTAAGCTGAACCAGTTGACCGCCGGCACTGCACTCGGAACATATCTATCAATAATCTTAGAGGTCGTGGTCTGATGTTTGTGGAACCGAAGCTACTTATATGTCTATTTATCTATCTATGAATCCGCACACGATAGGAAGTCACACGGGGATACACCCCGGGGATGCGGCCAACCCTCTTCGGTAGGGAACCTGAAAAGACACATTGACCACGTTAGCGCTTTGTATATAAGTATGATACCTTGACAAGCAAAAAGTTGCATCGAAGCGCTACGCAGAACGCTCCCCGGTACAGGTATAGTTATAGTTTGTACGGCCTATAATAGTATATTACTGTACAAGTGAAGAAACCACGTGTTTTCTCACTCACGCGTATGCCGGGTTGCCGCGCCAGGCGCAGCCGAGTGTGGAAAGACTCACAAGTGAGTGAACTGGTTTCTCACAAGTGCTGTATAGCGTTTTGTTCAAACTGCCACTAAATTTAAAGAAATAACGTTCTTAAAATTAGTCGATTTTGACATCTGTCGACGTAGGTGACAGTTTATGACGTTGTCATTCGGTTAATAGCGATATAAACAAACTACAAGTGTCAAACTGTTTATTACTAACGTTCATTGTTTGAGCAAGTTTTAAATTGGGGGGGGGGGGGGGTCGATGGCGTATAGGATAGAGCGGGTGCTATCTACGCTGGAGGCCCGGGATCGAATCCCGGCTCGGGCTAAAATCGACTGTCCTGGTATTTTAGGCAGGGAACAAATACCTTTGCATGCCGCCTTCCATCGGATGAGGAAGTAAAGCCGGTGGCCCCGTGTGCTGTCATTATGCGACGTGCACGTTAAAGAACTCTTACTGGAGGTTGGAATTCCTTCAGTAGGACAAAATTCCTGGGTGTGTGTAGCGTACCCTCAGCGTCGGTGATTGGCCTAAGTTGCGGAACTAGACCGACGTAAAATAAACAAGTAAAAAAAAAAAAAGTTTTAAATTAGTAAATATGGAGCTTATAGACAACATTTTAGAAGATGTTAATTTATTGTCACGGAAACGCGTGAGTGAAAAATTGCACCTACACGTTTCTATGATAACCAGCTTGACTGAGGTAAAGAACAACGTTCTGCTCTCGTATCCATGTTAGAACTGACTGTTTTAGTGGTAGGATTGACATAGTATGTTGTTCGAACCTATTACAGACAAATTTAAATTTTTTATCATGTCTTCCTTTTTTATTTATCTGTCCGGTAAAACTCTAAGCACAAAAATCAACTGACATGTTAACAACTTATATCGTTCATGGTCCGCTGGGGCTTATTTATAGAATACCGTCCTCTATCATGCAAAGAGTACTTGCTATTTTAGAATGCTAATAGTAATTGACAACATAAGGGCGCCCAGCGGAGCCAGGTTATATTGCTCTTATACATATTCCTCCGTCTTCCATTTTAGTGATATATAGTTGTATGCTTTGTAGATATATGTCGCTATGATTGTAATGTAACTATTTACTGTTACAGGTTGTTGTGTAGATGTAGACAGGGTCTCCCACGACGAGCTGCCACTAGAAGTATATGGAGAACCAAATGAAATGAAAGATTAAAAATTTGTGGACTTATATTGTGGGATACGATCGTCTTAACTAGAATATTTTGAGTTTTCGGGTACTTTCGGTTACACCGGAAATGATGTCAACCTTTATATTTCAAATGGAACAGACTGTATCATATCGCATTTTGTTAATCTTCATTAAATTTTAGATCAATTTTCTGTTTCATTCTCTATACCTAACGTGTCATGTTTAAATTTGATCTTAATCAAAGTTGAATTCGAGAAAAGTACTAAAAGTCGATTTTTTCAAATGGCAACCCTAATATATGAATGAATTTTTCAATTCTATTGAAAATTTTAGATCAACTTTGTGTACAATATGCTATACCTAAAATGTACTTGTACCTACTGAAATCGATTTTTAAACATCACAGTAGAAATAGCAACCACTGCAAATCTAGATTGCATTTGACAACAATTGAACAATTTGGAGTAAACAGAACGTTATGAAGCAAGTATTTTTAGATTATTTTTTATTATAAGTAATTTAGCAGTTATAAAATTATAAGCCTACAATAAAACACAACATTAAAAACAAAAGAAAATCGTAAAGTATTTAAAAAAAGCTCTATTTCAGTTACTGTTCAAAAACGTTGCCGTTTTGCGCTAAACATGCTTCAATTCTTTTATTACATGTTATTGTTGTTGGCGTCCCTGATAGAGTTAGCACATAACCCATTATCGGTGCTCCAGCGTACACAACTGTTGCAGTAATGGCTCGTACGCACACGGCTAGTAGTTTAGTACAGTAGAGAGTATCTACTTACTACTAAACGGTATAGTACCTAAAATGTGTCCGAACGATCTCCGAATTAGTACAGTTGTGCGGTGAAGGTCATCCGGGATGAAACAACAACGTCGACGCGCGGTTATCCGCAGTGCTATACAAAACATGATTACATTTGTATGAAATGAGATGGAAGAAGAAATTCGTGAAATTTCTTGACAAAAGGATTGGATTTGGGTCAGAGAATGGGTCAGTCGCCGGGATTCGCTAGGTGCTACAAATGGTCTTCTCCGTGAACTAAAATTAGAAGATCTCAAGGAATATTTCAGTGCTTTAAGAATGTCTGAAAGTACTTTCAATTTGTTGTTAAGTAAAGTGAAAAGTAGAATTCAACGAAAGGACACTTGTATGAGAGAAGCGATTCCGGCTATCACAAAATTACACACCACACTGTACTTTCTTGCAACCGGGTGCAGTTTAAGAACTTGCAACATATTTTTCGACTTGGAAAAACAACAATTTCTGATTTCCTTCGGGAAGTTTGTGAGGCAATTTACGAAGCATTAAAAGATGTTATTAAGGTAAGCAAATAAATATACAAGGTCTGTATAAATCATTGTGGTGTAGTCCATGCGCATGTTTATAAATATATGCCGCTGTACACAAACAACTGTCAAGCTTGAAATAGATTATGCAACCAATTTAACTTTTACGCGCTATTCCGTGTTTATATAGCAGGAATCAGAAATCTTTACAAGTGATATCATGGCCTACGACTATAATCATTTATAATGATCCTGTATGTGTTAAATATAGTACAGTGTCTATTGAATTTCGACCTTGGGAATATACAGTATGTACCCTGATATCAAAAATTAATTATCTTGGTCAAGGGTGGTCATGGATTCTAAATGATTGTCGCAGCTCCCATCGTAAAACTCTTTATTCATATTCAGTCTTATAATAGAAATGTGGCAACAACGTAACATATAAAATAAATAATATGTAATAAAATTATGGCAGGCGGCGTGTGATGGTGGGCATTTGCCAGGATCCGGACGTGCCATGACGACGGTCACCATGGGGTGGCGTTTATGGTGTTTATTTATTCTCATTATTGTTCTGATTGCAAATAGACGTTCTTTAAAACTGCTCTTGCGTTTATCTCTATAACAAATCAGAAGTGGGCAACAAAGTTCTGCGTGCTTGGCGATTTATAGACACATTCTGCGCGGTGGCGTTTGTGTTTGGGCGAACGAAAAACTATATAATCTGAACTGTACATTATGGCAACGGGATACTCTGCAGATAGTGGTGAACTGTCCGAACTGGATTATGAGGTGGATGAAATTGGTACAGATGAAAAAGGCAACATTAAGAACAAGGTTGGTGACATGACGTGTGGAGAATTGAAGCTTACAATTGAAAAAATTGTGTCAGAGTCAATTAGTCAATTGGCACGACCAGTAAAGGATGTTTCTCAGCCCAAAGATTTTGCGGTGACACAAAGAAAAACCCCCACCGGATCCGGGTTTCACTGAACCGAATAGAGGCGTAATGCGTATCGGTGGTGAAATTATTGAGGAATTCGACCCTGAGGACAAATAATGTGACATGTGATAATGTGACAGTGATTGTCATGTGGATCGGTGGTTGTCTGGAATCGATAGACTGGGGGACATCCATAGCTGGTCCGAGTATGAACGAGCTTGTTTTATGCAAGGAAAGCTAAGGCGATCGGCGAAGAAATGGTTCAACAATCTAGATGATTACAATAGGACTTGGGCGCAGTGGAAAGCAGACATTAAAAGGGCATTCCCACGGCGATATGACTTTGGGGTCCTTTTAGAGCAGTTAGTGGCGCGCCAAAAGGAACCAGGCGAAACTATGTCAAAATATTATCAGGCGAAATTAGAACTCTGTGACAGGTGTGGAGTCGGCAGGAGTACGGGAGTGACAGGAGGAGTACAGGCGGCTGCGTTCTCGACTGGCGATACTGATTTAGGGTTGACTCACTTCGACGAGATGCACATCCATCTCACTAGCGATAGGCCGGTAAATTATCGTCCTTATAGGTTGGCGTATACCGAGAGGATCTTAGTGAAGGGGCAAATAGATAGGTTGTTGGCGAGTGGTGCGATTCGTGAATCAGAATCATGTTATGCAAGTCCCATTGTGCTTGTACGAAAGAAAACTAGAGATATTAGGTTGTGTGTGGATTATAGGTCGTTGAATGCAATAACGGTGAGGGATCGATATCCATTGCCACTTATCGAAGACCAAATGACAAAACTCGCGAATAAAAGATATTTCACCACACTCGACATGGCGCAAGGATATCATCAGGTTCCAGTACATACAGAGTCTATTCATAAAACGGCGTTCATCACTCCCGATGGTCATTACGAGTATTTACGTGTTCCATTCGGCTTGGCGAATGCACCGGCGGTTTTTCAGCGTGTCGTTAATCGAATGCTTGCCGGTTTACAGTATGACCGAGTTCTGGCTTATATGGATGATTTGTTGATTCCTTCTGAAACTGTAGATGGCGGTTTGGGGTTGCTAGAGCAGGTTTTGCAATTGGTTACAAAGGCTGGGTTGAAACTGAACCTAGCAAAATGCAATTTTCTGGACACTGAAGTAGAGTATTTGGGACATGAAATTTTTGAGGGTGGTGTAAAACCTGGTAGGCGTAAAATTCAAGCAGTCACGGACTTTCCAGTTCCAGAAAATGTGCATAACGTTAGGCAGTTTATTGGATTGGCAGGCTTCTTCCGGCGATACGTTCCAAACTTTTCCTCGTTGGCGAAACCTCTTACAAAATTGACTAAGAATTCTTCTGTCTGGCGATGGGGTGACGAGGAAATGAAAGCTTTTGGCAATCTCAAAAATCAATTGGTAAATCGTCCTGTTTTAGCATTGTACTCTCATAAAGCGTTAACAGAACTACACACTGATGCTAGTAAAATTGGTTTAGGTGGTATTTTGCTACAGCAGCAGATTCATGGTGACTGGCACCCGGTTTTATATTTCAGTCGAGCGACGAATTCATACAAACAAACGTATCATAGTTATGAATTGGAAACATTAGCGATTGTGGAGTCAATCAAACGCTTTAGGGTATATTTAGTAGGTATTCATTTTAAAGTAGTTACCGATTGTTCTGCTGTAAGGGCTACGTTGGCGAAGAGAGACCTGGTACCTAGAGTTGCCCGATGGTGGTTATATTTACAAGAATACGACATGGAAATGGAGTATCGTCCTGGAACAAAAATGCAACATGTGGATGCTTTGAGCAGGAATCCGGTTCATATTCAGGTTGTGACTATTGATGATGAGGCTTGGTTCTTCACGGTACAGCTGCAAGATGACAAGGCGCAGAATATTGTAACCATGTTGAACGATGGTACAGCTGACAAGAACGTAAAGGCGAACTTCAGGACCCTTTTAGGCGATCGGTTGTATGTTCCGGCTGTGGCAAAATTCGGACTACTACGAAAACATCATGATGACATCGGACATCCTGGCTACGGGAGGTGCTTGGCATTGTTAAAACAAACATATTGGTTTCCAAAAATGGGTCGATTTGTGAAAAAGTATGTAGTGGCGTGCCTAAGCTGTTCTTTCAACAAAGGCGATTATGGGCGAAAAGGCGGATTCTTGCATCCAATCGACAAGGGAGCAATTCCCTTTGATACTGTCCATATTGATCATTTGGGTCCTTTCATGAAAAGTAGGCGTGGCTTTTCTTACTTACTGATGATTGTCGATGGGTTCACAAAATTCACACTAGCGAAGGCGACTAATAAGTTCGGCGGAGGCTATTCAGAGGTTAAGAGAAGTTTTTGGCGATTACGGGTACCCAAAGCGTATTATTTCGGATAGGGGTTTGGCGTTTTCTAGTAAAGCGTTTGCTAGCTTTCTGGCGGAACGAGGAGTTAAACACATGCTAAATGCTATAGCAACTCCTCGGGCGAATGGTCAGGTGGAGCGTCAAAATCGTACTATTCTTGATGCTTTGGCGACAAGTGTGGAAGATGAATCGAGATGGGACGAGAAACTCCCAGAAATCGTGTGGGGCATGAATCATACAGTAAATGCTAGTACAGGGATTTCTCCCGCTCAATTAATCACATGGTGGAGGTGCCAACGAGGACTTGGCAAGGTGCGTGGAAGAGACAAATCTGGCGGGCGAAGATCCACACAAAGCGGCACAGCGCAAGCTGGAGCAACGACGGCAAACGGCGACAGCGAACCTGACCAAGACAAGCGAGGCGATGAAAGCACGTTATGACAAAAGGCGAAAGGTTGCAACCGACTTCTCGGCGGGAACTTTAGTGCTGTGGCGGCATGCAAGAGCACTGTTTCAGGTGAAAAGGGCGTAAATAGAAAGCTGACTACTAAGTACAACGGCCCCTATCGAATAACGGGAGTTCTCGGTAATGATCGGTACAAGATCGCTTCTATTAAAGGCGTAAAAGGTTATAAAAAATTCACAGCAATTGTCTCTGGCGATTCCCTTAGGCGATACAGCAGTACTGCAAAAGGCGATATTGATAGCGATATACGAGATCTCGATGGCGATTGTGATGGCGATGACGATGGTCATACAGATAACCAGGATTTTGATTGACCTTTTGGAGAGCTAAACATGTCTAGTGACGTTGTCGTTATATTTTTTTAGAACAATCTCTTGTTGACTATTAATAGGGGCATTAATATTTGTTTTTCAGGTTGGCCGAATGTAATAAAATTATGGCAGGCGGCGTGTGATGGTGGGCATTTGCCAGGATCCGGACGTGCCATGACGACGGTCACCATGGGGTGGCGTTTATGGTGTTTATTTATTCTCATTATTGTTCTGATTGCAAATAGACGTTCTTTAAAACTGGTCTTGCGTTTATCACTATAACAAATATATTCTAAAACAAATAAGTATTATAGGCAAAAAAAGATATGCTGCAAAAGGTACCTACATAAAAATATAAAGTAAACTGTTCTTCTTTCTGAACATAGTTTTTAAAGGAGTTCAGACGTTTCATCGGTCAAAATTATTGGTTCCATGCCAGTATCTGACATTTGTGTGTCTGAGAATCTCAGAGAACCGTGAGACTGTAGAGAAAGCGTAGAATCTTGACGTTGACGAGATTGGTTATGATTACCCACAACTGACAGTCTGGTTCTATTTAAATAGGTTTGTATGTAGGTATTGTTGGGCTTCCAAAGCAATAACCAGAGGCATGGCGTTTAATTGTAACCCAACATTCCTAGCAAATACGACAAAATCATTTTCTGGCTGGGGAGTATTAACAGGATCCGATAATCCCTTCAAGTTATCGACTATATTTTTTATTTCAGTCAATCTTGCTCTTTCAGCATTAGGTGTGGGTGTTCTTTTCTGCGGTATTATATTTACATCTGCCTGAGGTGCCTAACATTGGTTCACTCTTAATTCCTGTTCTTCTTCTTCTATTCCTCTGTTGAGGCTCGATGTTCTCTGCATCTTCCTGAAACCACAATACTACTTTAGTTGTCTGATATAATAATAATATGCATAATTAATATGCATATTATTGGTATTGATATTTATATTTTTATTTTATAGGCTCCAAATGAAAATCAGTGGAAAAGTATTGAGCAAGGATTTCGAAATGAATGGAACTTCCCCAGATGTTGTGGAGCGATTGACGGTAAACACGTGGTCATCAAAGCACCTGCTAACTATGGAAGTTTATATTACAATTATAAACAATCCAACAGTATTGTGCTAATGGCTGTTGTAGACCATAATTACTGCTTCAGATACATTGATGTTGGGTGTAACGGTAGGATTTCTGATGGGGGAGTATTCCGTCAACGCCGTTTATATCGTGCATTGGAGAGCGGTATGTTACCAGATGGCCATTTCTTAGTCGGCGACAATACTTTTCTATTGAACGAATATTTTCAAACCTTTCCCTCAAACTAAATTGACTCTCAAACAACAAGTATTTAATTATCGGCTGTCCCGTGCGAGGAGGATAGTTGAGAATCCCTTTGGAATCATGGCTAGCAGGTTCAGAATATTTGAAAGACCAATTCCATTTTCTCCTGATAAGGTAGATGCAATGGTCAAAGCATGCTGTGCTTTGCATAATTGGCTCAGATTAAATTCATATGACCAGCAATATTCAGAATCTGCTGATCATGAAAATCACGATACAGGTAAAATAGTTGAGGGTACATGGAGGAGTGTGCAAGAGCCCCGTGGACTAACTTCACTCCCCAAGGACTCCGCGAAAGATTAGCTGACTATTTTGTGGCGGAGGCGTCAGTTCCTTGGCAATGTAAAATGATACATTAATTATATGTTATTTTATGTTTTATTTGTTTATATTCCATTGCTTATATTTCGGTCCAATAAATTAGTAAATAAACAACATTTTATTGTGTAGGTATGCCTTGTTTAAACAATCGCCCTCCAAACATGTTAATATAATAATGAATAATTATTTATAAATTTAAATAATAGTATTTCGGGTAATTCAACTACAATTTGTTTTGCTTTTAATCTATGCGTACGGTTTCTTTTTTTTTTCTTTTTTTTTCAGAATCATCTATTAATTTAATGAAATAAACTGTACCGTACTTTAACTTTCAAAAGTAGTAGGATATTTTTTCAATTCAACATGTTTAAATTTTCTAGTTTTAGGTAAGAAATAGTTATATGAGTACGTACACATTTATTTAAACAATTTTGTTGTATGGTTGAGTCACTATTAGTGGAGAACTGAAATCAAAGTATATCTCACTCGGATATTAAGAAATACACGATGTAGTTTAACTCTCTCAACGTTCTATTAATAGTGAGTCGACCCTACAAAACTGTCTGGTGGAATTACTAGTCATTATAAAGGATTGTAGTGGATGTAGGGTATGATATCAAATGTAACAAGTTCTGGTTGCCGCTCTATTTGAATGGAATACTACTTTTCTACTTGCAAGTTAAATTGGTTGTTTGTGTAAAGCAAAAATAGAAAAAATAGCAGCAAAAATATATATACAGCAATTATTTGTCACTGTCATACACCCTGCACAACTGGCACCGGTATCGTCGCTATTCTCATTTATTTTGTTATGGTATGGATTGTTGTTACTGACCAGATTACTGTGCGTCTGTCGCATTTCACAATTGACATTTCGTAGCGACGAATCCAATAACTTGAACCACTTTACGTTTGGTGTATAAACTTCGTCTGTGCCCGCTCCAGATCTTTCCGAATTCTTGATCTTTTTTAGCTCTTGGGAATAAGTTGACCAAATATTTTTTATTTTGCTTTTTATTTCTTTTTTTTTCAAATCCGGGAATATTCATATGTTGTTCTAATGCGGAATACGCTGTTTGTTTGGCCTGTTTATTTTTGTACAGTCCACTCTTTACATTCCACAAGGCGTCATGCTGTAAATATTCGGCAACAAAACGAATTGTTATGTCTTCCGTCCATCGCGACATGTTGTTGTTCAGAACGTAACTTCACCCGGCCGTGCTATACGCCACAACAACTCCTACAGTACTAATAAACTCGACAAAAACAAACGGTCCGCCCACTGTGGCATAGTTGTTTAGTGGTACGTGGTGGGGAGACCTACTTGCCCGCAGAATAGAATAATTTCTGTCTTCTTGCCTAAATCGTTTTACGAACCGCTCGACTAAATTTTCATGTCCGCACACGGAAAATCACTAAATTACCAGCTACTGTACTAAACTACTAGTCGTGTGCGTACGAGCCTTGCTTAACGAGATGTTTGACGATCGGTACATTACGCTTAATGGGCCATATAAATATCCACCGCGTTCCCCCGACTTGACGCCAATGGATTTTTTTCATTTGGGGATCTATTATGAGGTTTTTATGAGGACCCAATAATTGATGACGAGAACATGAAGATAGAGCTCAAGCTGCTTTCAATGGGTTATGTGCTAACTCAATCAGGTACGCCACCAACAATAATATGTAAAAAGAATTGAAGCATGTTTGGAGGCAAACGGCAACGTTTTTGAACAGTTTCTGAAATATAATTAAGCAGTTTTTTCAAATTTACTTAACGATTTTGTTTTATGTTTAATATAGTGTTTTATTGTATGCTTATAATTTTATAATTCATTGTCTTGAAACGCAATCTAAATTTAGAGTTGCTATATGAAAAAAATCGACTTTTAGTACTTTTCCGAATTCAACTTTGATCTTATAACTCTAAGAACTCTACCGATATGTCTATAATATGTTACCTTAACAACAATTTTGCCGGACAACTTTTTTTCCACCGGTCACACGGGATAATTTATAAATAATAGAAAGCAACCGTGCAGCTGTCATTTTTTAATGGAAATGTTGAATATCTCAAAAATAACGCATGTTAGGTATAGGGAATGTAACATAAAATTTAACGTAGATTAGTGCTATAATCAAGTGCTATAACATATAGGGTGTTCAATTTGAAATATAAGAGTTGACATCATTTCCGGTGTAACCGGAAGTAAGCGAAAACTCAAAATATTTTAGTTGAGACGATCGTGTCCAACTATATTAGTCCACAAATTTTCATTCTCTCATTTCATTTGGTTCTCCATATATGTCTTTTTGAAGCTCGTCGTGAGAGACCCTGTATATGTTGTGATTTGGGGGTGAAATAAATTTTTCTCAACTAAACGAGTGGTTTTATTATGTATCGAAGTGCAAAGCGATTGAATCTACGACGGCGACAGGTAAAAGAAAGTAAAAGAAGAATCGTCCAAGGAAAAATCCTCAGGGGACAGCGAAAGCAGTAGCGAGAATTTCAGTTAAATATGTCCGACTGGAGAATCTATAAAGCGCGCCTGAACAACTACTTTGAAGCCAACAATATCAGCGATGATAGGAAGCAGAGAGCGGAATTATTCAACATGTTGGACGAAGAGGCGTACCGGCTGGTTGTTAACTTGTGCACACCATCGATGCCAGAAGAAAAACATACACCGACCTCTTAGGTTATTACGATAAGTATTTCACACCACAAAATTCGGTTTTTGCGGAACGAGTGAAATTTTATGAAACGCGGCAGACATTAGAGAAGAGTTTGCGAGACAAATTTATTTGTGGATTCGGTCGAGGGCCCTTTTTGGCCAAATTCCTGGAAGTAGAATTATCATTAATTTTCGAAAAAGACGTAAATATGGCGAAAAAGACGATGGCGGCGCAAGCTTCATACGATATTCTAAGTGATACGAAAAAAGAAGAAATGCATATGATGCACAGGAGAACAAACGAAGAAAATATGGAGGGAAGCTACCACACAGGTCTAAGTAAGAAGAATAAAATTCGAGAGAGCCGGTGAACTCCTCAGGGTGTGCAACAGTATCAACAGAGGAGAGGAGAACAAATAATAATAATAATAATAATAATAAATTTATTGACAACGTCAAAAAGACTTGCATCACCGCACCTCGGGGTAAATGTGTACAACATGCGGATATCAGGATCATATAAAACCTAAGTGTCGTTTTAAAATTATACTTGCAATAATTGCCCCATTAAGGGCCATTTAGCAAGAGAATTTACGAACAATCACAGAGTTAAGCAATTAAAATTTGTATAAGATACTGAAAATGATGATGCAGGATTATTTAACCTTTTTCGCTACTCTGATTCACCCTATTATGGAGATGTTCTAGTTGAAAGAAGAAAATAATGAAACAAGATGCTTATTGTGTGTCCGTGGTTCAAGGCGTGCTGGGCCAGCGCACTTGTCAGTCGTCCCTTGCTAACATCGTGCTCGTATTGCTTCATCCTGGTCTTAATCCAGTTAGCTGTCTGGCCAACATACGAGGCCCCACAATCCAGACACGGAACCTGGTACGCAAGTACACAATACAGATCGGGACTTGTGTACCGAGTTCCGTGTCTGGATTGTGGCGCCTCGTATGTTGGCCAGACAGCTAACTGGCTTAAAACCAGGATGAAGCAACACGAGGACGATGTTAGCAAGGGACGACTGACAAGTGCGCTGGCCCAGCACGCCTTGAACCACGGACACATAATGAGCTTTGGCGAAGTTGAAATTCTATACAACAAACGGAATTTACGCGAAAGATTATTTTTCAAAATGGTGGGAATACAGTCTACCCCAAACGCCGTAAATTGACGTTCTGACACTGAATATTTGAGTTCAACATATGCCCACTTGCTTAATCTAAACCACAACCACGAACGGTTGTTGAGTCATCTAATGGCTTGGGCAACTTGAGTGAGTTATTCGTTTGAATCTTTAAAATCTCCCTAAACGTTGCGAACAAACATTGTATTAATTTTAAATTTTTATGTTTTGTGGTTTTGCAGTGTGCAATTGTTTTGCGCTTGTTTAGGGATTTTTGGTCTGCGGCTCGGTACGGTTGCCGGTTCTGGTTTGCTGCCTGCCATATTATAACCGCCGAATGCTGACAAATGTCCTGTTATTTATCTCAGGTAATTCGAGGCATCTGTTGTTATTTAATTGTTAAATACCATTTCTCTTTGTAGCCTGCCAGTGGTGGCTGTCGTTATTTTTTGGTTTTATGAAGTTGGTGAACGGATTGTCAAATTGTCTTAACCTCACTCCGCATGCCGTTGAATAATGTGATTTATAGTATGTAACTACGGCTATTCTTAGAGGTAATTTAACAGCAGATTACTGATAGTGTTTATTGCTATATATTACTCTCTCCTTTGTATCTGTTTTAGTTCCCGAAGAAGCTGATAATAGGCAGCGAAATATCGAACCTAATAAAAAAGTCAAACAAACTACTGTTGTGCTTTTCAATCAGAGCACCTAGCCTTGTGAACCCAAAAAAACACCGTTTCAGTTTAAGTATAAGGTTTAAGGTGCTATAGGTGTCAAAAATATCCTGAACGTCAGACTCAAAATTCCAAATGTCGATAATTCTTCTAAATCTACACAGTCGATAATTAAAGATGCGTTTGCTGGCATCTGTTGTTTGACCTTTTGGGTATGGTCTTAACAAATGCCTTGAAAGTTTCACCTCCTGGGATCACATGTGGCAAAACAGTTGTACTTTTTGGCAAAGAAGTGTCTGGTGGTCTGCAATACTTTTCACTTGACATAAGCTGACTCAGTTTAGATTTCTTGAATATTCCACTCTCTCCTTCTTTTCCATAAGATCCCACATCAACACATACATTTATATTTAGCATCAACTATTGCTAGTAAAACAATAGAAAACTATGATTTATAATTGAAATATAACGATCCACTGTTGTCAGGACATCTAATACGACAATGCTTGCCATCAATGGAGCCACAACAGTTCGGAAAATTCCATATATAGTAGAAATCTTTCGCAACTAGTCACATACTCTCTACTGTAGGTGTTGGTAAGTGAATAGGGTAATTGGTAACCAATTTATTGCAGATGATTTGTAGAACTTCTCCGCGCAATTAAGCTTATGTGATTGTGAGAGATTCTGAATTGGAATGCCAATGATCTAAACGATTCCCCACTAGCGAGATATCTGAAAATAAAGAAAAAGTTCTTTTACATTGCAACTAATAGTTTAAAATTGATTATTGTTTCAGTTTTAGATTGCAAAACCAGGTGGCGAACCCTCCGAGATTTATACCATAAGAAAATTAAAATAATTCAAACAGACAGGTTCTGCAGCAAAGTGTAGCCAGTCATGGGAATATTTAAACCAAATGTCCTTCTAAAAAAAGGCCCCGAACGAAAAGACGTAAGCTTCATATAGAACTATGAATTATTATTAATTAGTATTATTTAATATTATCATTATTTATTATTGTGTATCACTTTTTATATCAAAGTGTATATATCAAGTGTATCAATTCCTGAGAAGGTAACTGAAACCGAAGCAAATGCAACTATTTCGACTGAATCGGTCGAAATAGCAGAAGAAGTGATACAAGAAAACGAGTCCAAGGAGGTCACTCCACCTGCATTATCTGACAGTTCGGGTAATCGACATAATTGAAAAAAGACGGGATGAGAGGACGCTCTCTGATGCGGCAGTTATTAGCACCTCCAACAACTCCAACTGAACAGCATCCGGTGCAAACTTTTTCCAAAGTATGGCACAAACAGTAATGACATTTCCACCTGCTTTAGCAGCCGAACCTAAATTGAAAGTTTGTCAAATTATAACAGCATTGGAACGCCGTTCATTAATTTACGGAAAACAAACGGAAATCGATTATTCTGGAGACTCCGATGCTTCCCGTATGAGTGATAATTGGCACTCGGAAAATGAGTCTTCATGAGATGATACATTTTCGCCGATAAATTATTTGAATTTGTAGAGTTTGTTTAATAAATTAGTTATCTTGATAAATTAAATTATTGCTTACCTTATAGTCACTGCAAGCTTTTCGGATGGGCTTATAGGTTCCTGTACAAATGCTGTTGGTAATTTTTCAATTTCAGGAGTTACTAAATTTAACACATCGTTAAACTGTGCTCGGCTCATTCGAAAATATTCTCGAAATTTTGTTTCGTTATTTTTTAAATGTTTTTCAATTAAAACATTGTAACATCCTTTGGTTTAGAATAACGGGGAAAAAGAAAAGTCCTTCTTCTGCGAACTAGTATTTAATTATGTGCTCTGGTTATATTCTAAATTATCGGCGAACCAATGGATGCATTTATTGAAATTATTCGATCCTTTGGTTTTTCTTGCTCTTACCATGGCACCACTTTCACCTCTTACATCTAATATCGACGTAAGTAACAAATCTTCATCATCTTCCTCTTCATCCAGAATCAATCCTAACAACATTTGTTTCTTGCTGTCGTCCATTATTATTTAGACTAATAAGTTGATATAATGTATCCTGGAGAATGTAATCTTTACTGACACAACTGTTCCAACTGACAATACGTTACAAAACAGACCACGACCAATGCGGACGTTGCATGCGCACTCCGCACGCGGAACACACACTGCAGAGTACGCACTGTATATATAGACCCTAGCTTCAGGCAGTGCGAACGTCCGGGTTGCGATCACCACGGCGCCGGCGTTCTACGCGTAAACATGCGTCTGCCCTTCGACTCTCCGATCGTTTAGTGAGGAGAATTCTGCATAATGATCTTCATTACCATTCTTACAAGATGGCGATAGTGCAAGAAATTTCTGAACGTGATTTCAATTGTCTGAGGAACGCGTGCGAGGTTCTGCTCGAAGTCGTTCTAGAGGACGCTATTGTGTTGTTTAGCGATGAAGCCCGTTTTCATCGCTGTCGTGAATAAGCAAAAAAAAAACAACCTTTGGGAACTGTTATAAAGGCCTTTGCATTCACCTAAAGTTACAGTGTGGTGTGGAATGTCCTCTGTTGGAAATACTGGTCCCTGTTTTTTTGAGGAAAATGAAGTTACAGTTACCGTTAATTCGAACCGGTATGTGAACATGAGGTGAACAGGTGAACAGATTACTCTACGTGGTAACACTACCGGGGAGCCGGAAAGTGTCCGAGTAATTGTTTTAAGTTTTTAAAGTTTTTTTAAGTTGAACATGTTAGAGGTGAACAGATTACTCTACGTGGTAACTCTACCGGGAAACCGGCAATAGTGTTCGAGAAACTGTTTTCTTTTGAGTACCCTTCGTAGGAACACTACCGGAGAGCAGCCTCACTCTCCATATGGCCAAAGGCTTAGACGGCAATAGTGTATGGGAAACTGTTTCCTTTTAAGAACCCTTCGTAGGAACACTACCGGAGAGCAGCCTCACTCTCCATATGGCCAAAGGCTTAGACGGCAATAGTGTATAGGTTGATGTTAAAAAATACCATTGGAGTGCAGCCTCACACTCCGGGTCCAGTGGCTTGGGGATGGTACTAGTGAGCCAAAAACGTTAGGTTAGATACTGGTTTATTATAAAAATCTTCGGGCTTATATACAAAAGTCGTATTACAGTGGTACTAAAATCTAATAAATTTTCTTAATAAAACACATGTAAGTATAAATAAAAATGTTGATAACCACTGATTCCAATTGCACTGATAACCACTGATGATTTTGCTGACTCCGCGTGGCAGCGTTCTTGTTTCCAACGAAATTTTCCTTGAATGTGGCGTGACCATCCGATTCTGCTGAATTGCACATGGACATATACACGTTTACCTAGAAATGGCATTGTGTCGCTATTTTTATAATAGGATGTGAGAATACATCTTTATTATTCGCATAAAAGAAATAAATTGTTTAATTAATTAAACAGAGGATTTTTTTTTCACGCCTGGGTGACTTGGGCCTTGGGAACATTTGGTTCCAGCAAGGCGGTGCAACGGCACACACTGCAAGAAGATCGATGGCTGTTTTGAGGGAATACTTCCTAGACCACCTCATCTCAATTCTGAGCGATTTGGAATGGTCGGCTCGTTCTCCAGATTTGAGGCCTTGAGACATTTTCTCTGGGGTTTTTTGAAATCACGGGTTTACGTGAACCGTCCAAGGACCATACAAGATCTAAAAACCAATATCCTGCTATGCCTGCTATGCTGGCAAGAGTCATGAGAATCACTAGAAGACGGTTTACTCAGTGCATTGAGAATGGGGGACGTCACCTAACGGATATGATATTTAAAACATAAACTTTAGACATGAATCTACATTATAAAAAAAATAAATATTTTCTGGTTCGTACAATGGTTTTTATTACGTTTTGAAAAATTCTAAAACCAATAAATTGAGAAAATTCTAAATAAAATATATATGTTGGTACGCATTTGACACCTACAGTGTAATGAACAAATATAAATCTGTCAGAATTTGATTAGTTTTTTAAACTTGACGCTTCGTCGAAGTGGTACCAATCTAACATTTTCTATACAGAAATATAACCATTTTTGAATTTTTTTAAAATACGTACTTACAAATTAGCACAAAAAACGTTGGAGGTCACTCATGCCGAAAACTCCATAGCGGGACTCGCTCACATGCGACGCTCCGCCTCCGGCGGCGCGCCGCATTACCGCTCGTCGTGCTATTCCGTACTTTGGGCACTTGTAACATAAATAACTATTTGTAGACGAGTGGAATTGACTGTTAATAAATAATAATGCCTTATTATAGAATCATCGCATTTCCCCTCCTTCAAAATTAAGACATCTAATTTTGGACATTTTGCATTCCACTCATCAAGATAGTCAAAATGAACTCTTTGGCACGGTGGTATTTCTGGTGGTCAGGGTTAGATGCGGACATTGAAAGATGTCTAAAACACATGTACCATGTAGCAGCATGTTAAATAACCCTCCCAAAATCAAATTAAATGTGTAAGCATGCCCTCGCAATCCATAGGAAATACTACAAGTTGATTTTTTGGGTCCTCTTTAAGGAAGATATTTTATATTTCAATCAATCAATTAAATCAAATTAAATTTACCTAGAATTGAATATACGGAAATACCGTATCGTACGGAATTACTACCGTAATGATGAAATAATCAAAGTATTGAAGATGGTGATATCCAGGCGGGATGCAAATTTTAAGTAAATCAAAAATTACAGCCACAACCTGGATTTGAACCAGGGACCTTTGCGTTTCATAGGCCTCAATAGCTCAGATGGCAGAGCATTGTGCTAGAAACGCAAAGGTCCCTGGTTCAAATCCAAGTTGTGGCTGTAATTTTTGATTTACTTAAAATTTGCATCCCGCCTGGATATCACCATCTTCAATACTTTGATTATTTCAAATTAAATTTATTATAGTGGATACTGGATGCGTATTGTAAATGGGTTGAAGTTTTTAAGTCTACAACAACACGTATACAATTTGTAATAACATCATTAAGACATTTATTTGCGAGATTTGGATTGCCAAAATATATTCGTTTCAGATAACGCAACCAGTTTTACTGCTGATTTTTTTCAAGAATTTTAAGAAAACATTGTGTTATACTAAAACATCACCACCATACCACCCTCAATCTAAAGGGCCGCGGAAAACACGGTAAATACTATTATGATAGCCCTAAAGATACATAGCCTAAAGCCCTATTTGCCAAGCTAGATTTAGATCTTAGTCGTTGTCGTCTTGTTTGATTGTCGCGGCACAGCCCATTGCACCACAGGAACAAGCACAGCAAAACATGCTTGTAGATCGTTACGAACGCGTTTTGATGTAATGTTACCCGATAGGAAGAAAATGGAAAGAAATGTGATAAATGATTCTTGGAATGATACACAGTTTTATACAGCAAATATTTTTTAATTCTACGTACTGGATATACAGGGTACATGTATCAATCATTAACAACTGTCAATAACACTTCCACAATGGTTCATAGCTTGCTAACACAAACTACATAGTTGCCTGGATTAACGGAGTGATTATTCCAACACCCTCCTTGAATCCAGTGCTACTGTATATAATCTAAAATAGTTCACAATATTCCTAACTGGCTTGTGCAAAACTTATGTTTAATACTATGTAGGTGGTTGATAGATAGGCCAGCTTTATATTACCTCTATCTAGAATTTCTGTTATACAGGGTCCTGCAACTAAGCTCCCGTCTTCTGTAGCTCACTTACCCATTAAGCTAAGAGTTTGACATTTTGCAGGCTTACCCTGTACTTCAAGGTACAATTCAAGAAATTATTTTTTATTATACAGGGTGTTCCGAAAATGTGCAACGCCATGATAATATATTTTTTTAAATTGCATGCTATACATTTTTCTACACATTTGGAAGCCTTTTATGGTTGCCTACATATCACCAAAATTTTATTGAAATCGGTTGAGTGACCGCAGCGGAAAAAAATAAAAACCAAAAAAAATTGATTTTGCATCGTAAGATTTAAAAATCAATAAAAACCACAAAATGCACCTCGTTAATAAAAGTTTGCGACGTGCTTATTAAGTTAGATGTAATAGTCTCGTTAACCAAGTGACATTGATCCAAATTATACAGGGTGACCAAAATCGAGTGTCAAACTTGTCAAACTTCAAAGCGTGTTATTGTTCTTATTTTAAATTGGAACCCATAAATCTTTTTATGTGAAATGATACAGAATTAAAAAATAAACATTGTTTCTAAATACAACCCCATCACAATTCCCAATATTTTAAAAGTTATTCGCCAAAAACTCATTTTTCAACGTTTTCAACGGCAATTCTAGATAATAAATATCGTACGTGACGTTGAAAAACAATTTATTTCATAAAAAATAATAGACCTATTTTAGATTTGAGTGTACTTAATTAAGTAGTTACTCAAATGCCAAATTTACTGCATCATTTACCTATAGCGGTAAGGACGGAAATGTGGCTATAGGTAAATTTTGCAGTAAATTTAGCAATTGAATAACTACTTAATTAAATACAGTAAAATCTAAAATACCTCTCTGCGTTATATTTTATGTAATAAATTGTTTTTTTTTTACGATATTTATTACCTAAAATTGCCGTTGGAAACATTGAAAAATGAGTTTTTGGCGAATAACTTTTGAAATATTGGGAATTGTGATGGAGTTGTATTCAGAAACAATGTTTATACTTTAATTCCGCATCGTTTCACCTAAAAAAAAATATGGGTACCAATTTAAAATAAGAACAATAGCGCGCTTTGAAGTTTGACAAGTTTGACACTCGAGTTTGGTCACCCTGTATGATTTGGATCAATTTCACTTGGTTAACGAGACTATTACATCTAACTTAATAAGCACGTCGCAAAATTTTATTAACGAGGTGCATTTTGTGGTTTTTATTGAGTTTTAAAGCCTACGATGCAAAATCAATTTTTCTTGGTTTTTATTTTTTTCCGCTGCGGTCACTCAACCGATTTCAATAAAATTTTGGTGATATGTAGGCAATCATAAAAGGTTTCCAAATGTGTAGAAAAATGTATAGCATGCAATTTAAAAAAATATATTACCATGGCGTTGCACATTTTTGGAACACCCTGTATAATAAAAAATAATTTCTTGAATTGTACCTTGAAGTACAGGGTAAGCCTGCAAAATGTCAAACTCTTAGCTTAACGAGTAAGTGAGGTACAGAAGACGGGAGCTTAGTTGCAGGACCCTGTATAATGATATTTTACATCGATGTGTTTCGTGCGATTGTGATAAACAGGATCATAAATTTTTTGAAGTTTTTGAGCACTTTGATTATCATTATATAAAGTAACTGAACCATCAAGATTTATTAATTCGTTTAATAAACCCTTAAGAAATACTGCTTCTTTGGATGCTTGTGTTATTGCTACATACTCGGCTTCTGTAGTTGATAAACTAACAGTATGCTGTTTTTTAGCTTCCCACAAAACTGTAGATTCTCCAAATTTAAAAACAAAACGACTTCGAGTATACGACTTTCTGTCATATTGGTCGTTTGCCCAATCAGCGTCTACAAAAGCGCTAATATTGCATATACTACTTTTCTTAAATATTAAACACTTATTAGTTGTTTCTTTCAAAAATTTTAAAACTCGCTTTGCGTATTGAAAATGAATACTCGAATAACTGACTCAAATAACTAGCTGTATATGCTATGTCTGGTCTGCTATTTAAAGTACATCAAAGATCTTATCAGACATTGATACGGTATGTTAGTATCTTTGTAATTTTAAACCTGGCTCAATAGGTGTTGTTACTGTTTAAGCATTTTCCAAGCCAAACTTTTCTGTCAAATTTAAAAAGTAGTGCATCTGATCAATTTTAATTTGGTTTCTTCAACGATCTGCATTTATTTGCAATCCTAAGTACCTTTTTACTTCCCCCATATATTTAATTTGAAAATTATCAGTCATAGTCTTTTTAATCTTTTCCTTTTCTTCTAAATTATTTGAAAAAATTAAAAAATAATCTACAAATAAAGCTTACAATTGAGTTTTTCAGCTTTTTGTAATAGACACATGACTCATATTTGGATTTTTGATATCCCACATCCATCAAAAATTGATCAACCTTTTTGTTCCACATTCTTGAGGATTGCTTTAAGCCATATAATGCTTTTTTAAGCATACAAACTTTAGTTTCATTAACTCCAAAACATTCTGGTTGGTTCAAATAAATGCTTTCCGCAAGATTGCTGTTCAGAAATGCAGTAGTTACGTCAAACTGATTAATTTCAAGATTAAGATTTATTGCAAGTGCTAGTAAAAGTCTAATGGTTGTAGTTATAACAACAGGCGCAAATATTTCTGTATAGTCTGTGCCATACTGTTGTGTAAAACCTCTTGCAACTAACGTTGCTTTATACCGCTCTGAACCATTGCTTTCGTTTTTGATAACGAAAACCCACTTGCACTGCACTATTTTCTGATGTTCTGGTTTGTCGACATAGATCCATGTTCCATTTTTCATAACAGCGTTGTATTCTTCTTCCATAGTTTCTTTCCATATGTGACTATCTGGTCTACTTATCGCTTCTTCCACTGTTGAAGGCTCTAGTAACTGTTGAGTCACCAAATATGTTTTGTGATCTTTGGTCTTTAGTCGTTCTGAACGTCTCAACTGGCATTCAGGCACTGAGTCACTGAGTCAATATTCTGTATACGTACAAGTATGTCTGGCTCTTTACTTAGTTCATTGTTTTCTTCAGTGTTCTCATCAATAACTAGATCTTCCTGGGTTGCTTGAATTTCGGAATCCAATATAAACTTATTTTCAAAGAAAAATACAGCTATTGATTTCATTATCTTTCCTGGTTGTCCTAGATCAAAGAGTCTATACCCTTTTGAATCTTCACAATACTCAAATATATATATATATATATATACGTAAAATAGAAAGAAATTGTCGATCGGTAATTAGTCACTAGTAAAAAATTATTCGTAGGGTGCACGATCCAAGGGAGGAAAGAAAGAAAACTCTATTCTTATTTTGCAATATTTCGAAACTATATTTGTTTCTTCTTCAAGCAAATTACTACAACAAATACAAAAAACACCATTACAAATACAATACCAAAGTTCGATAGTTATATACTCACAACTGAGTTAAATAAAGCCATCAGACATTGGAAATAGACGAAACCATGCGACACAGAACATTTCACAAGAACATCTATAAACGTTGATAGTTACATTGTGACTGGACGGCAAACAAGAACGAATGACAAGTCTCCCACGTGTTTTAACAACACGAGGACTAAAATGTTACCACGAGTTCCGAAAAAGCCAACTGAGGTTTACTGATCGTAAAAACATATTGATGACAATTCGTGGGCAGATGTTTTTGATTGGTTAGAGCTCAGCTGGATAATAAAAGAGTAGATGTTGCTTATATTATCAACGTCATTTTTAAAGTTAACGGCATCGTCAGTAGTTTTAATATGAAACATCTCAAGGAATAGCCGATCATAGTAATTCGCTTCCACATCCAAAATCCTAACACTGTCAAAATCAAAAGTGTGGCCGTGGTTCAAGGAGTGGTTGGCTAAAGCACATCTCGATTTACGAGTATTACAATCACTCTTATGCAGTGAAATCCGATTTCTCAGCCACTGAGAGGTAGTGCCAACATATCTGCCCTCACACTGATTACAATTAATGCAATACACAACGTTAGATCTATAGAGCAACGGATCTTGATCCTTAATACTAGTGACAACTTTTTTTATTTTATGGGGATAATGAACCACTATTTTTTTATTCTCAGGTAAAACACTGGTGAACATTTGTATTAATTTATTACTAACCATAGGAATCGAAGTCAATTTCAAAAAATGCGGCTGAATTTGCACTGGTTCATCAAAAATGCTCTTAGTGCCACTCCATGATTGTTCTGGCATTGGCCCAGAGATAGTACAGCACACTGCTCTCCTTTTTCTGCTTGGTAGTTAATTCCTGTGGCCATTCCTTTTCGCAATAAACTCATACTTATTCTATTCAAATGACCAAGTCTTGTGCCATAGCTCTTCAGAATTACCGACTGCTACAAATGCACTCTCTCTCGAAATGTCATCGATTGTATGCAATCTATACAGACCATTCTTGTTTGATGCTGTAACAACAAGATTCACTTTAGATTTAAAATTCTTAAAACGCCCTGCATCATATACTGCACATCCATCAGAAGTGAACATCTCTACATGCCCCTTGTTAACGATTTTATTTACAGACATCAAATTGGTTTTAAGGTCTGGTTTATTTCCATGTATTGTGTTCACTTGGATGTCACCGATACCAAAACTTGAAATTTCCTGATTGTTTGCAATCGTGACTTGTGCTTCTTCTTTGTTCTTATAATTACGCAATAGCTCCTACTGGAAAGTCATGTGCGTAGTGGCTCCTGAATCTATAAACCATCTATCACCATCTTTTCCTTTCTCATCAGCTGCTACGTGTAAAGCTTTGATTCCTCTGAGGTTTTGATATATTTGAACGTTTATTGCACTGATTCTTGTAATGCTCGTGAAGCCCGCAGTTGAAGCATCTCACATTCTTTTTAAAATGTTGCTTTTTCTTGGATAAAAGTGCTGCTTCCTGATTTTTATCCTTTCCATACTTGTCATCCTGCAGTAATTTCGCAGACGTACTCGCTTGTCACCTTTGTCCCGGAATGCTCAATGCCCATGACCATCGGATCGTATTCGGGTGTCAATCCACTTAGTAAAATCACTCCAAGAAACTCATCATCTACTGATTGTCCAATGTCAGACAATTTTGACTTGTAGACATCACGTCGTTTTCCATCGTGGTGTGATGTTCTAACCCTTACTAAAGCTCGAATGAGACTTAAACGTCGACTTTGGTCTTTATCTTCATAAGCTTTTTCAAGAGTTGTCCATGCCTCCTTCGCTGTTAATGCTGACCTCACGTGTGAATAGGTTACTGGTTTAACCATTACACAAATTCTGCTCTCTGGTCCAAACGAATCTTATCGGCTGCTGATATTGTATCATCTTCTGCATATCCATCAATACATCTCCATAATTTCTCATAAATTAAGGTTATTTTCATTGCAAATTTCCAATTATTATTGTTTTCTCTCCCCTCAAGTCGCTCAAAAGGTTATGAACTATGCTAGAAGTAATCTTGACAAATTATTTATATGACAGGTAATAATTTTCTGATGTGTTCCTCCTCAGTATAAAATGGTTGGTTCCCTTATCATAAAGTTTCTGGGCCCGTAACCTCTTGGAATGATACGCATTTTAACATAGAAAATATTTTTTTTAATTCTATGTACTGGATATACAGGGTATATGTATCAATCATTAACAACTGCCAATAACAATTCCACAACGGTTCATAGCTTGCTAAAACAAACTACTGACATAGTTGCCTTGATAAACGGAGTAATAACTCTAACAAGAATAGAGTTTTTCTTAATCAAAATAAACTGGTTTAAGGGGAGAAAGCGTATATCATTTAGTATAGGATATAATATTTTAGTTAAAAATTTTAGAAATATGCTAGCATTATTGTGGATTAAGGGAAAAATTGAACGTAGGTTAGGAAATTGTGTATACGTGTGGAAGTTCCGTCATTAGGAATGGTGTGGAAAAGACAAAAACCAATTATCAACGGCACTCCCACCATTACCATCTATGGCGGATGGGCATTTCACAAATTTCGCCAGAGTAAACGGCGACGATGTTGCGGAGATAAATATACTTAATTTATGGCGGCGAAATCAACTGAAACCACCGACTCGTCACCTGAAACCGCCGTCTCCTTCGATAGACGAAATCGGAAATTAAAATCGATGTTGTATGATTATATTGGGGTAAAATGAATTTTGTTGTATGTTTTGTTTGAATTTTGTTAGTATAGAAAAAGCAGGAAATGTTGTATACTTTGTAAATAGATATCACTCGCTGATTGTACTGTAACTATTTACTGTTGGAGGCCGTTGTGTAGATGTATATATGTTGTGTATTGAGGCGAAATTAATCCTTCTTGGTTTAGTAACCAATGCGTGTGTTTTATTATTTATCGTGCAAAACCAGTACATTGCATATACAGTGTGTCCACGAAAGTCCGCACCATATGGAAAACTTTTTTATTGTGTATTTTTCAGAAAATTTTATTCTTTATGAAAGTTGGCGGCTCGTATGAAACCAAAACTGCAATAGTCAAATATGTAAATTTGGGCCCCATGTACCGAGCGATTCAAAATATATGAATTTGTGATAAGAGTAAAGTGCCTTTATTTTCATTACTATCGAAAAGCTTTATTTGGAAATGTTGTTTAGAAGTAAAAATTATATTCAAATATGAAGTCAGAGCCACCTACCTTGAAAAAAAATATTTTCAGTTTTTTCTTAATTATTACTCTTGTGACAAATATTAGTAAATGCCAGTGATACGAAAAGGATCTTTTTAATATATTTTTCAGAAATTTGAATACATTTTTTATATTTTTTATTATTTTGGTATGATAACTAATGTTTATTTAGAACTAGAGCAAAATTACTCATTTTCTTGGTGCGAAGTTGTTATTTCACCCTGTAGATATTAATATATTATACAATAACTAATTCAGGAACGTGACTTACCTTTTATTTGGTTAATATTAATGACTGTGGATAGGTTTATAATTGTAGTTATCCATCTACAGCGAGCGATTCTCAAGTGGTGGTAGGCGCAGTACTGCCACTTATCAAATTTTATTTTTACTGATAATATTTTAATAAAAATGACTAAAGCATCAAACATTGTTTCTTGAATTAATTATGACTAACTTACCCGTTATTAAGTTAATAACTATTACGAATATGTTAGTAAAGCTAATTTATTATCTATGAACTTATTTTATTTCTACCACATACAATTACAAAAATACATACATTAATACACATGAACAAAAATCTGATGTGGTCAGGCACATGACTTTATCATACAAAATATAAAAGTAATGGTTTAGCTGCATGAGAGTATATTTGATTGAGATAAATCGTGTCTGCATTAAAATTAAACTAGTTAGCCAGGATTTGACAGATATTTTGATAGTCAATAGTATCAATAGTAGGTATTGTCAAAGCATCAGCATTTGACACTACCTACTGTCATCACAATAATAGTTATTTATCTCACAAGTGCTGAAGGTACGGAATAGCGCGACGAGCGGTGATGCGGCGCGTCACCGATCGCGCCGCGTCGCCGTCGGATGTGAGCGAGTCGTGCTATGTAGTTTTCGGCGGAAGTGACATCAACGTTTTTTGTGTTGCGTTTTGAGAAATACGTATTAAAAACTCAAGAATGGTTATATTTCTGTATAGGAAATATTAGGTTGATACCACTTCTACGAAACGTCAAGTTTAAAAAGCTAATTCAAATTCTGACAGATTTATATTCGTTCATGACACTGTAGATGTCACATCTGTACCAATATGCTATACTTTATTTACAATTTTCGCAATTTATCGTTATTACAATTAGATACAACAACGGGCTGATATTTCTTATCAACCAACAATCAAATTGGTGATCTTATTTTATTTGAATTTTGTACTTTGCCGCACTAGAGCGGCAACGTTCCATAGCGCTTCTCCAATCTCTGATGAAATCAGCTGTTTTCGAGTGTGACATTTCTGTGGTGACAGCACAAAAAAATATTTGGCAAATCCAGGCTACTATGTAGGTTCATATCAATGCAGATGCGACCGATCTCAATATAATAGAATTTGCTCTTGCAGCTAAACTATTAATTTTACCAAAAAATGTCATAGGCATAAATTATTCAAAATTTCCTCTGATTTAATTTATTATTTAACTATTTTGACGAAAGTACAGAAATGGTGGCTCATTTCTAAAATCCTTGAAAAAGGCTTAGAGTAACCACCCAGTTCCTTTGGACCCTTTTGAACCAAAAGCTTTTCAACTCTAAGTTTGGTCATGAAACTTCTAAATATGAAGTTCCGTGCCGATACCTTTAGTAGTTTCTCCGGACTCGGATTCACAAAAATTGAGTACACACACACACACACACGCACGCACGCACGCACGCACGCACGCACGCACGCACGCACGCACGCACGCACGCACGCACGCACGCACGCACGCACGCACGCACGCACGCACGCACGCACGCACGCACGCACGCACGCACGCACGCACGCACGCACGCACGCACGCACGCACGCACGCACGCACGCACGCACGCACGCACGCACGCACGCACGCACGCACGCACGCACGCACGCACGCACGCCCGCACGCACGCACGCACGCACGCACGCACGCACGCACGCACGCACGCACGCACGCACGCACGCACGCACGCACGCACGCACGCACGCACGCACGCACGCACGCACGCACGCACGCACGCACGCACGCACACACACACACACACACACACACACACACACACACACACACACATACACACACATACACATTTTTTTGTACCTTGGTCAAATATGTTCAGGGGACCCAAAAGGACATATTTCCGCAAAACCTCATTTTTTTTTGGCATGATTACAATACTTTACATACTGCGTATGATAAAGTAAAAAAAAAATCTGATGTGGCCAGGCACATGACTTTATCATACAATATATAAAATTAATAGTTTAGTTGCATGAGAATCTATTTGATTGATATCAGTCGTGTCTGCATTAAAATAAAACTAGTTAGCCAGGATTTAACAGATAAATAAATAATTAAATAAATAAATAATTCCTTTATTAAAATAAGACAATATTAATTGCAACAAAATATTATTTATATTTATGGCGCAGTTCAGCACACTTGTTTCCAAATTGCCTTACTCTTCCACTCAACCCCTTACGCAAACCATAATTGTAGCAATAATATAAAAATAGTTCCGAGAACTTATCAAATCCAAAATAAACAATAAAATTACTCTAGTCTAATTACTTCGCAATTGCAGCAAATCCAACTCAACAAAACACCTGCCCATAAAAAATAAAAATTAAAAAGCCTCCAATGTGCGCTCGATGCCTAAAGTCCCTGTTGAGCAAACAGCCAACTCTTCACCTTTCCCCCAAAACTGTTTAACGATAAATTTTTCATATCTTCCCTGAGACCATTGTATATGTGACTGACCTGGTAAGAGAATGACCGTTTATACAGCTCAGTGCGATGGGCAGGTGGAGCAAACAAACCCCCGAATCTTAAATTAAGGTTATGGACATACGTTCTACAGCATATCTTCCGCATGAGGTATTGTGGGATCCTAGTGGATAGCAACTTATGATATTGAATATTGCTGCATGCAACACCCTAGTGTTATCCATGTTCAACCACCCCAAGTCGCCCAGCCCATTCGATGCATGATCATACTTCGTCAAACCAAAAACAAACAACACATGCATTTTGGACACGCTCAACACGCTGCCTACCCGACGCCATCAGGCAAGGACTGTACACGGTATCACAATATGAGATCTTTCGATACTATTAACTACGGTCAATATTAATTGTGAGATAATGTCAAAACATCAGCATTTGACACTACCGGTACTGTCAGCATTTGACAATACCGGTACTGTCATTAGACTGAAAAATTTGCAAATCCTGGGTCACTATATAGTATTAAATCAATGCATATGCGACCGATCTCGATCAAACATAATTTGCTCTTGCAGCTAAAGTATTAATTTTACCAAAAAATGTCATAGGCATAAATTATTCAAAATGTCCTCTGCTTTAATTTATTATTTAACTATTTTGACGAAATTACAGAAATGGCGGCTCATTTCTAAAATCCTTGAAAAAGGCTTAGAGTAAACACCCAGTTCGTTTGGACCCTTTTGAACCAAAAGCTTTTCAACTCTAAGTTTGGTCATGAAACTTCTAAATATGAAGTTCCGTGCCGATACCTTTAGTAGTTTCTCCGGAAATGAATTAACAAAAATTGGGTACACACACACACACACACACACACACACACACACACACACACACACACACACACACACACACACACACATACACACACACACACACAGACATTTTTTTGTACCTTGGTCAAAAATGTTCAGGGGACCCATAAAGACCTATTTCCGCTAAAATCTCAAAATTTTTTTTCGGCACGATTACAATACTTTACATACTGCGTATGATAAAGTAAAAAACTTTACATCGAAAGAATTGTTAAATATCTCTGTTTCTGTGTGTGATTTCCGTCCCGGTCTATGCATAACTACATTCTTCTAGAAACAAAATTTGGTGAAATGTTGTGGATACAATCTTGTATAGTTTCGTCTAAATGATTTATGTCTCTAAATGGTCGATGTGTGTATCCATTACTTTTTAGGTAACCCCACAAAACTAAATCTAACAGGGATCTAGGTGGCCAGGATCTTAATTCCGAATTTCTGCCCACCTAGCGATGGCCAAATTTATGATTTAAAAAATTCTTGACAGAGTTTATATTGTGTATGGGCGCACCATAGAAGCAAATTGGCGCACGTTGAATTAACGGCAAATTGTCCAAAAAAGGTGACAACCCTCTGTTCAGGAACTGAAGATATAATTCCCCATTTAAATTTTTTCTTGCACGTAAATGACTCGTCTGTCAAAAGAATATTTAAAAAAATCTGTTCACTTCCATTTTCCGCTCAAATCAGATGGCAAAGTCATACCTGATGTCAAAGTCTCTTTCTTTTAGTCTACTTATAAATTTTGGTTTATAAGGGACACTTATTTAGTTTTAGTATTTCATGTACCTACTGTTCATTTACTGCATTGGCTGTGTGCTGCAATTTGTCGAACAGAAGTCGTTTTAGGCTTGATTACTTCTTGCAACACTGGCAAACTTGTTTCTTCATTTTCGGCAACATATTTTTTGTGGGGTTTCTTGAAGCTAGTTTCAACAGACCCAGCCTGTTTGATTTTTTTTATTATGTTGGAAATGGTTGAACGAGCAATTTGGTTGTGTGGATGTCTTTTATTGAAAATAGCTGCAACATCACGGTACGGTCTATTTTCACCATGTATTAAAACAATTTCAACTTTTTTTTGGAGTGTAGAATTGTTTTAAAAGTTACAGCACATTAACAAATTTGCATTAATGTATGTATTTTTGTAATTGTAAGCAGTAGAAATAAAATAAGTTCATAGATAATAAATTACCATTATTAACATCCTCATAATAGTTATTAACTTAATCACGGGTAAGTCAGTCATCATGTTTGATGCTTTAGTTATTTTTATTATTATGTATTAAAATTTTATTATTTTTATTAATGTACTATCAGTGAAAATAAGTCATCATAAGTGGTAATACCGCGCGTTACACGACTTAAGAATCGCTCGCTGTAGATGGATAACAACTATTATAAACCTATCAACAGTCATTAATATTAACCGAATAAAAGGTAAGTCACGTTCCTGAATTAGTTATTGTATAATATATTAATATCTACAGGGTGAAATAACAACTACGCACCAAGAAAATGAGTAATTTTGCTCTAGTTCTAAATAAACATTAGTTATGATACCAAAATAATAAAAAATATAAAAAATGTATTCAAATTTCTAAAAAATATATTAAAAAGATCCTTTTCGTATCACTGGCATTTACTAATATTTGTCACAAGAGTAATAATTAAGAAAAAACTGAAAATATTTTTTTTTTCAAGGTAGGTGGCTCTGACTTCATATTTGAATATAATTTTTACTTCTAAACAACATTTCCAAATAAAGTTTTTCGATAGTACTGAAAATAAAGGCACTTTACTCTTATCACAAATTCATATATTTTGAATCGCTCGGTACATGGGGCCCAAATTTACATATTTGACTATTGCAGTTTTGGTGTCATACGAGCCGCCAACTTTCATAAAGAATAAAATTTTCTGAGAAATACACAATACAAAAGTTTTCCATATGGTGCGGACTTTCGTGGACACACTGTATAAATCTACTTGTGACTTCCTGCACCATTTCCAATTTGCAGAGCGGGACAATACCGCTTATCGCGTAATGCATCACCAAACCATTGTAATTCGTATTATTTGGGAGACATTGTAAACATTCGTGGTTTGGTAGAATTCAAAAAAGATGTACATATAATATAAATAATAATACATAATACAATTACAATAAATAATAATAGAATATAAAAGTATTACAGATCGACAATTACTACGTCTAGGTCACGCGTATAATAATACTTAGTGGCTTGCATGCGGACTATTTATATAGTTTCTTATCTATTCTATGGTCAGCAGATTCCTTCTGCTGTACGTCTGATCTGGGCGCATAACTCATGTATCACACAGTAAAGGTGATGTACATCGTACCGAAACAATGAAAACACTTGACACCTCCAACCTAACGTCTGAAAACCTTTTTGTTAGCACTGTATGAACTTAAGTAGATCATAGCGTTGATGAAAAAAATATTTCCTACCCGCGCGACTTCTCGCATCTTGAGAGCATGTCTTTCATGATAACGCGCGCCCACACCCTGTACCGTCTTGACACCATTCGGAGCTTTGATATCATACTGCCTCATACCATTCACCCAAGTTTTCAGGATATTCCTTTGATGTTGCTTTACTTCTGAAGTGTAGATTCCCTCCCGGGTAAGTTCTTATCTATTCAGTTATTTTTGCAGATTATTTATATTACTTTGCAGTTATTTTTTGGTAAATGCAGAAATAGGTGTTTTACAGATTTTAGTCAGAAAGGACGTTTAAGATGGCAGGAAGTAGTAATGTGAATCGAAACTATTTGTGTGCGTATTGTGGCTCACCCTCCGACTTTTAACCGACAGTCCTGACTGAAAACCTGTTTTCTAATGTATTGTCCGGTGTCCGGTTAAAGGTGCAAACCGAACGTCAAATTTCCGGGTTTCAGTTACCCATGCGAGTTTTGCAAAATTATACTACTGTGATATAATCACCGCACTCCCACTACCCCTAACCCCTTCCTATTTCTTAATAGTTATACAGGCTGATTTACTAAGTTTACTAAGTTTCAGTGTTAAACATTGAAACATGTTAAACATTAAACATTGAATTTACACACACAGAATGAAATTTACAATAAAAATTAAAATTTGTTGACATAATTTTGTTAGATATTAGACTTTTCGACTCGCACTTGTTGTTAAGTCACTTCCAGTTTGCCAGATCGTCAGTTGATGAGTAGAACTCAACTACTGACTGATATTTACTGCTCTACTGATTTTAGTACTAGTTAAATATTTTTTACTACATACTTCGTCAATGACGTTTACGGATCAACTTAATTTAACGGAATTTGTTGTGTAATGTCGGTACGTCTTTTTGTCGAAAGTATGTTTTTCAAATGATAACCAGAAAACCTATTAGCCAATTGTCTAGAAAGTTACGTACCATACTTTCCATTACTTTATCTTAAAATTAAGCCTGCCTGCCAGCTTTGTCTTTAATTGCTTTTCATATTATTAGCATCGATTATATTATAATTTATATGGTCGCAATTTTATTATATTCTTGAAATTTTAAAATGTATGCGTATCAGTTTGTAGCTTTTTCCCCGCGTCTATTTTACTAAAAGAGTCAAAGTAATCGGAGTCAATTCGGTCAAATATTCCGAGCGTAAAGGATGTTATCTAACTTTTAGTTTATAATTTCCGACCGAGTACCGTGGATTCCTATCCGGTCTATTACCTATTACAGAAATGTTAATTCGAGAATGATATTTGAGTGGCGAGAATTGTCTTTCTATTTTTGCTAAAATCGGTTGACATTTTGATTGTAGCTCGAGAAGCTTCAGAAAATTTGTCAAATCGGTCACTTGCCAAGCGACCGTTATTGACAGGTGCACCAGAGGGAGTTGCGGGGTCCAGATTTTAGAGTTTATCCCGGTGTTTTCCGAAAAGACATTTAGGGCTGATCTAATAAAGCGTTATACCATGGTATAACTAAATATTGGTATAAATACCAGAATAAGTTGTTATTACTATGGCAACACAAATATTTTAACCAATGGGAGGCGGAACAGTACTATTTATTCTGGGAATAACTATTCTACTGCTTATACGTACACTGGTAAAACTGACCCAAACGGATCATAACATAAAAATACGGTAGGTTTACTAGAGCACCACGCGCCATGCTCTATTTGTCTACACAAATGTTTATTTATCAGGAGAAGGGACTCAAACATTCACACATCTGTACATTGACAACCCCTACATTTGACGTGCATTGGAATAATAATAACCTGTGGCAAGTGACAAATATTGAGTCAAAAAAGTAATCGAACGTATGAAAGTTAGGTTAGAAGCACCTTAAACCACTTTGCTTTCCACCGTTGCGCAATACTAGCAAATCCTTCTAAAATCCTTTGGTCCTACCTGTGTACTTATACAGTTCTGCGTTGCACCGACCAACTCTGGGAGAGGGGCGTGGGAGTGAATACTATCCAATACAAGGTGTTCCGGAAATGGGCACCTCACAATCCAAAACCCGTTGAATAACTGGCGCTCGACAGTTATTCAATATTCATGAAAGCGGGCTGAAAGGGGTAATAAGCAACACCAGGGAAAAAGAGACCAAAGTATCGGACAACAAGATTTATTATCCGAAGCAGCACCAGGGGTACGACAGCAGCAACCTACAGGCGTAATAAAATATTCCATGCAAAGGGCAACACGTCGATGCTCGATAAAAACAAAACAATAATAAATGCTAATGTGGTGTCCATCGTGCAAAGTATGAAAATTAAAGGTGTGGGAATAAGAGCCTCTTCACTTTGTAAAATTATTTATTAGTATACAGGAGACATGTTTCGGCTTAAGCAGCCATCATCGGTACAATCTACAATAAGTCGAAAAATACAGAGAATCGTTCGTGAAAATTAAAATAGAAAACAAACTTACAGTCTTTAATTATGGTGCTCAACAAACATTATCAGAGCGGTCCAGGGGGGGAGAAAACAATTGCAACGAGACGACACCAGCAGACGAGTGTTGGAACAATGAGTGATTCAGCTAAAAACGAATCGAGAACGCAAAGCAGCGTCAAAATGAAATTAGGCTGCAGTGCAGGCATTTTTGATAATTGGGAACGTAATAACTGCCGAACCGTTCGAAGTAAGTAAAATCAAATTATACCGACGTAATCAGCGTCAAAAATTGTATTAAGAACCACAACCTTAATTTGATTGAAGGTAGTTGAGTTTTTGCCGACTGGCTAAAATTTTGTAAGAAATCACATATTTTAAACAATAATTTTGAAGTAGCACACCTATCTCAAAAACAAAGGCCTGGATCAACATGAAACCTTTGCTATCTTACTAAAATGAGTGCGCTGATTACAAATTTACATAGGAAAAGTCTCTGTCTCTAGTGGTTACCAGGTTGTGCTGAAATTACTGTTTTTCAAATAATACAAAAATAAGCGAAATGGACCACATAACATGAAAATGGTAAATCTTAGGCATATAAAAGTATACATATTTTTGATAGACTCAACGAGAGCTATTATTTGGTAGTGGGTAAACCTTTCTGTCACCAACGGTTGCAATGTTCAATTTTTTTCTATCTAAAAGTGCTAAATTTAAAACGAAAAAACAATTATAACTTTTTGAGAGATAGAGCGTTCTAATGTAGTCATGCTTATGCATTGGGATGTGCTGAATACAATGGTGAGGTCGGTTTTCCCGTAGCGTGTACGGTTTGGCTACAAAGTGGGAAACTATCATTTCCGCGGTTTATCGCGTTTTTCTCGCGAACCGCGCACCTTACAGCAACGCGGCTTTCAGAAATGAATTTCTCGGCCAATTTCCCATCCGATACCATTTGAACTGTCAACATCGGTCTATTAGATCGGATACAGTTTGCGTTCAAAGTTTCTAACATAGTAATATGGGTGTTTTTAGCATCATTTTTGATAATTGGGAACGTAATAACTGCCGAGCCGTTCCAAATAAGTAAAATCAAATTATACCGACGTAATCAGCGTCAAAAATTGTATCAAGAACCACAACCTTAATTTGATTGAAGGTAGTTGAGTTTTTGCCGACTGTCTAAAATTTTGTAAGAAATCACATATTTTAAACTATAAGTTTGCACTGGCACTCCTATCTCTATAACTAGGACCCGGCTCAACATGCAAGCTTTGCTATATTACTAAAATGGGTGCGCTGATTACAAATTTACATAGGAAAAGTCTCTGTCTCTAGTGGTTACCGAGTTGTGCTGAAACTACTGTTTTTCAAATAATACAAAAATAAGCGAAATGGCCCACATAACATGAAAATGGTAAATCTTAGGCATATAAAAGTATACTTATTTTTGAAAGACTCAACGAGAGCTATCATTTGGTAGTGGGTAAACCTTTCTATCACCAACGGTTGCAATGTTCAATTTTTTTCTATTTAAAAGTGCTAAATTTAGAACGAAAAAATAATTATAACTTTTTGAGAGATAGAGCGTTCTAATGTAGTCATGCTTATGCATTGGGATGTGCTGAATACAATGGTGAGGTCGGTTTTCCCGTAGCGGTAAATCTTAGGCATATAAAAGTATACATATTTTTGATAGACTCAACGAGAGCTATCATTTGGTAGTGGGTAAACCTTTCTATCACCAACGGTTGCAATGTTCAATTTTTTTCTATCTAAAAGTGCTAAATTTAGAACGAAAAAACAATTATAACTTTTTGAGAGATAGAGCGTTCTAATGTAGTCATGCTTATGCATTGGGATGTGCTGAATACAATGGTGAGGTCGGTTTTCCCGTAGCGTGTACGGTGTAGTAAAGCAACACCATTGTAGTCAATATTATGTCCCGTGGCGATTCTGTGTTTGCATATGTTGGACATATGCTTCTTATATGCTTCTTATCTTGTGTTCCGCAATTCTCTTAGATAGTTTTCTGCCAGTCTGTCCAATGTACAGAGCGTCGCAGTTCATACAACCGATGGAATATACGCCATTCTCGTCAAGGATGGACCTTTTATTCTTATTGGTGGTAGAAAGGATCTGCAGGAGTTGGGTGTTTGCCTTAAATGCAGGAATAATGTTGTAAGGAGTGAGAGCCTTTGTCAATTTCAAATGTATACCATTAAACGTAAAAGGTCTATATCTGTTAGTGTTATTGTCGTTGACCTCCCTTACGAAGAGAGGGTCAAGTTTTCTGAAAACTTCGTGCATAAGTCTATTAACAAGTTTTGGAGGGAAGGAATTATCCTTGGCGAGGCGGGCTTAACTATGTCGCCCGCCTCGCCGATGATGGCTGCTTAAGCCGAAACATGTCTCCTGTATACTAATAAATAATTTTGCAAAGTGAAGAGGCTCTTATTCCCACACCTTTAATAATAAATACACCAGCAAGAGCAATCAATAAACAAACCGAACGCTTAAAATCGACATATGATCCAGAAAACATTCAAAGTGAAAAAAATCAATTGTCAACGCTCTCGGCAATAGTAGTGCCTATAATTAACCTGCAAAAGAAAACTAGGTACACATGTAATAAAAGCGCAACGACGAGAACGTTCTTGATCAAGCACGAAGTTACGATGTTCCAATATACGCGTTGACAAAATGATTAACAAATTTATTTGATTAAGGTTAAAATTGAATGATGAAAAATTGGGCAAAATAGCCAAAACGTAGAAAAATTCAAAATAGAACAAGCTTAAGTAAACAAAACTAAAGTTGATTACAAAAAAATATTAATTGCAAAATTAATTTGCAATTAAACCAGATGATAATTAACCAACTGGTAATTTAATCAATTATACACCAGTCACCCCCCAAGGTATGACTGACGGTACACAACCTCACTCTATACACAAAAGTAACCTCCAACTGCACCGAGAAACTTTAAAATAAATAAACAAATGGAACCAAAGTCCGATAACTATTAGCTGACACGAGGTAAATAAACATAAAATAAGAATAAAATTCGCTTACCCAAATGATCTTGAACGGGCTTCGTAATCCACAAGCTTCAAGTGGTATGAATTTCGCACAAGGCGAACAGAATACGGGCACCAAGCACCAGCCACGATTCCACAACTTAGACGAGGGGTAAATCCACAACTGTGTTTGCTACAATCTGTGTTCGCTATAATCCCAGCATATCACAAGACTGCAGCTGTCACCTCGACTAAGCACCACGAGAGTATAAGGAGATATCAGAAGTCGGCAAGAGCTCAACAGAGCTTCCGCTAGCACACGAATTTTTTACTGAAACTGGCTGAACATGGCCGGCCTTATATAGGGCGAAGAAGAGCCAAAAAAAGTCCAACAACGCAAAACCAGGTGTTTTTAATATCAAACCACCAGTCATTAGTAGCAGAAAAATCAACCTAATCAAGAAACAACCGGGACGTAAGGTTTTGAACAATCAATTCCGAGCAATCTATTGAAATGTCTCCCACATAGGTGGACGTCACTGAACTACGCAGTGAAAGAAAGTAGTCGCTCAAAACTGCCCCAATTTCCATGAAGCAAAGATTCATGACAAGAGGAACATTTACGCAATCTGCCCAACTACTTAGAATGGTTGCGCAAGCAGTACTTAAAAAGAAAATTAATATCGCTTCCAAAAGGTACTCTGCCCGGCCTCTTACCGTCGGTGATCGAACTCCGTGATAAGGCAGCACACCAACCGGGGTCGCGATTCGGATAAAATTCAATTCTGATACGCGGCAAATTTGGCCAATTTGACAACCTCTATTTTTTTCTTCAATTCCGTGCATACAATGGCTCAAGATTCCAATGGTTCTATATAGATATTACATCCCCATTATCAATCATACAAGCAGTGGAACGCAGAGGAGTGGACATCACCTTGAGTAGATGGATAGCTCACATGTTAAACATAGAGAAGTCTACGCCATAGTCAACAACTTTTACCGAGGGGGCGAGGGCTGCTAGGGGATGTCCGCAGGGAGGGGTGTTGTCCCCTCTACTGTGGTGTCTCGTAGTGGACGATCTCCTGAGGGGGTTAGATGTGGCAGGTCATACAGTTAGTAGATACGCGGACAACATAACAATACTGGTAAGAGAGAACCGTATCCGAAAGGATGCAGGGCGCTTTAAATTTCATAGAAAGATGGTGTACTGGGCAGGGACTGTCGGTTAACCCCACAAAAACCAGCCTAGTTATCTTCACAAGAAAAACCAAAACATTGAGAGGGACATCCGTGCACCTTTTTGGTACACCTCTGGCGACAATGAGTGAGGTGACATGTCTCGGCGTAACGCTAGACAGTAAACTCACATTTAAGTCCCATGTAGAGAAATCTACCAACAAAGCCATCAGGGCCTTATGGACCTGTAGGCGCATGTTTGGGAAGAAATGGGGCATAATACCAAGAATTATCCACTGGATCTATAAAGTGATGGTAGTACCCATAATAACATACGGCAGTACCGTATGGTGGCAGCGCAATCGCTTGAAAGAGCGTTTACTAAAACTTAGCATAGTGCAACGGCTTGCCTGCCTAGGTATCACAGGGAGCACGTCAATCACTCCGACACTGCTTGACTTACTACCTATTCACCTACTGGTGAAAGCAAGGGCATTGGCGGGGGCATACAGCTAGCAACTCCAACGCGGAAACCTGTAGAACCGGACATACGTCAATCTTTTTGGAGATCGAGAGGAATCACACTCTATGTGTGATTTCTGACAGGATAAATAAAAAGTACACCATAGAGAAGACGTACGAGGCGATTATACCCCGTAGGGACCAATTGGAACAGAACAGCGTCAAACTGAATGGCCTAGACCAGTGGTGTCCAAACTACGGCCCGTGGGCCACATTCAGCGGAGTTAAAGTTATGGCACGCCCGTGAGCGAGAGGATAGCAGGAGAAGTTTGGACACCACTGGCCTAGACTTATACAGATGGGTCACAAACCAGCTCAAGTACGGGCGTACGGATAGTTGGGACAGGCATATTGCGCACAGGCCTATCCACAGCCCTAGTAATGCAGGTGGACATATTCCAAGCTGAAGTATACAGCATCACAGTATGCGCAATGGAACTTACAAAGAGGGCCTTGCAACGCAACAGAATCTTTATAGTAACCGACTGCCAAGCAGCGCTGAAAGAGCAAACGGCGTGCGAAACAAAGATGGGCTTGTTCTAGATTACATTCGAATACTGAACAAGCTGGGAGAGGCAAACACCCTGAAACTGGTATGGGCACCAGCACACTCCGGTATACCAGGGAATAAGAGGGCCAACAAACTCGCAAAATCTGGGACCGTGATACCTCTCATTGGAGTCGAACCACTTGTTGACCTATAAATAGACACAGGCAAGAAGGAAATGAAACGCCTGCTATGCCAGTGGCATAAAGAACACTCCTCCAGTATTCTTCATGCCACAGGCATTCGACATGTTGGTAGTGATACAGTTAGCTGGCTCACGCTTCGCGTAGCACTTCGATAACCAACGCTGGCGACATACATTGCAGCATATAGGAGAGGTCTAAAGCGGACAAAATCGGCATGTTCGCGACGTGAATAGACGGGTTCTCATTACGCGGAAAATCACCAATGACAAACGTTGGCAGCACACATCGCATCCTGTAGGAGACGTCTAACGCTAGTTTTCGATTCATCAACCTAAAAACTCACAAACCTCGCCTGCTATCATACCGCATACTTCGGTAGATCAGTCTCATTAACATTGAGATTTTTTTTATTCAATAAATGCATTACTATCTAGTCATAATTGACTAATGAGTAACTAAATTCTAACTTATTTTAGTAGTATAACTTAGCCTAATAGGCACCTATCGATGTCTCTTAGTTAGTCCTGGTATACTGGGCACGTTTATCTTGCGCACTACGTCGCACTGTCTCTGCTTTTAGAACGAACACCAACAACAAGCACTTAATCTGCTTTTCCACTAACGCACATTCACACTAACTTAAAAGGCTTCTTTCTCTTGAGTCTTCGGATTAATTCGGTGTTCTCGAGGAGCTGGATTGCCTCAACTTTTACGTGGTGGTGAAGCTTTTCCTCGTGACTTCTTGCTACTTTTTGGATTTCTTTGCACACAGACTCCATTTTGAGGTCCTTGTGGAGATCATCATTCCTAATGTACCAAGGCACATTGACAATGCACCCTAATACTTTATTTTGAAAGGTCTGGAGAATTTTAAAACATTAAAACATTAAAACATTAAAACATTAAAACGTTAAAACGTTAAAACGTTAAAACGTTAAAACGTTAAAACGTTAAAACGTTAAAACGTTAAAGCGTTAAAACGTTAAAACGTTAAAACGTTAAAACGTTAAAACATTAAAACACTAAGTTTATCAAGGTTGTTGGATCTGGGGTATATCGCGTGCGCTATCTTCCCGAACAAACATCGATTTTAGTAGACACCAAAAATCAATGGCCTAACCTCATAAAATAATTTGCTAACAACGCCGCAGTCTGAGTCACGACTGTCAGGAGTGCGAGCGTGGGTTGTCAAGGATTGCGTGTGAAAGGCCGCCCTGAACAGTTTCGTTACTATCGTAGTAACCGTAATAGTATGCTTACTGATAAAATTAACGATTGATATGTTATTGTAAGCAGTTCTAGGTAGTTTTAATAAATGTGTAACGATTTTCAAGGCTAGTCTTAACAGAGCAGCGTTGGGATAGGCTTATGTATATGTAGGCTAATGTATCTTCGCGTATTATGCCCGCGCGTTTACCAATATGGGATGTCACCAGCGATTACGGCGGATAACTGAATAACTTCTCTTGTCCAGATACCACATGAAACAGAACATGTCGCACAGAAGTAAATGAAAACCAAGTGTTCATAAAAAATGCCGACTGTGATATATCACATACGCCACCTTGGAAGAATGTCAACGTCAATAGGTCTGCATCTAAACGTTAGAGGGTAATGAGCGACAAACTCCCTATGCGATCGTAAAGAAACGTTCTCAATCGCGATAGTGGAATAACGAGGCGAATGGCATTCGTAGTCGAAAGAGAAGTCTTGAAACGTCCAACAGTTCGATTACGCAACGACCGTAATCCACAACAAACAAGAACAAAATATGAACTCGGGGGGCAGATATCTGTTAACCCTAATTGTCATGTAATCGTCACCATGAATATGTACACAATGGGCATCGAACGACCAGAACGTCTGGTGGAAGTGTTAGCTAATCCAATAAGTAGTATCAACCAGAGTAGTCTTGTAAGACACTGGATAGCAACACCTGGGATAAACGAATGAATATATTTACTATATGGAAAACAACAAGTTTGGCGATATGGACATATTTTGTGTGAGATAAATGAGCAACAAACAATACTAGAAGTGTGGGACCGGTAGTATTTCAACAGTATTGTTTTTGGTATAGCAACCTCTGTGGTGCTTTACTTGAAGAGGCAAACCGATGGGTTAGATGGGTCGGGTAGCCATTGTTACTAAAGATCCTTAACAGCTTCTCCAATCTCTATGTTTGTCATCATCCAGTCTGGATCACTTATCCTCTTAACTCACCGTCTCATTAATTTGCATTAATTTCCTGCTGCAGACTGTGGTTGGAGTGGTAATTTAGGTAGCGTCCCGAGGCCATGGTGTTTTGGTACCAGTGAAGTTTCACTTTCTGGTCCATCGTTCTCACTAACATGGTGTCCAAGAAAGGAACTGGTCCGTCCACTTCTCTTTCAATAGTAAACTAAGTTGTTATGGTAGCCATTGAATGTCTACAGAGACATCCATCATATTCTCTGGTATTGCACAAATAAGGTCATCCACAAATTTGTACACCAATGGAAGGTGGTATGGAAGAGTAGTACTCACCGAGTCCAGAAGGTCATCCATGATTACTGTCGTAAGAACTCGGCTTATTGGGCTGCCCATTGGGATACCTTGTATCTGTCGACAGATAGGGTTATTATAAGAGAAGTAGCAGCAATCAATGACTAAGGTCATTGCCTTGACAAACAGTTCTTTCGTGAAACTACAATATTGCTGTATAACTTCAAATATATCCCTGGTAATTCTTGTTACCAGATCTATTGGAAAATTTGTAAACAAGGACGCCACGTCTAGGGACATCAACACAAATCCTGATGTAGGCAGATCGATGTTTCGCATAGCTTCAGCAAAGTGGAATGTGCCCCTCGCATTGTAATCTGCCCTGGCAGCCAAGTAACGTGTTGAAATCTTAGTAAAGTATCTTCCAAGTACATATGTCATACCTACCACACAAGAAACAATGTGTCTGAGAGGGACAGCTTCTTTATGTACATTTGGCAAACCATACGTTGCAGGATATACAGAATTATTGATGACATCACAAATTCAGGTGTAATACATTTCTGTGTTATGAGTTTCTTAATTAGTTTAGTGTGCTTACTTTGAAGGGTAACGGGTAAAGAATGACCAACCAACACAAGTATTGTGAAATACAATGCTACTACTATCAGAGACCTTTTCCAAAGATTAAAGCATGAGACGCCAAACCAATATTGATCTAATATTGTGTTAGCATTTCATACTGCTAGCGCCATCTCTGAGCTGACACGAAGACCAACCCCTGCGAGCGGCGAGAAAAACCGGCAGTTAGGTTACAGCGAGCGACGAGCGTAGACGTATGCATAAATCGATAAACTGTATTTGAGATACTTCGGTCATTAAAGTGCTACTATTTATTTAAGTGTGACGTTTTATTTAAAAACCAAACAGTGCAGCGGTGCGATAACTCAAATTAGTGCGGAAAATAAACGGTGAAAACGAGTGTAAAGCGGACATAACCACAACGAGGAGACACGGCGGCAAGGCGCCAACGAATCAACGCGTGCAAAAAGGAAAGAAGATATACGGGCGCGAACGTTCACAAAAGAAGGTGTGTCACGTAGCGAATGAACGTGCAAGATATGACGGAAAAGCCAACTTCTATGGACGGAACGGGTGAAAACGCAGGTATGAACGACGACGAAGAATCACCAGGTGCTTCTTCGACACATTATTAAGTTTTGGACACGACAGGCATGGGAAATACGGCTACTAGAGCAAGAAAGAGAGTTACTTCGTCGCAAAAGGGAGCTTCTACATAGAGAAAGACGCGACAACGGCCCGAATTTGAACACGCAGTGCTACGATGCATCACAACGTGCCTTATCGGAATTTAACCCAGGTAAATCGTCAGGATTGACTGCACCACAATGGATAAAAAAGGTAGAGAACTTAGCTATACTTTTTAAATGGGATGATCGCATGCTACTTTATCAAGCAATTTATAAATTAAATGGAGCTGCTAAGCTATGGTTTGACGGCATTGAGCATGAAGTGACCGTGTGGGAAAATTTTAAGCAGCAATTATTGAAAGGTTTTCCTACTTTAACCAATGATGCTGATATTCATTTCGAACTTACACGTCATAAAAAGCGCGCGGATGAGACATATGAAAATTACGTTTACATCATGAAATCAATCGCTTCAAAGGGCTCGATAAGCGAACAAAGCTTAATTAAATACGTAATAGCCGGCATACATGATCGCGATTTGGGGAGAATGTTAGCTGTAAGCGCGATATTTGACATTGGCGATCTTTTAGAACGAATTAAAAGATTTGAAGGTACGACACGCTATTTGCCTAGCAGAACTACACATCTATCCACCACAAATACTACGGGACCAAATCAAACCGCGACGGTACCAAAAGATTACGCTACAGACGAATGCTACAATTGTCACGAAAAGGGGCATATTTCGAAGAACTGTCCAAAGCAACAACGAAGAGCGAGATGCTACAACTGCGAACGCACAGGACACAGCTAGGAATTGTCCATCAAACAAAGCCAATGGAGATCAAACCGCTTCACGAAACGTAAACAAAATCGGACTATTACAGCCACCGAAAGACGAATACCATAAGTATGCAAAGATTGACGGCAGAGAGGTCGTAGCATTCATTGATCTGGGTAGCGACATCGTAACAGTTAGAAAGTCATGCTCCGATGAGATGAAAATTCCGTATGTACCCCACAAAATTGGTTTAAAGGGATTTGGAGAAGGAAAATGCTGGACCATAGGTCGTCTATCCTAACAGAACATCTATCCTAGAAGTAGATAATGTACATATCGAAGTCGAGATTTTTATTGTGCCAGACGAAGCTCAGGAAGACGTGATGATTATTGGAAGAAGCGCGCTTGACCAATCCGGAATAAAGGTCACAAAAGAATAAAACAGCTTGACCATTGAAAAAGTTACGAAAACCGAAAGAAAAGTTATAGCACCCAACGAACACGAAGTGGAAAAGGAGGAACGAGCCGAGATACAATTAGAAGAAGTCAAACGAAACGACTAGGACGAAGACAACCAAGGAAGTGACGTGAATAAAATTACCAATGATGACCTCAGCGAGGAAAAGATAGCGGAAGATGACGTCCACATCAACGTGAACCTTACCAGCGACGGAAAAGAAGAATTAAAGGCGTTATTGTTTGAAAATAAAGACTGCTTCGCGAGTAATTTCCACGAAATAGGACTAACAAATTTAACCGCTATGGACGTTAAACTTATGAATAACGAACCAGTGACGTGCAGACCGTAAAGGTTACCGTACGCGCAACGCGAAATAGTAAAAAAAAACCGTAGATGAACTATTACGTGCGGGAATAATTTAGGAATCGACTTCTGAATACGAGAGTCCGGTGATTTTGGTTAGTAAAAAGACGAGCGGTGAACGAATATGCGTTGACTACCGCAAATTAAATTCGGTGACGCGAAAAGAATATACGCCGGTCGCGAGTATTGACGAACAATTAGACAAATTATCTGAAAATAAGTATTTCACGACGTTGGACCTATCCAGTGGGTATTACCAAGTGCCCATGACTCCTGAAAGTAGTGTATTTACTCGACTTACGGGTATGATGGCCAAAAGAATTGGAACCGACGTAGTAACTGTGTACATGGATGATATGATGATCCCAAGCAAGACTGTACAAGAAGGACTAAGCAAGTTGAAGAGAGTGCTGGACATACTCCGCGAAGAACGCCTAACACTAAACTTACGAAAATGTCAGTTTTTAATGGAATCTGTCGAGTACCTTGGATTCGAAATCAACGCAGATGGAGTAAAACCAGGAAGTGCGAAAATTGATGCTGTGAAGCATTTCCAACGTCCAACATCAGTTCGAGAAGTGAGACAGTTCTTAGGATTGGCTGTTTTTTTCCGACGATTCATTCAACATTATTCAATAATTGCAAAACCCTTAACCAAGTTGACGCAGAAGACATCATCGTGGGAGTGGTCCGATCCACACGAAAATGCTTTTACTGAAATTAAGCGATAATTGTCTAAACGACCGGTTCTCGCCCTATACGACCCCAACGCCCAGCTAGAAGTCCACACAGATGCCTGTAAGATGGGATTAGGCGGAATACTATTCCAACGTAAAAATGAAGACCCATTGTCCGTTGTATCGTACTATAGTCGCCAGACCTCCGACACCGAACAAAAGTTTCATAGCTACGAATTGGAAGCTCTGGCTGTGGTTGAGGCGCTAGAACGATTCCGCATGTACGTACTTGGAAAGAAATTTCGAGTAATAACGGACTGTAATTTATTGAAAACGATAATGAAGAAGAAAGACATAACTCCAGGAATTGGCCGCTGGGTATTAAGGCTACAGGAATATGATTTTGACGTTGAATATCGATCCGCACCAAATGTGGCTCACGTAGACGCCCTTAGCAGGAATCCCTGCGACCCACCCAAAGATGTAGACGTTGCCAAAGTCAACGTGTTTGCTATCAAAGTTGATGAAGACGATTGGTTGCTGACCATGCAGTTACAAGACGAAAAACTGAAGATGATCTACGAGACCCTCAAGTGCAAACCAACGACTAACGAAGAAAAACAGATTCATACCGACTATACAATAGAGAAGAACCGAATATACAGACGAGTGGGAGACGAGCTAAAGTGGGTAGTTCCGAAAGTAATCAGATGGAGAGTAATCAAAAGTTGTCACAATGATATGGGACACTACGGATTAGAGAAGGTGCTGCGGGAATTAAAGCAAAGTTATTGGTTTCCGAAGATGCTTAAGGTCGTGAAAGGATGTTTGGATGCGTGCGTCGAATGCGCATACCATAAATTGAAAGGAGGGAAACGCGAAGCGACTCTACATAATATCGACCGACAGCCGATTCCATTCCATACAGTCAACATGGACCATCTAGGGCCATTTCCCAATAGTTCCAAAGGAAACCTACACATTTTGGTTTATGTCGACAATTTCAACAAGTATACTTACCTGAAAGCTGTTAGAGATACAAAAGCGAAGAACGTAATCCAGGTGTTAGAGGACATTATCGGCATTTTTGGTCCTCCGAAAAGATTAATTACCGATCGTGGAACAGCGTTTACAGCTAAGGCTTTTGAACAATACTGCGAAGACAATGACATCACCCACATCAAGAACGCAACGGCAACACCCAGAGCAAACGGATAGGTAGAACGATTCAACCGCACCAGTACGAGTGCCATTACAACTTCATGCAAGCGAGACGATGGAAAAGATTGGGATACCCACCTACGAAGTATCCAGTACGCTATCAACACGATGTTCAACAAAACAACCGGAAAATCAGCCCACGAATTATTGTTCAGTTACCACCCACGAAATGCGTTACAAAACAAATTGCTACTGGCTCTGACACCCGAAGACGACGTTGTTGACCTGCAACAGAATAGACAGTGCGCCCTGCAGAAAATCCAGAAGACTCAAGTCGAGCAGAAGTGGTATTTTGATGCCCATCAGCAACCCCCACGACGATATCAACGAGACGATTTGGTTCTCATTCGAAAGGAAGCACCCGCCACCGGAGAACCTCGAAAGTTGATGCCAGCGTACAAAGCGCCATACCAAGTGGTAGAAGATCTAGGAAACGACCGTTACCTCTTGGGCGATATTCCAGGAGCAGAGCGAACCCAACGTAGTTTCGCTTCGGTATTTGCAGCCGACCGTATGAAGCCATGGTGTATTTCATTCGACCCACAGAGAATCGGGGACGATTCCGAAGGTAGCCCGAATGTTAGCATTTCATACTGCTAGCGCCATCTCTGAGCTGACACGAAGACCAACCCCTGCGAGCGGCGAGAAGAACCGGCAGTTAGGTTACAGCGAGCGACGAGCGTAGACGTATGCATAAATCGATAAACTGTATTTGAGATAGTTCGGTCATTAAAGTGCTACTATTTATTTAAGTGTGACCGAGGGACGAAACCACTGCAATCATATATTTTATCTACGACTCACATATAATAAGTCCATTGCATACGTATCTATGACTATATAATCCCCATCATTATACGCGCCAATGATTATAATGACAGTAGCGTTGTATAATAATGACAGTTCGTTCAAATAATGACCTCATTATTTGAACGAACTGTCATCATTATACGACGCTAATGTCAAAGTCTGCCAAAACCTATGTGGATGACAGTTATTTGACAGTACGCCTCGCCGTCATTGACAAATACATTTAAAATATTTTGCATAAAATGTAATTTCTGAGTCGTAGATAAAACGTCGTATTTGACTCGCACATAATGGATATAAATCGCTTGCATGATGAACTTCATGCTTGCGATTTATATCTTAATTATGTGCTCGTCAAATAATATACTATTTAATTAATATATGTACATGTAATTTTTTTTTATATATGTAGGTACGTTTTATTTAAAAACCTAACAATTATATATGGCATCCCATGTTTGGGTTGTGACAAGCGCTAAAAAAGACGTCTCACACACCATACGCGTGACGCCAAGATTAACAAAACAACGTGTAAGTAAGAGGCGACGATTTATCAAGATGTACTACCATATTATAAACAGCAATCGTGTTAATTTTAAGACGGAGCCAAACACAATAAGTTGTATGTAAAGTTGTTTTTCATTTACTGAATAATTGAGTAGTTATTATAATGTTTTCGAGTTCACTCCGCTTGTTGTTAATAACTTCAAGTTCTCTCTCTTTTCACCTGGTTTACCTAGTTTGATTTGTTTTAGATTGTTCCTGGTGCCATGTGACTGTGTATCTGTAGCAACATTGAGCAATTGGATGGTAATACTGAACAGCGTTAAGGAACGCGTGAGTAGATGGACTAGATGGTGCTCCGAGGTTATAGGACAAAATAACTACACTTTAATTTTAATATGTTACTAATGGAACCATCAGCTATCGATTGGTATCAGTTTCATCGCCTGCATTTGAATTTCCGAATAAAGATCTAGAATAACTAGTAGGATGCGTATGTGCGTAGACCTGGATTTCGCTCTGCCATTCATATTCTGTTTCTGTTGTTGCTTTGATTGAATTGTATTGTTTATTTTTGCTTATTAACAGCATTTATTATTATTATTATTATTATAGAAGTCATAAGACGGTCCTGTCCGGTCGCCTAAGTCAGGCCCTGTGTAGATGTTCGCGCTACTGCACCGTCAGCAGTCTCGCGTGTTCTACATGTATTACATTGTATTACATTTGTCATATACTTTAGATTAAGTTTAGCCATTGTCGCAAGCGTATCAACAATAAACGTCTGGGCGAATCTAATAGTTTTATTCTACTTATTTAGTTTCTATAATAAAATTTAGATATTTGTACTTTAATAAAAAATATATTGTCAAAACTTTGTTAATAATTTATTTTGTTAATAAAACTGCATAAACAACGATTTGTAGTTGTGTTACGAGCTTGCTTTGCCCTGGTAAGACGTATGGCTCCTACGCCTAAAGCTTCGCCTTGGCCATGTGTGACGCTGCGCGAATTCACTTCGGCAACATGTTTAGCGCTTCAGTTAAGGCTGCTCCTACACGATGCGATGTATGTCGCCAACGTTGGTCATCGGGGTGTTACGTGCATAGCAAAACGCAAATCATCGCATTCACTTCGACATGTTGGTCGTGATACAGTTAGCTGCCTCACGCTTCGCGTAGCACTTCGATAACCAATGCTGGCGACATACATTGCAGCATATAGGAGAGGTCTAAACCGGACAAAATCGGCATGTGAATAGACGGAGTTGGTTCTCATTACGCGGAAAATTGCCAATGACAAACGTTGGCAGCACACATCGCATCCTGTAGATGTCTAAGGCTAGTTTTCGATTCATCAAACAAAAAATCCAAACAAGTTAATCATCCGAACAAAAAAAGCAACGCAAAATGTACGACCTTGCCGATTTAAGAAAAAATTAAACCCTGAGGCATAGCTGGATAAAAGATCGGCCAGCAGTGGTAAAATAACGATTTCATGGGCAAACTAAAGTTACTCTATGCGTGATGTAACTTTGCTCAGGCAATAAATAGTTGGCAATAATATAGCACTGCGCTGCCAAGTCAAACAAATAACAGAAACATAATAATTGTATTACATACTGTTCAATAGTTGGCCATAATAGTGTCATAGAAACGATATTTTACGTGGGTAACTATGTATTGATATATAATAAATAACTCTTTACGTGCAGACAGACATTTTTATAAAAAAAAGGAAAATCCTTACAAAACACAATTTGGGTCTACTTAAAAAAATATTGGATCTTGGATATCCCCGACATTGGTACGTCGAAGAGCCGGATCGACGCGCGGCAGGATATGAGTACTTTCGGGTGCGACGTGCTGATTCAACCCATCGCAACTGGTGCCACATAGAGAAGACAGCGGAACGTCTGTGACTCCAACACTAAGTGCACATTCCCGGTACTTTTCTTTTTAGTCAATTATCAAATACAGCCTGTATTTGCGTAAAGTTGTCTGTCATTCACTATGACAGATTTAAATGGTTTAATACAATCTCGTTCGATCATTTCCACCCGGAAATCAATATATCACGATCATTAAGGGTCAACTAACTCGTTTTGATTCGTATTTGAACGGATTTGATTCCGAAGGGCCCGACGAAGTTCAGCTAAAGAATCGCCTTGCTAAGGCGGAGCAATTGCTTGATAATTTTAATGACTCGCAACTCAAAATCGAGTTGTCAGATACTACCACCGACAGCAATGAACACGAAAGCCAACGCGCAACGTTCGTACCCAGTTATTATAACATTATCGCCAAAACAAAATAAATAAGAAAAGAAATAACTAGCATAACATCAATATCTTCAAACAATCCATTAAACATACACCCTGGTTGTTCTCGCGACAATCAACCAAACTAAGATTACCCACGCTAAATTTACCATCATTTGATGGATCATACACTCAGTGGCTATTTTTCCGTGCCACATTCACATCGAAAATCCATACTAACGATAACAATAAACAAAATACAAAAATTTCATTACTTGCGATTATCTATAAAGGGAGAAGCCGCCGAAATAGTCAATACCTTAGAAATATCTTCTGATAATTACAATACCGCGTGGGGATTATTGCTCGAAAGATACGAAAATAAATCCCTGTTAATAAATAATCATGTCAAAACACTGTTACACTTGGAATTTGGGATAATGTTACGAAGCACATGCGTGCTTTAGAAGCTTTGGGCCAACCCGTTAAGCAGTGGGACGCGTTAATAATCAGTATTATCACTGAGAAACTGGATCACGTCACAAAGCGCGAATGGGAAGAAAAGCACTGTAATAATGCACCAAATTTCAAAGATTTTTCAACATATTTAAAATCAAAACGACGCTTATTAGAAAGGTTTTAAATAAATACTAAGTCAATTGAAATTTCCAATACAACTCAATGAATTAAAGCTCATGCTTCATTGGAAAACCAATCTGGTATCAAATGCAAAGGCAGTCATCTAATCTATAATTGCAATGTATTTTTTAAATTTACCTCTCAGCGAGAAATGGAACGAAGTAACACGACTCGATGCATGCAGTAATTGTTTACGGCTGTACCATTCGCCGAAAACATGTAACTCCACCCCAACTTGTAAAAAAATGCGGGAAACGGCACCACACTCTACTCCATAAACATTACAGTCTGCAAAATACCCTTGAAAAGGCATCCACATCAAATAATGTTCCATCGCAAGAACTCCGATCATCTTCAAATGTTTCATCTAAAGATTGTACAACTCAAATTTTATTACCTACTGCTATAATCCAAATTCTAGACAGATTCGGACATATACACGAATGCAGGGCACTCCTCGATTCCGGGTCTCAATCGAATTTTATGACTGAAGCACTTAGATACAAATTACAATTACACAAACCAAATATAAACTTTGCTGTCTCATGCATCAATCAGATGATAACTAAAATAAAATACAAAACTCAAGCAAAAATACTAAGATTATATTTTTTAGTACCAAGATTTCTTTTCTTGTTTGACCAAATATTACCGATAATATGCCCCATAAGCCCTTTAACAAGGATGATTTAAACAAACCCAAACATGTCGTGTTAGCAGATCCAAAATTTAATGAAGTAAGCCGTATAGATATACGTTTGGGAGCTGATAATGTTTGGAATTTCCTCAGCGTAGGACAAATAAAGCTACGTAGATACAAGTCAGTTTTGCAAAAAACTCAAACCAGTTGGATCATTTCTGGTTTACTGCCACATCAGGATGAAACTAAGTTTTCAACATGCAACTTTTTATCAAACAAAGAGTTAGTCAAGCTTTAACAAAGTTTTGGGATCTGGAAGAAGTCCACCCAGAAAGCAGATTAAATTATAAGGAAAGCATGTGCGAAAACCACTTCATCGAAACTACTGCAAGGGATGCTGATGGACGTTTTATAACTAAACTACAATTTAAGAAGCCCTTAGGACGCACTTCTGGGCGATTCCAAACATACAGCAGCAAAAACGATTTTACACATTAGAGAAAAAATTAATAAAAAATCCAAAACACTATGCAGAGTACTCTTCATTACTCAAGGAATACAACTACATGGGACATATGAGTTTGGTAAACCCTAACAATGATGACAATAAAGAATACTATTTTTGCCACACCATGCCGTTCTGGGGGCAAGCAGTGAAACCACCAAATTAAGAGTGGTCTTTGATGCTTCAGCGGCTACCACTTCTGGTTTATCTCTTAATGATTTACAACCAGTAGGTCCAGTTATCAAGGACACCATATTTTCCATTCTGTAAGGTTTAGGAAGCATGCCTTTGCTATTTCTGCAGACGTCGCTAAAATGTATCGACAAGCATTAATAGCTTCTGAACAAAGACGTTTTCAGAGAATTTTATGCAGAACGGACCCTACGCAAGAACTGAAAACCTACGCACTTAACACTGTAACGTACGGCACAACAGCATCATTCGTAGCTATCAGATGCATTAAACAACTAGCTGATGACTCTCAAGATAATTATCCAATCGCATCACAAAAAATAAATTCTAACTTATGTGGATGATTTATTGTCCGGCGCGGATACCATCGAGGGTTCAATTATATAATGCAAGCAAATTTCAAACGTTTTGACAGGTGGCTGTTTTGGACATTACAAAATGGCGATCAAACAATTCTAGAATACTTCAAGCAATCACAACCGAATTTAATCCAAATATAATAAAACTTAACGCTAACGAAGGCGCTAAAACTCTAGAACTAACATGGCATTCATCTGACGGTGTTCTGAAATACAACGTCCATATAAGCATTACCAAACAAAGGATAATCAAACGATCAATACTTTCTGAAACCGCTCAGCTTTTTGGCACACTCGAATTATTAAGCCGATGTATCATAATACCAAAAATAATATTACAAAAGCTGTGGCAATATAAACTCGCTTGGGACGAATCTACTCCCATAGATCTTCATACTCAATGGCAGACATTCAAGTCACAATTTCAGACGCTAAACCAAATAGCAAGACATGTTGTATGGCAGGGTTCCAAGGCAATTCAGCTCCACGGATTTTCTGACGCTTCTGAAATGGCTGATGGTGCTGTTGTATATTTACGAAGCACTGATACCTACGGAAAACACCGTGCGCAGCTGTTATGTTCGAAAACAAGAGTTGCACCTCTCAAACGTGCTACCATCCCTAGATTAGAGCTATGGGCTGCTTTGCTTCTTGCACAATTATTCGACAATTGAATAGCGACAATTATAAATTTGATTTCAACAAATTACCAGAGAACGCCGACATTATCAAAGAAAAAAGAAAACTCACCATACTATAATACTTCAAATGACATAGACTTGATCGAAAGATATTCGTCATTTATAAAACTACAACGCATTAGAGCGGAGGTGGCCGAGTGGATAAGGCATATGCCTTCCACTCAGAAGTCCAGGGTTCAAGCCCAGGTTAGGCAGGGGATTTTTCAAATAGTCCGTCTCCCCGACTGCCGCACAGACAAACCACTGGCTTTGTGCACATGACAACAGCCCAAAAAAAAAAAATAATTTACTGCATATTGTTTTAAAACCAATGCACAACAAAAACATACTCAGATACAATGCGGACCTCAGGAACGCCTCAGGAACTACAAACTGCTCCTTACAGTTTGATAAAACTTGTACAGAATATCTATTTCAAAGAAGAAATTTACGATTTGTCAAAAGGAAGGTCAGAGCCTCAACTAAGCTTTGCGCCTTATCTCCATTCCTGGATAATACAGGAATAATTAGAGTAGGAGGTAGATTAAAACATTCCGACTTTGATTATACTAAAATTCATCCTATAGTGTTATCTAACACTGGCATATTTAGTACCCTACTTGTAAAAAAAGAGCACATTTGTTTATTACATGCAGGTCCTCAAGCGTTTGTTGCGAATTTGAGGAAAAGGTTTTGGATTATTGGTGTTAAAAACTTGACGAAAAAAGTAGTTCATCAAGGCCTTCGCTGCCAAAATACAGGGTTACACCTACCCGGCCATTTTTAAATTGCGGCGTTGATTACGCCGGTCTCTTCAACGTTCGTAGCCCTACAACTAAAAATTCTAAAATTACAAGCGTACATTAGTTTATTCATATGTCTTGCCACTAAAGCAGTTCACATTGAGTTGGTTAGTGACCTAACCACTCAAGCCTTTTTAGCAACATTACGGCGGTTTATTGCTAGACGTGGTAGATGCGCGAATATTTTTTTCTGATAATGGCACGAATTCTGTAGGCGCTTCCGCAGAACTAATAAAATTTATAAAATCGACCGAAAGTATTAACACTGAATTATCTCACGAAGGCGTGACTTGGCATATTATTCCCCCTAGAGCTCCACACTGGTGGTATTTGGGAAGTGGGAGTCAAATCCGCAAAGTACCATTTAAAACGAGTCGTAGGGGAAGCCAAATTACCTTTCGAAGAAATGACAACTATGCTCACGCAAATAGAAGCATGTTTAGATTCTCGACCACTTTCACCTATTTCTACCGATCCAAACGACGATAATCCGTTGACTTCTACGCATTTTATTGTTGAAGAATCACTACTTACGTTCCCAGAACCGGACCTACGAGAAGTGATAGAAAATCTATTACTTAGGTTCCAAAGAGTACAGCAATTTCTCCAGCATTTTTGGGCACGATGGACGAAAGAGTACATTTCGGAGCTACAGATTCGCACAAAGTGGAAGGTTCGGCATCCAGAAGTATTAAAACCCGGCATCGTGGTCCTAATCAAGGACGACAAAACTCCCCCATTAAAATGGATATTGGGCAGTCACCGCGCTGCATCCTGGATTCGACGGCATTACCAGAGTGGTATCAGTGCAAACAACGGCGGGGGTGCTTAAAGTCGCCAAACTGTGCGCTTTGCCGTTAGAAGATATTGCCGAGAAGCACACATAATTTACAATGATGAAATTTCCATTATCTTATATTTTTTTCTGTTTGAAAGCCTCAGCCTTTCAAGGGGGGCGGCTATGTTTAATAGTTTGCCATAATAGTGTCATAGAAACAATATTTTACGTGGGTAACGATGTAGTGATATTTAATAAATAACTCTTTACGCGTAGACAGACGTTTTTATACAACAAAGGAAAATCCTTAAACACAATTTGGGTCTACTTAAACAAATATTGGATCGTGGATATCCCCAACCTAATTCCTACCTTAATCATTAACTTTTAGGTAGAACAGGCCAAAAATATTGCAAAATTAGGTCAAAAAACGAACAAAATTGACGGTACCTACTTTTCTTTTGAAAGTGGTAATCCTACGTGTGCGTGAATAAAAAGGGACCAGTTACGGGCAGCTAGCTTAAGAGATAATAACGAACAAAGTTAATTGCCCTGCAATTCACCGAAATGTTGTACATACATACGTACGCTTTCTTAACGTACGTACAGCTCTCATAAATAGGCCGACAGATTTTTGGGGACAGACAAAAACAGTCATACTAAATGAATTTGTTTCCTATGTTAGAAGGAACGTAATCATTCCTAAATTCAAATTATTGTACTATCAAATCAGAGAGTGACTCAGTAGTGACGAATGACGAATTACCTCAGAAGTAGCATTTCTACATCTGCGGAGAAATTTTGAATTCTAGCCTAGAAAACAGTTTCAACAAAGTGCGCTGTCTAATTTGGCGTTATTATGCCCGGCCTATGTCATTCAGATCATTTACAGAAGTAGGCCCTTCATTGGAAATTTTCCATTACAGGATTACTGTCACTTGGGATTACATCTACACTGGCCGGAAAATAATTAAAGAAACGCCTTAGACCTATTTTCGTAACGTCTATGTTCAATATCTTTTTTTAGCCGATTATGATTATTTTTTTTTTAGAATATTGTAAAGATATTTATCAAGATTATCGCACACCACTTATTGTCTTGAATATTCTCCTTCAATCGAGCAGTACTTTTATAGGTGTAGTGCTAAATATTTTTACACAGTAAAAAATTTTTGTATGTAAGCGGTAAAACATACATTTACATGTCAAAAAACGGTTAACGCATATTCAATATAAACTAACATATTCGTCGGAAAGCAGCAGTTTCAACTTAGTAGTAAGCACGAATACGATTTAAAACAGAACAACAGCAGTGATTCGTAGCCCTCCCCCACTCTGCCCTGTATGTAAATTTAAAACATTAAACTTTTGCCCCTCTTATTGCCATTATGAATTCCTTTAAACCTGAAAATTCCTTAGGGAAATAAGTTTATTTATTGTGCTTAGGTAGCCATAACGAGCAAAAAGCAAAAAGCACGAGCAAAAAGCAGTGACGACAAAATTATACTAACTTTCCATATTTTTTTTTTATTCAAAACAGGTGTACGGAGATATTTTCATCAACCTGCCAGACGACTACAGAATGTGCACTGGAAAATGTAAATTATTTATGTATTGCTCTGTATTTCTCTCTGTTTTTTGGTTTTCTTTTGCGTATATTTAAATTTTGGTACGAAGGTAGAGGTTTATGAGCTGCATTTCTGATAGTATTTGACTTAAATGTCCGGTGTAAGCCCAGCATACTACAATGTGTCAGTGTACAATGTGTATTCGAAAACTTGTGAGAGAATAAGGGAGAAGAGTTTCAAATAATGAAAGAATACAGAATTGTAGAACTAAAAGTAAGCTGCGCTAAGAAATTTCATAATAATTCTTAATTTTATAAATGTTAACAAGTAAAACAATGTTAAGGGTCATTAAATAGTCCTCTTCTTCTTTGTTGTTGTTTTTTACTATTTATTGAAGACATGTTTCGATATGGTTTATATCATTTTCTGTCCGAAATAGTCAAATTTCGAGTGTATCAAATCAGTAAAACAATAACATAGTTATTACGAATGATCATTATAAGATAACAATAGCAATACGTAATAACTGCAATTAACATAACTTGAAAAATCGCACAAGAAATAGTATAATATTTGACGGTTACATAAGGAGCGATAATGAAGTATACGACCGATATGCGAGTGTTTAAAATACGAGTATAATGGATATGTGCGAGTCAAATATGACGTTTTATCTACAACTCATAGATTCCATTTTATATCCAATATTGTAAATGAATTTGTCAATGGTGGTGATGAGAACTAACAATCAACCATGTAGCTGTTGATAATAGGTTTGAATAATAATGACAGAATAGTAATGACAGAGTAATAATGACTTCTTTGAATAGAAGTCATTATTCAAAGTTTGTACCAATATAGTGGAGTCTATGTTATCTATGGGCGTTGCCAGAAAGAGTTCTTCTTGAGGCAATTTAGTAGAAGTTCGTTTTGTTTGCAGAAAGAATTGCAGTATATAACAAGACGATTGAGACATCAGCGAGTTGAAAACTATATATGTACTATATACATAGTTCTAGTGTATTTATAGTTCTATTCTACAGGTGAGGAGAAAGTAGCGTGACACCTCAATTACTTCTGAAGGGTTGTAATTTTAGGATTGAAGTTTCAGGGTTACGTTACAGAGTTACCAAGAACGCCTATTTCACCACCCCCGGGGGTCGGGGGAAGGGGGCGCGCAAAAATCTTAAAAGCAATGTTGGGTCGTGTGACGGTTTGTTTGAAAGGGCTTTTGGAGACGAGAATAACACAATATCGTGGAGGTCGGTACAATTTTTTTTCGTCTTATGATTGAGTCTTATGATTGGATCCCTCATAATTACATTGAAAAAGCGGTTCCATCTTTTAAATAAATTATACACTTACAGTGATACACTCCTCGATCTTGAAAGTACGCACGCACACGCACAGCCGAGCGGTTTTGGTTTTCGTTTTTTTCTTAACGACTGTGGAATTGACAGACCGTAAGGTCGTTGTCTGTCCTGTAAAAAAACACACGCACCCACAAAAAAATGTCAATGATTATATATATGATCAAAACTCTGCAAAACAAACCTTGGAACCTCTGCAATATATATTGTTACTCTTGTTTCGAAACCCTCTTTCAAACGAACCATCACACGACACAACAATGAATTTAAGATTTTTGAGCACACAATTCCCTCCGATCCCCAGAAGTGGGGACTAACACTTCTTCCCAGGGGCGTAGCTACGAGGAGCAGTGGGAGCAAGCTACACGAGTAGAGCGGGCCCAAAATTCGAAGAGAAATAACAAAACTTTTGTATAAAAAATTGCCAGAATTACTAAATCAAATTCTAACGACCTAAATGTTTTGTGATCTTGACTTAATTATGATAATTTCGATTTATAGATTTGTGCGTCGTGTTTATGCATATAAAACTCCATGTACATTTGACTTCTGTAAATGTAAATGTTTTTTAAGCATGCGCACTTCATATTTATTTATTTATTGAAATACTATTGTAGTATATTGTTCACGTTAAATCACTGCTATTATTTTACTAAATTGGGGTGTTATTTATTCATAAACTTATAAGTATTTAAGTAGTTTTCAGTATTTTCTTGTTAATATGAAACTCATAATGTTACTTATTTTAAAAGAAATAAATTGCTAATCCCAAAATTTTAATGCTAGGTAAAAGTTTCAATTGCCTAAAACGCTTTGTTCCAAATAATTTTGACAAAAATTTAAAAGTCTCTTTGAGAAACTTGAAAAAATGTCTCATATCATTTGAATGGGGTTAGAAAAACGTACTGTAGCATCTTAACCAACTTTCACCTGAACTGTGAAAATGTTTTCGAGGTTGTCAATTATGTTATTATTTTAATGGTACTCAAGAAACAAGAATAGTAGACTATCGCGTCTTAGCCCAGTGAAATTAAACAAATAATTCACTTCGAAAAAATTCAAAGCCAGATGGATTTTTAAATATGCCTTTGATTTGGCATTAAAAATAAAGTGTAAACAGCTCCCATCGATTTGGGATCTGAGCTGCGAGTTATTCACGGTCATAGATGACCGACTTGGATTTTTATACTGGTCGGACAACAATGGATTTTTTTGGGAAACTTCTAGATCGTTTAATTCTCTACATAAAATGTTTATACATCCTTTAAGTACGAGTTGGCGTTTTCAATTTATGCGTCTGATAATACGTCAAAAGCGTATAACGTTATTTGTATGCTGGGTGATCCATTCCACGTCCCAAGTATTTGAAAACATGATTGAGCATCATATTTAATAATAAGAAGAATAATAGCGTGCAATGAAAACTTGACCATTTTCAAAGTAGTCCTTCAGAAGATTAAGTAATGGCTTATGAATACCCAGCTTGGTTTTTAGGGAAACTAAAATTAGTGTAAATGTTCTTAAATCTACGCTCAAAGATATTAGTTTTAGAATAATTCCATAAAATGCGATACCGTTATTAATATGAAACACTTGTGAAGCACATGTGAACACATTTGAGATTATTTTAAGATTATTTTAATTTGTTGGATTATTTTAATTTGTTAGAAATCGAAAACAGCCAGCTGTTGACTATAAAATTGTTTTTATTGTCACAAAACCCTAAACTGAGTTTCGCAAGCATTTTGTATATATAAATGCGTTTTAGCATAAAACGTTTTGGATTCAATCTGGAATTGAAGAATTGCAATTGAAAGTCGTATACATTAAATTAAATGTTCAAAAATGCCAGACCTCTTCAGAAAACAAGGGGCGCAGAGTTTTTTCTTGCGCCAGGGTGCTGAATATGTAGCTACGCCACTGCTTCTTTCTAATGATTAAAATTATGTTTTGTCTACATTTTAGCATACCTCTTAAGAGTCGTAATAAGGTTCCCAACCTTCATACCGAGACCAGCTTCTTACCTTCCACTTTGAAGAGCTATTTACTTATTTGAAAATAAGTTAACTGCCTTCATCGGTGTCAATTACTGCCTTTGTGTTCTGCTGACAAAGGGTAACGCTTACAGCTTAATATGCTATATGTTTCAAAGTAATAAGGGCATTATAACCTCCCTTTTACTATTAAGTACGTACCTAACTTGCTAAAGGAAAGTTTTAATTTTGTCATAAACGCGGCAAACACTATACAGAGTATACAGTGGTCAGAAAGACTTTTATAACATTTTATCCAATTTGCAATTTTCTCTTGCAATTATACATTTGACAGTAATCTTTATTGATCCACACCGACAGCGCTAGAGAAGAAAAAGTGAACAGCAATTTTCGCCGAGTAAAGGAAATTACAGCTACCCCGGGGGCTCTGGGTAGAACTGATAATTAAGTTGGCTCATTCAATGTTAATATAAAAGAAAATAGAAGTACTGTTTCCATACCGAACCCGTTAAAAGTTTTTACGGATAGTACGAGACGCGGTTCGCGGGTAAATTCAACTAGTCATTAACTTTACTGCCACAAACGCGAATAGTTTTAAATACCCATAAAATGTCAACAGTATTCGTTTATACAGGTTGTGTTCCCAAAAATTAGGCATAGGTCAATTATAGTGGGACTGCCGACTGGTGGGAGATCACCTGACCAGCCCAGGTCAGTCGTCACTCTGGTTTTGCGTTTCGTAGCACATGCACGCAACGGCAGAACTACCGCAGATCTAACAACGCTTCATAACATACGTATCTTTGCAATGGCGATGTACCCTCCGCTAGAATAGCTTCAGATCATCAAGTGGTATTACGGTGGCAATTCGGCGCAACAGTGCGTGGATTTCTTTGCAATCACTTTTGAAGGCAGACCTATCCCGTGCAGACAAACCATTTTCAATATTGTGGATCAATTTGAAAAAAATCTTTGTCTAAAGAGCTGCAGTACTTGTCATCCAAGGGAGATAAGTCCACAAGAAATTGAGGCAAAACAACGACGGGATGTACTAATCTGCGCTTCTGTAGTACTAGACGATAACAAATCCAATCGAGGGATTGGCGAGGAATTGGGTATTGGTAACAAAACTGTTGCTAAGGCTCTGAAGAAGGGTCATTTCCGGAGCTATAAGTACTCAAAGACTCAGGAAACCTTCGCAGAGGACAGTATTCGTAGAATGGAGTTTTGTGACACTGTAATGGAAAAGGCGAACGCAGATGAAAATTTTACACAAAATATTATTTTTACTGATGAATCGACTTTTCCGTTGCATGGTAAACATAACCCTTCTATTCCTCGATATTGGGCCCAACAAAATCAACACCGAAGTTATGCTTACCGTACTCAATATCCCGAAAAACTAAATGTTTGGGCTGGTATTCTAGGCAATCATTTAGTTGGTCCATTCTTTATCGATGGATCTCTTAACGCCCAGAAGTACCTTACTTTGCTGCAAGAGCAAGTACTTCCCGCCATTTATAACGTTCCCGGAGTAGATCAGGATGATGTTTGGTTTCAGCAAGACGGCTGTCTTGCTCCTAACGCGGCCAGGGTGCGAGAGTTTTTAACAACCGCATTTCCTCACCGTCTTATTAGTGGGACAGGCGACATTCGTTGGCCCCCAAGATCACCTGATCTGTCTCCGAACGATTTTTCTTGTGGGGTTATCTTAAAAATACCATTTATGTTGATGAAGTCAATAGGGCACATAATTTACAGGAGCTGAGAGCAAAAATTACAGAAGCTGCCAACACTGTAACAGCCGAAACGCTCTCTGGCGTGAGGGACAAATTTTACAACCGGCTCGGATACTGTCTTGCAGCGCAAGGCGGAATCTTTGAGCCCGAGTTAAAATAATGTTTATTTAATGGTTTATTCGTAGTAGAATACATACTAGTTAATTTATATATTTTTTTGACAATAGCGTTTTTATTTTTGCATATCATTTTCTGACAATAAAAGAGAATTTAGAAATTATGTATGCACTATGTACGTGCATTTTAACAGAAGCACAAAAGGTACACAGTCCTGCGAACAACAAACTATTAGCTATGTATTGGCCCACGAAGCGCGCACCGAGGAGCCGCTGACAAATACGCCGGCAGGGGAGAGCGATGTTGCCGTTCTTCCGTAAATGCTATGCCTAGCGTTATGGGAAGCGTACGGTATATATCTAAGCATATAATTAATTAATTATATTAACATTTTAATACTGTATGTCGACAAATTACCACATACGTACTCTACGCCTGCCAACATTACCGCCTTGCCTGATGATGCTCCCCACTGGGATCGAAATCGATTGTAAGAAAGTTGTAAACTATCTACACGCCTAATTAAAAGGAGTTTTAAATTAAAATGACGTTTTCAACGAGTAACCAGCAATAACTTCAATTGCATTTATTTTACTGATTTCTTGATAACAGTGATAACATTACCGATTCCTATTCACCACTTCCACCCATGCTTAGTAGGTGCCACGACGGTTTATTTATGTTCGAATCGTGGGATTCGTTCCTTGCAGTGAAAAATTTGCGGACCAAATTTTACAGATTTCGGTAAATTAATTGGTCAAAACTTCTGACCTAACAGGGGCACGTGTGGATTTTTGCAAACGCTTGGATGGCTACTTAATATTTGTCAATCACAGGTAATTTCATTTGTCGTAAAAGCATTCTTTTATGAATGTTAGCTGACTGCCACCATCTAATAATGTAATCGAAGCCTGATGATTTTTTAGTTATGAAAAGTGCACAATCTGTGCAAATATATTTTATCTAAACGTCCCTTGGTGAATAGGCTCGTAGAAGTACTTCCGTTTATTTCATCAGACCGGCTACTGACGCACAGTGGTTGAAATGGTCATTTTGACATCAGAAATGAGATTGGGTTAGAAGAATTGGTATATGTATATTATATATTATCACAATAATTATATATTATATAAATATTTTGAATATTCCATTGGCGTCACGACAAGCTTTCGGTGTATACAGCGTGTCCCACTTTTTCTCCCGGCAATTTATTTTAGGGTCTAAATCTCATACTGAGTAGATATATTCATATAAACATAGCTGTCATTTTAACATCTTAAAAATTTATAGCCGTTTGAAATGCTAAGAAACCCATATTATAAATGGCTCTAATTTCTTAAGGAATCGAAAAAGCCTTTACCAATATCTGAACGTTTTTACTCATTTAACTTATTTATTTCTTTATTTGTTCAATCTATTTTCTTTAGTCTCTTTGTTTTTACTTAAATTTATTACTTACTCTTTATTGTTGTAATGAGTATTAATGATAAATATTTCACCAACCATGGCATGCAAATTTTAGGTGTAATAATTATTATTACTTTCTAACTGAAAAATTAGAATATTAACTGCAATGAATGTTAGCAGATATTACTTTAGGGAAGGTAATTTATTATATAAGTTTAGCTCAGGGGGGGGGGGGGGGGGTCGATGGCGTATAGGATAGAGCGGCTGCTATCTACGCTGGAGGCCCGGGATCGAATCCCGGCTCGGGCTAAAATCGACTGTCCTGGTATTTTAGGCAGGGAACAAATACCTTTGCATGCCGCCTTCCATCGGACGAGGAAGTAAAGCCGGTGGCCACGTGTGCTGTCATTATGCGACGTGCACGTTAAAGAACTCTTACTGGAGGTTGGAATTCCTTCAGTAGGACAAAATTCCTGGGTGTGTGTAGCCTGCCCTCAGCGTCGGTGATTGGCCTAAGTTGCGGAACTAGACCGACGTAAAATAAACAAGTAAAAAAAAAAAAAGAAGTTTAGCTATTTTTATACATTATGCCAGAAATATATAAACACATAGTAAAAGGAAAAAAGAAATATTGGAGGTGCATAAACTCCACTTTTCTAAGTGGAGACTTACCCCCTAAAACCCCCTCCATGTAACTCGGGAGAAACCGTGATATCGCTCGCGCATTTCTTCGCGGTCCTCCGAGCTGAAGTTCTTATTTATGCTGCGTTTTTGTTGGCTCTGGCGGCCCGCTCGTGTTGTGTGTCCTCCACGTCCTCCTCCTTCAAAATCGCTGCGACGGACGGCGTGAAAAACAGCCGTCCGTCGCAGCGATAAAAAAACTGTGCCCTACATGCTTTCATATATTGTTCTTAAGAGGGGACGGCTCTAGGTCAGGATGGAGATGTAAATAAAACTCACAGTGTTGGTTACATAGATCGTGTATTGCTGATCACACAGAATTCTAATATTACAGCTGACTGGCGACCGTGAAACACGATCGTTGAGCGTATACTCTACTCAGGTGCTGCAAACTAGTGATTGATTCCCTACCCATCCCATGCTGTGGCCTTTATATGAATTTGGCAAGACAACATGACCTGCTTTATACCCCAAAAGCCCTGAGTTTGGATTTTTGGTTGCACACAGCTTTTTGATATAAGCAAATGTTAATGTGCACGCTTTGTACTCGTGCCACAAGGAATTTCCTTTGTTCTATATCAAAAAGCCTGACGCCTGCATTTCTGACTAAGCAATTGTTTGCCGGACGCACGGGTTAAATGGCCTGCCCTAAATTATATAAAGTAATGTACTATACTTTCGTCACAACCCTCCTGGCAAACAATTGCTCGACCCAGAGCAACGAAAAGAGAAAGTCACAAAATTGAACAGCCACGGGACAGGATAGAAAAGAACGCACCACTTATAGGTTTATTTGACTACCATACAAATTACCAATACAAAACAATACAAAAAAATATCCCTAGAAAAAAATGCAATGTATTGTGCCGGTATCGTATGCCATTTGTCCCGTTCTCATCAACTGGTTCTTGGGTCTTCCTGCCAACCTTCTTCTTCTAGGATTGCGATGGTCATCTACGTGAGGGATACCATTACGGTCGGCTTTGACCGTGGACACAGATTCTATTTCCAGAATCCTCTCCTGTTGCCTCTTAGAATTCTCTTAATTCTTCTCATTCTTCTACATCTACTTGGTCTAGTCGGGACCCCTTGTCCCGTGCGAGGCGGCTTGGTAGAATCCATAGGACCGTTCCTCTCTAATCGACTTGTTTGTTTCTTCTCAGACTGGTCGAGACATCTCTTGTCCCGTGCGGGGTGGTTCGGCAGAATCCGTAGCGCCAAATCCCCTCCAGTCTACAACGCCAGCTTCCTCTGGCGGTATCGGCAACCCCAAAACTCGCATATAACTCTATTATGCTGGTATGGTACCTCGGTTCGTCATGTCTCGACTGCTTCTTGTAGATGACCACCATCCGTTTATTTAACTTCGTAATCCCGGACCAGCCAGCTTAATCCATCGAAGAGAGAACGGGAAAATGCATATTCTTCCTTACAGCGGACGCATCAACCTCCAACAATTAAACTAAAAAAAATAAACAGACTAGGTACTAACTTATTTCTAAGACGAAGAGTTGAACGTTATTTGACTCCATGCGGTTGTTAAGCTGTCGTTGGAACAGCATATTTCTCACTGGGGGAGTGAGAAACATTACAAAACCTCTCTGCTGATTGACCGCCAACACAATTAGCCTTCTCTCCGAGCTTCAGACGTGCTTCCTCTTCGTCGCGCAGGATGTTTTTAGATGTTTCCACCCTGACCAAAATGAGCCGTTCTTTGGGACCATTTTGCGCCTCCGCCATAAGTAGACCACCTGAATAGCTGATGCTCCACGTTTGGAAAATACAAACGCGCGGCGTATTAAGCAGTCAATTTGAAATGCGTTGTACGCTGCGTAAAAAACCTGCTCCTAGGAAAACCCGCCTTTATATATTTTTGTATATTGTTAATACTTTCGAAAAACATATTTAAAAAAGTCATTGTAACATATCAATCTTTACTAATTGCTGCTATATGTATGGCGGCCAGTATACATTTACATTGGATAAATCATCTGAACCTCAATCATCGCACCTGAACCTTTCATCCTGCCTTCTAACACCGCACTAAGGAACATGGCGAGAGACATCACCCATAGCGAATTCCTTCACTGGTGGGACAACACACCGCGCTGTTTGCTGGCCAAGGAGATGATCAAGTATCTCTCCACTAAAGAAGCCAGGAAATACACGCAGTTAACTAGAAGCAAGCTTCGTCTACTTGCGGGGTTCGTTACTGGACACTGCAAACTACAGAATCATATGTCCAACCTGCATCTGTCAGTATCTCCCACCTGCCGAGCAGGACGATGAGACGGTGAGACACATCCTGTGCGAATGCCCCGCCCTAGAACACCAGAGGGTAAGTGCACTTGGGGATCCCTAGCCAACCATGGACAGAATTAGAAACGCTCCTCTACCATGCCTCGTCGCCGTTGCCGAGAGCCTGGGCTGGCTTACGAGACCAGAGTGAGCATACATATACTGAGAAGGATGATATTCGGCGCGCCTTTGTGCTGGATGGGCTTGCAGATGACGTATCTCCTGGTGATGTAATCGCAGAGATGCAACAGCATGGAGTGCAAGTATATAAGCGCTTCCGTATGAACGGTACCCGTTACCCAAAATTTATAGTAACTGTGGGGAAGGAGCACAGTTTGGATGCGCTTAACAAAATTGGCTACTTAGACCATGTTTTGATTTTTTACGGAATAAAGCAAAATTGATACAATGCAAGAACTGCCAGATGTGGGGTCATGCGACTGATAATTGTTTTGGGGCGTCTCGGTGCATGAAGTGTCCAGATCCTCGCCATACCAAGGATTGCCCCAAGAACAAGGAGAGCGGAGACCCACTGGAGTGTACCAACTGCGGGGGAGAACAGGCGGCAAATAACACGGAGTGTCCGATGTACCACAAGGCAATAGCCCGACGAGCTGGACCACGCGGGCGGAAAGAAGTTGCGATGGGTAAGAACGGCTTTCGCATGCAACCAGAGGATTACCCGGTCTTGCCATCGCACCGCTTGATGCCTGCGCCGCCTCCGAAGGAAAACGCTTGGTTTAAGCGGAGGCAATCAGCGAGCCAACCTAAACCAGCGCCGAGACTGCAGGCGCAAACACAGAGGGCTGCTTTCCAGCACGAAGATCTTGCAACCTTGGCGAGAGAAATGAACGAGTTGAATAGTGTTATAAACTTGAAAGAAATGATAAGTATAATAAGAACATTTAGGTCTAGAGTAACACAATCGCGAAACGAGTTTGATAAACTCGAAGCGGTCCAGCAATTTTGTGAGGACCTGAAGCACATCTAGTGGCTTCTATTGCACATTGGAATGCCAACAGCGTGCTTCATAAGAGAATGGAGCTCATAGAATTTCTGAACCACTTCGAGATCCAAATTATGTGTTTAAATGAAACAAATTTAATCCATTCGGATTTTTTCAATATTCCAAATTTTAGTGTCCTTCGGAACGATAACACAAGGCGTATGTGCGGAGAGGCTATGTTGGTCAGGAATGATATCCTATTTATTGAAGTACGCGACAACGATTTGGACCATTTGGAGGCAATCAAAATCAGAACGTCTGGTAATTTACACATCATCGCGATTTATAATAGTCTGCGTAAAACATTATCGCAAGAAGACTTACATAGTCTTCTTACGAAGCACAACAAAGTCCTTCTCCTCGGGGATTTAAATGCTTGTCACTCCTCATGGGGCTGTCATTATAATAACAGGAATGGGGTTAATGTCGCTAATTTCGTAGCCAATCACAATGTCTTAGTGTTGGCACCGAGGGGCCCGACTCATTTCCCTGATAACGGAGGTACTCCAACGACGATTGACATTGCGTTGGTGAGAAACGTTAGGGGTGTTTCGGACGCCTCGCTTGAACGAATTGATCTCTGACCACCTACCTGTGTTGATAAAGCTCGGTGAGCGTGGCGAGCGGCCGCGTACAAGCAGGAAATATAAATACAGCACCGCTGATTGGTCACAGTGTCGACAAATAATAAACGAGAAAGTCTCAATCAACACAACTATAAACGACACGCACACACTGGATGTCGAAATTGAAAATTTAACAACTGCCATTCAAACTGCAGCGCGTAGATCAATTAAGAAAACTGCACTCGATCCATTTAAGAAACGAGATACCCCAGACCACATCATTGATTTGATACACCAGCGCAACACTGCACGCCGCGTATATCAACGATCACGACAACCATATGACAAAGATACATATCATCACCTAAATTATAGAGTTAGAACCGAAATGAAACAACACAGAAATAAACTTTGGGCGGACAGATTAAGAAAATTAAGTACAGACGATAACACACTTTGGACACAAATTAGAAAGCTCAAGCGTAAATTTCGGCCTATACCAGCGCTGCAGAATGACGATGGCTTACATCTGACCGATAGGGAAAAGGCAGATGCTTTGGTGAATTATTATAGTGGGGTACACATACCAGAACCGGACACTACACAAGACCACTTTAACATAACACAAAGAGTGGAGGAGCTCATGTACATCGCGCGAGCTGTATTGTTGCTAAGTTACTTTCCAACAGCTTGGAAAACTGCTGTGGTTATCCCTATTCTCAAGCCCTCCAAACCATCGCACGACCCAACTAGCTATCGGCCTATTTCTTTGCTTTGTTCGATATCAAAATTAATCGAAAATGTTATCTATGAACGGATATTGGCCCACTCTGAAGATCGTCATGTCATTCCAGATGAACAATTTGGCTTCAGATCTGGACATTCGACTACCCACCAAATTTCTCGAGTTGTTGCGGATGCTGTGGAAAGTTTTAACAAGAGAGATCATACGGCCATGTTGACCCTGGACATTGAGAAGGCGTTTGACAGAGTCTGGATTATTGGACTACTACATAAACTGATTACAAATAATTATCCAGCGTACTTAATCAAGTTAGTCCGAGACTACCTTGAAGGCCGACAAATCGTGGTCAGGCGTCAGGGTCAACGACCAGTTGTCTTCGAGTAAGGAAATTTTCTGCGGCGTTCCACAGGGTGCGATTCTATCGCCACATCTTATCAATATATATATATATATATTTCGGACACCCCTAAATTAAGAAACACAAAATTAGCTTTTTATGCGGATGATACGGCGATCTATGCGAGGAATTTCCACCCCTTAATAGCATCCCGGATGATCCAAATTCATGTTTACGTTTTACGCAAATATTACGCGAAATGGAACCTTCGCCTGAATGGCGCTAAGTCGGAGCTTATAATTTTTACAAAATTATGCCGCCCAATACGCCTTCGCTACCCTGTCAAAATTGATAACGTTCCGGTTCTATTAAAGCAGTGCGTTAAGTATTTGGGCGTGTACCTTGATCAACGGCTCACCTTCAGGAACCAGATCGCCAAAATTATTCAAAACGCCAGCGGGACAATTCGGGCAATGTACTCGCTAATTGCTCGAAATAGCGTTCTAAATTTTGCAAACAAAAAACTCGCGTACTACTCCATTATACGACCGGGAATGCTTTATGGGGCGCCAGTTGGGGCAACGCGGCGCGCACTCATCTAAAACGTGTCCAGGTCCAGCAAAACAAAATTTGACGTATTATTTTGAACGCCGACCGAGATGATCGTACAGTACAATTACATACTCGCGCCGCGACTCCGTTTATTAAAGATGTTTTGGCAAAACACCTAACAAAATTCTATGACAAAACTATTTGGCATGAAAACCCCCTCATACGAGGCATCTCGGACAAACCCAGGATGAGAAAACATCGGTACCCATTCGAGGCCCACAACCTCTTACCACCACCTTTAGAGGAAGACGTGCCGGAACCGCCTGAGCCACCTGAGGATGACTTTGGGTGGGGTGACGAACTAAACAGAAGTGACAGACAAGCACGACAAGACAGAAGACCTGCCGAACGCGAACGTGAAGAGGACGCAGATGCAGCCGCAGACGCCGGAGAAGACCCCGTTGCGTTGCGTGACGCCATCGACGAGGACGACTTCGATGCCGAGGAGGAGGACTTTGAGCCTGCGAATCGGCGGAGGGGGTGGTGAAGGCGGTGGCGGTGGCGGTAACTGCGGTGCGTCCAGTGCGCGTTCGGCAGTAACGAGTGCAGGGTGTCTCGTTTTTAATGATATTTTTTAGCCGACAACGGTTTACAAGCCCTTTTTTCATTTTTGTAAAATATTTTATCGTTTTTTATCGTCGTTTGTTCTTATAATTTACCCGCCAAGCTGTTAACTCACTGGCGGGTAAAACGTTCTTTGTTCCTTTTATTTGTTAATTTCGGATAAGCGCCCACGGCGCAAGGCACCGTATTTTAAATTTTTATTCGAGAATATGTTTGTTCATGTTGCTTTTTAATGATATTTAATAAAACTTTGTTAATGCTTAATGCTTAATGCTTGATTCACAGTCTGTATCTAGAGTTCAAATCCGCTTGCGGACATTTTTTGTGGGAATGCCAAAACAATTAACGCCTTTCCGTCCCCAAAAGCCAAATAGTTCGCTAATTTCAACTTTAAATTTTCAATTATTTTTTCGATCCAACCCCTAGTTCTCGAGATATAGGGTTTTGTCGCTAAAAGCTACCTGCCAAAACCCACACGCAAAAGTTTAAACGGGACACTAGGTGGCGGCTGACGTTGGCACCTTTGAATTTTAAGGTTGGCATAAGAACGGCGCGCCGATACATCGTTCAAGTTTGAAAAATGAGCCGCAAAAGTCAAACGTAGGAGTCCTAACCTCAAAAGAGGCGCAGCGAGAATCCTAACCTCAAAATGTTGGTTCAAATGATGGTGGGGGAATCGCTGGGTTTTGATTGGTCGAGGGAAAGTGTCCTCAACCTACCTTAGAGCTACATCTGTGTGTTATGCTTATATAAAGTTACTATGGGCGGGTTTTTCAATTGCGATTTAGTGGAGTTTATGCACTAAGTATCGCTACGCATCTCGCCCATTGGAAGAGACTACGCGCGACTACAGGATCGTGCGACTACGTCCGCTTTTACTTTATCATACGCAGTATGTAAAGTATTGTAATCGTGCCGAAAATTTTTTTTGAGATTTTAGGTCTTTATGGGTCCCCTGAACATTTTTGACCAAGGTACAAAAAAATGTCTGTGTGTGTGTGTGTATGTGTGTGTGTGTGTGTGTGTGTGTGTGTGTGTGTGTGTGTGTGTGTGTGTGTACCCAATTTTTGTTAATTCATTTCCGGAGAAACTACTAAAGGTATCGGCACGGAACTTCATATTTAGAAGTTTCATGACCAAACTTAGAGTTGAAAAGCTTTTGGTTCAAAAGGGTCCAAAGGAACTGGGTGTTTACTCTAAGCCTTTTTCAATGATTTTGTAAATGAGCCGCCATTTCTGTAATTTCGTCAAAATAGTTAAATAATAAATTAAAGCAGAGGAAATTTTGAATAATTTATGCCTATGACATTTTCTGGTAAAATTAATAGTTTAGCTGCAAGAGCAAATTCTATTTGATCGAGATCGGTCGCATTTGCATTGATATGAAACTGCATAGTAGCCAGGATTTTGACAAATATTTTTTTTGTGCTGTCACCACAGAAATGTCTATGGCTGTCACCACGCTGTCACACTCGGAGAACCGCATGGAACGTCATCTACAGTGTCATGAATGAATATAAATCTGTCAGAATTTGAATTAGCTTTTTAAACTTGACATTTCGTAGAAGTGGTATCAACCTAACATTTTCTATACCGAAATATAACCATTTTTGATTTTTGTTTAAATACGTATTTCTCAAAAAGCAACACAAAAACGTTGATGTCACTCCTGCCGAAAACTACATAGCGCGACTCGCTCACATGCGACGACGACGCTCCGCCATCGGTGACGCGCCGCATCACCGCTCGTTGTGCTATTCCGTACTTTCGGCACTTGTGAGATAAACAACTATTATTCTGATGACAGTAGGTAGTGTCAAATGCTGATGCTTTGACAATACCTTCGATTGATACTATTGACTATCAAATCCTGGCTAACTAGTTTAATTTTAATGCAGACACGATTTATCTCAGTCAAATAGATTCTCATGCAGCTAAACTATTAATTTTATATATTGTATGATAAAGTCATGTGCCTGGCCACATCAGATTTTTTAACTTTATCATACGCAGTATGTAAAGTATTGTAATCGTGCCGAAATTTTTTTTTGAGATTTTAGCGGTAATTGGTCTTTGTGGGTCCCCTGAACATTTTTGACCAAGGTACAAAAAAATGTCTGTGTGTGTGTGTGTGTGTGTATGTGTGTGTGTGTGTGTGTGTGTGTGTGTGTGTGTGTGTGTGTGTGTGTACCCAATTTTTGTTAATTCATTTCCGGAGAAACTACTAAAGGTATCGGCACGGAACTTCATATTTAGTAGTAGTATATAGTGACGCAGGATTTGCAAATTTTTCAGTCTAATGACAGTACCGGTAGTGTCAAATGCTGACAGTACCGGTACTGTCAAATGCTGATGTTTTGACATAATCTTACAATTAATATTTACAGTAGTTAATAGTATCAAAAGATCTCATATTGTGATACCGTGTACCGTCCTTGCCTCATGGCGTCGGATAGGCAGCGTGTTGAGCGTGTCCAAAATGCATGTGTTCTGTTTGTTTTTGGTTTGACGAAGTATGATCATGCATTGAATGGGCTGGGCGACTTGGGGTCATAACACTAGGGTGTTGCATGCAGCAATATTGTATCATAAGTTGCTATCCACTAGGATCCCACAATACCTCATGCGGAAGATATCCTGTAGAACGTATGTCCATAACCTTAATTTAAGATTCGGGGCTTTGTTTGCTCCACCTGCCCATCGCATTGAGCTGTATAAACGGTCATTCTCTTACCAGGTCAGTCACATATACAAAGGTCTCAGGGAAGATATGAAAAATTTATCGTGAACCAGTTTTGGGGGAAAGGTGAAGCGTTGGCTGTTTGCTCAACAGGGGGGACTTTAGGCATCGAGCGCACATTGGAGGATTTTTAATTTTTATTTTTTATGGGCAGGTGCGATGTTTTGTTGAGTTGGATTTGCTGCAATTACGTGTAATTAGACTCTAGAGTAATTTTGTTGTTTGTTTTTGTTTTGATAAGTTCTCGGAATCATTTTTATATTATTGCTACAATTATGTCTTCGTTCTAGTTTGCGTAAGGGGTTGAGTGGAAGAGTAAGGCAATTTGGAAACAAGTGTGCTGAACTGCGCCCTAAATATAATAAATATTTTGTTGCAATTAATATTGTCTTATTTTAATAAAGGAATTATTGATTTATTTAATTATTTATTTATCTGTTAAATCCTGGCTAACTAGTTTTATTTTAATGCAGACACGACTGATCGCAATCAAATAGATTCTTATGCAGCTAAACAATTAATTTTATATATTGTATGATAAAGTCATGTGCCTGGCTACATCAGATTTTTTTATTGTTGCCGTAAGCGTTGGCTGAGGGTTGGGGTGCCCTAGCACTGCAGCCATGTGGCTTGTTGTACTGCCGCCGCCCAGGTAGTTAATCGAAGATCTTCGTCCAGTTAATAAGGCTGAGGTGTCTTCCGATTAAATTTTCTTTTGGGAAGTTGGTTGAGGGGTTTCCTCTTCCAAGGTTTGCTTCCCTCCAGGAGGTCAATGCTAAGCATTCGAATAGAACATGAGAGGCGTCTTCCTCCTCTTCGTTGCAGAGTCTGCACACAGGTTCTTCTTTCAGAATTTGTAGGGTGTGCAGGTGCTTCCTGAGGCTGCAGTGTCCGGTTATAAGTTCAGTCACCATCCTTAGGTTATTCCTACTGAGTTTGATCACTTCAGCGGCTATATGTCTTGAGGGTTTTTCAACAGTATCTTACTATGTCTGTGCCCTGTCAAGTTTTCCCAGCGTTCGATGTGTTTCCTGATAGCCCACTCTCGCACGTCTGATTTGATCACACACTTTGATATGCCTATCATTGGTTCCGGTCCAATGCATGGTCTACTTGATCCCTTTTTAGCCAGTTTGTCGGCTTTTTCATTGCCTCTCTCCCCTTTATGTCCTTTCATCCACTGTAGGGTTACAGTGTTTGCTTCTGCCAGTCTTGTTAGGTTTTGGAGGCATTCCCAGGTGATTCTGGATGGGATTTTGTAGCTGTTCAGCGCCGTAAGGGCTGCTTGGCTGTCGGAGTATATTAGGATGTTTTGCCTTTTGTACCTCCTTTTTAAGTTGTCCAATGCGCATTGGTTTATCGCAAAGATCTCGGTCTGGTATGCTGTTGCCAGCGCCCCCAAGGAGAGACTTATCTCACATCTGGGGGATAGACTGTATATCCCTGCGCCCGATCCATCTACCCTTTTGGACCCGTCTGTGTACCAGGTCAGGGTTCCTGGCTTTTTTGTGTTTTCTCCTTGTTCCCTTCCAATTTTTATTTGGAAGGTCTTATCCAAGGAGTATTGTGGTGTCATGCAATCGCTTCCCATATTTAATGTTGGTTTTGCGATTGTTTGAACAATTCTGGAGTGTTTCCCATTTGGGTTCCAGTTACCGTTCAGTTGTAGCCTATAAGCCCCTAGCCTCGCTTCCACTTTAATGATGATGTCCAGTGGTTGGAGGTTTAGCAGGGTTTCCATAGAGGCCGTCGGTGTACTGCCCATGGCGCCAGTTATGCATAGGCGTGCTAGCCGCTGTATTCTGTTCTACTTTTGGCCACCAGACGGTGCATCCGTAGGTGATCATGGGTTTTACTACCGCGTTATAAAGCCATAGCATCATTTCCGGTTTGAGTGCCCATGTCTTTCCGAGTGCCTGTTTGGTTGTCATTAAGATCCTTTTGGCTCTCTCGGTTATGTGTTTGAGTTGTCGGTTCCAAGTGAGTTTTGAGTCCAGGTATACCCCTAGGAATTTAACCTCATTGGTAAGTTGGAGTGACTGGTTAAAGAAGGAAGGAGGTTTCAGCCCTTCCATTTTCCTTCTCTTCGTAAAGGCAATCAGTGCGGTTTTGGATGGGTTTACGTTCAGTCCCACTTTCCCGCACCAGGTTTCTACCTTTTTTAGGGCGCTGGTCATGAGCCCTGATATCGTAGATGGATGCTTTCCCTTGATGAGAATAACGATGTCATCCGCATACCCTTGGGCGTAGTATCCATTATCGTTTAGTAGCCTTAGAAGCTCATTCACGACCATATCCCAGAGTAAGGGAGATAGAACTCCTCCTTGTGGGCTTCCCCCCTTGGCCATTATGGTTAGGGTTTCATTGTATTGTTTTGTCGTGACTTTTCTGTCAGTTAGCATGGATTCTAGCCACTGACTTATCGTGGGTTCTACCGAGCTGTCATTGACAGCTCGGACAATGGTACTGATTGAGGTATTGTCAAAAGCCCCCTCGATGTCCAGGAAGGTAGCCAGTGCCACTTCTTGGTTGTTCAGCGAATGCTCTATCCTTGTCACCAGCTGGTGTAGGGCGGAGTCGCATGATTTTCCTGCTTGAAAGGCGTGTTGATAGGGGTGCAGTGGCCTAGCGGTGAGCGAGGTTTCCCTGATATGGGAAATGGGTTTGCATGAGTAGCTCTGCTGTTTTCCTTTCTGTTTCAGTGAATTTACCGTCAGGTTTCCTGATGGTACCTCCAGGGTTAGAAGGGATTTTCGCCAAGATTCTATTAAGTTTTGCTCCATCGGATATCTGGTTGATCTCCGAGCAGAACGCCCTCCATGACTCCCGGTGTGCCCTTCTTATCTCCTTGCTATATTCCGTTAGTGTTTTGGAGTATTCCTCCCACTTACCGGTCTTCTTCGCTTTGTTATACAGCTTGCGTGTTTTACTTCTCAGTTGCTCGAGGGTTTCGGTCCACCAGTTTTGTATTTTCTCGGTGGGTTTCCTCGTTACCGGACAGTTGTTATGGTAAGAGGTTATAATGGCCTCTTGTATTTGTTCAGCAGCAAGATCCACGTCTAGACGTGTTTTAATGTTATCTTTAACGCTCAGTAGCTGTGTTTTAAGATTTTCCTTATATTTTTCCCAGCAAGTTTTCCGTGGGTTCCGGTACGTTACTGCCACTGCTCGGGGTTTGCCGAGTTCTATGACAATGTAGCGGTGGTCTGAGAGAGATGGCTCGTCCGACACATACCACTTCACAACTTTGGAGGTTACACTTCGCGACGCGATTGTTATGTCAAGCACTTCGGAGCGCATTGGGGTTACAAAAGTGGGTTCCCGCCCTCGATTTAGAATTTCAAGGTCTGACGACATAAAATAGTCTAAAAGGGACTCACCTCTTTTGTTGGTGTTGGTACTACCCCAGAGTACATGGTGAGCATTGGCGTCCGCACCGATGAGGATCTGCAGTCTCTTGGTCCTGCAGAAGGTTACCAGTTCCTCCAGTTCTTTCGAGGGAGGCGGCTGGATTGAGTCATAGGGTAGGTAAGCTGAGGTTATGACTACCTCGAGACTTGTACCGTCCCCTATGTATTTTACTTTGGCTGCAGCTAGGTCTGTGGAGCAGACCTAGCAGACCTCGTGCATTTTAAAAGTGGGTAAATCATTCTTTGCATAAATGCATGCCCTGATTTTTTCAGAGTTTGAACTGTATATTAGCTTACCTCTGGTGTTACCCAGTCCTTTAACAACTCCCTTGTGTTGCCAGGGTTCTTGTATACAGGCCAGGTCGGTAGCTGCTTTGGAGTGGTGAAGGTTAATCTGTAGTACCTTCACCATGCTCCTGAGACTGCGGCTTCTTTCCGAGGATCTTGAAGGTTAGCTGGTGGAAGCCAAGGTAGGCTTTAAATCCTACCTTCTCCAGTGCCTTCGCTGACGCCTCGTCAATGTAGAGGATCAGGGTTTTTATTTATTTATTTATTTATTTATTACACAATATGGGCACAGTACAGGACGAACCTAGATACACTGTGCCACGTTTACACAATATAAATTGCAGTGCAGTACAAAAAGGATTAACTATGATAATAAACTATGAAATAAGATACCAGAAGTAGCTGAAGTTGCTGATAACATGTATCCAATAACAACAAAATTAAGGAGAAAAAATACAACAATAAAAAAAACAACTGAAACTTACAAAGATTGATGTTGCAAACTGGCAGCCGCGACAATAACCATTCGTCTGAATTTACGATAGTCAAATCTGAAGGAGTCGATACCGATTCGGTCGGAGGCACGAGCCATCCTTAACATTGGCGAATTAAGGAATGCGTTTGTGCGAGGAGTCGGTGTGTGAAACAGAAAAGCAAATCGCAAGAGACGAGGAGGAACATGAATGCCAATCATACTCAGTAATGTTGGAGAGTCGCACTTACTATGGAGTATCTTATAATGGAGACAAATATCATTACAAAAGCGACGTTGACGAAGGGTTAGGAGTTGAAAATGATTACATGCAGACTCGTAGTCTATATACTGATGGTGTGTTTTATAACACATATATCTAATGAACTTCTTTTGAACCCTTTCAAGTCTAGCAATGTAAGTATCGTATTGAGAATTCCAAACAGAGCTACAGTAATTCAATACGCTATAAACAAAAGAAAAATATAATGTTTTTATTGCAGCCATGGTAGTGAAATCCTCAGTAGACCTCATAATAAAGCCGAGCATACGAAGGGCTCTGACAGCCACTCCGTCAATGTGCCTGTCAAAAGTAAGCTTCTCATCGAAGATAACTCCAAGGTCCTTAATAAAGAAAACTCTCTATATTTACGTCATCAAAGGTGTAAGCGTATTTAATGCTGTTGGATTTTCTCGTGAAGGTAATGGCGTTGCATTTGGACAAATTTAATAACATGCAGTTATCAACACAGAACTGTCTCAATCCATCGAGATCGCGCTGCAGCCTCGAACAGTCCAGAGGAAAGACACGCGGAGAAACAACTTTAAGTCATCAGCGTACATTAAACACCGCGCATGTTTAATGGTTTTGAAGATATCATTTATATAAATATTAAATAATAAAGGGCCAAGGTGACTTCCCTGGGGAACACCTGAAGTAACGCGCACCACGTCTGAGTGAAAGCCATTAATAGATACAACCTGCGTTCCCCGGACAAGTAGGACTCAAGCCATTCAAGCAAATCGCCATAAAAACCAAATTGACGTAATTTAGTCGACATTAGATCATGGTCAACCCGATCGAAAGCCTTGCTGAAATCAGTATAAATTGCGTCTACTTGATATTGTTGATCAAGAGAATTATGAATGTAATCGGTATATTCCAGCAAGTTACTCTCGACCGAGCGTCCAGCATAGAATCCATGTTGCCTGGGATCAATTTTATTGCGAATTGCAAAGAATAGATGCTTGTATACCAATCTTTCCAATATTTTACCAAATAGTGGCAAGAGTGATATTGGGCGATAATTAGATACAATGCTACGGTCACCGGACTTGTATATAGGGAGAACACAGGCTCGCTTCCACCTGGTTGGAAAAACACCCTCATTTAGAGATCTATTAAATAATATGTAAAGTGGATATGAAAATGCTTTGCAACAATTATTAATTAAGACAGGTGGTATGCCATCCCCCCCAGGGCCGCCAGAGACTTTCACCTCACCCAGCGCATCTTCCACCTCCAGCCGTCCAAGGCGCAAAGCTCCCAACAACCCGACCTCTGTCATGTTAGCATCGACAGGAGCGCCCGCAACAGGAGCAGCAAAGACGGAACCAAAAAAATTACTAAACAACGAGGAAACGCCACCACCGTCAGTAGCAACATCACCGTCCAGAGTCATCACCGAAGGAATATTATTGTCGCCCCTCCTTCGCCTCACAAATGACCAAAAATGTTTTGCATTGGTTGCGATACCCGACTCCGCACGCTGCACGTAGCTTTTATAATCGCGATCTATTAAATACTTTGCACGGCCCCGCAACACCGAAAATGTCAGATAATCCGTGTCTCTCCCAAAGCGCTTCCATCTCCCATGTGCCCTTTTCTTGTCATGAATAGCTCTAACAGTATCTGGCGAGAACCACACAGGATATCCGATAGCAGGCGTGCGCCTTCTAGGAACAAATCTCTCAATCGCACTCCACAAATGAGAATAAAATATATCGACTGCACGTTCATAATTTTCAGTATTCAATTCATTGTCCCAATTAATAGAGCTAAAGAAGTTAATGAAATCATCAATACGAGTATTTCTATAATTAAATGTCGAAGATGTTTGTTCGACGAGATTTGATGGAGTGCTTAAGCAACATAAAAACTCAAGTGTGGTGTGTGCTACGTCTTCGCGAACCAACGGAGAATCACTTAAATTTATATTAGAAATTGAATCCAGATTTGTTAAAACTAGATCGATCGTGTTGAGCTGATTTAATCCGCATAATGAGAGAGCGTCCAGAAAATCCGCACATCTGGCACTGCTCGAGCGACCCGCGGTGCAGACATGAGAATTGGCATCAAGCACCCAACGCAACTCCGACAAGTTAAAGTCACCACATATCAAAAACTTATCATTAGGGTGACGCTCAAAAACAGTAGTAAGCTTATCTATGAAAATATTTAGTGCTGTATTATCGCGAGGCGGAATGTAAACACAACATACATGCAAGGTTGAAACTCCGCAACTCAAAGAAACGCTTACGGTCTCAACACCCTCAAACCAGTCTGCATGCAGAGTGGCCGGGGGCGAGGTTGAAACTCCGATCAGCACACCTCCTCCTCGCAGGCAACCGTCATCCACACTAGACCGATCGCATCTAAAAACCTGATATGAATCCGGAAAAACTTCAGCGGTATAAATACCGGGATGTAACCACGTTTCGGTCAAACAAATCACATCTAGATCAGAATTTAATAAGTTTTGGTAAAGACTAGGCAACTTAGTACGAAGACCACGAGTGTTTTGATAATACAATGATATTTGAGACATTTAATCTTAATATAGTAACAAAAGAAGTAGCAAAATTAAACGATAGGGGAAAGCATAATTACAATTTATCAATATCGGCCTCATTTTTACTTTATCATACGCAGTATGTAAAGTATTGTAATCGTGCCGAAAATTTTTTTTGAGATTTTAGCGGAAATAGGTCTTTATGGGTCCCCTGAACATTTTTGACCAAAAAATGTACAAAAAAAAAAAAAAATGTACAAAAAAATGTCTGTGTGTGTGTGTGTGTATGTGTGTGTGTGTGTGTGTGTGTGTGTGTGTGTGTGTGTGTGTGTGTGTGTGTGTGTGTGTGTGTGTGTGTGTGTGTGTGTGTGTGTGTGTGTGTGTGTGTGTGTGTGTGTGTGTGTGTGTGTGTGTGTGTGTGTGTGTGTGTGTGTGTGTGTGTGTGTGTGTGTGTGTGTGTGTGTGTGTGTGTGTGTGTGTGTGTGTGTGTGTGTGTGTGTGTGTGTGTGTGTGTGTGTGTGTGTGTGTGTGTGTGTGTGTGTGTGTGTGTGTGTGTGTGTGTGTGTGTGTGTGTGTGTGTGTGTGTGTGTGTGTGTGTGTGTGTGTGTGTGTGTGTGTGTGTGTGTGTGTGTGTGTGTGGGTGTGTGGGTGTGTGGGTGTGTGGGTGTGTGGGTGTGTGGGTGTGTGGGTGGGTGTGTGGGTGTGTGGGTGTGTGGGTGTGTGGGTGTGTGGGTGTGTGGGTGTGTGGGTGTGTGGGTGTGTGGGTGTGTGGGTGTGTGGGTGTGTGGGTGTGTGGGTGTGTGGGTGTGTGGGTGTGTGGGTGTGTGGGTGTGTGGGTGTGTGGGTGTGTGGGTGTGTGTGCGTGTGCGTGTGCGTGTGCGTGTGCGTGTGCGTGTGCGTGTGCGTGTGCGTGTGCGTGTGCGTGTGCGTGTGGGTGTGCGTGTGCGTGTGCGTGTGCGTGTGCGTGTGCGTGTGCGTGTGTGTGTGTGTGTGTGTGTGTGTGTGTACCCGATTTTTGTGACGATGGTTCCGGAGAAACTACTAAAGGTATCGGGACGAAAGTTCATATTTAGAAGTTTCATGATTAAACTTAGAGCTGAAAAGCTTTTGGTTCAAAAGGGTCCAAAGGAACTGGCTATTTACTCTTAGCATTTTTCAACTATTTTGCAAATGAACCGTCATTTTTGTAATTTGGTCAAAATAGATAAATAATAAATTAAAGTAGACGAAATTTGGTATAATTTATGTCTATAACATTTTTTGGTAAAATTAATAGTTTAGCTTCAAGCGCAAATTCTATTTGATCGAGATCGGTCGCATCTGCATTGATATGAAAGTATATAGTAGCCTGGATTTGACAAATATTTTTTCGTGCTGTCACCACAGAAATGTCTAGGGCTGTCACACTCGGCAACCGCTGATTTCATCAGAGTGCGGCAAAGTACAAAATTCAAATAAAATAAGATCACCAATTTTATTGTTTGTTGATAAGAAATATCAACCCGTTGTTTTATCTAATTGTAAAAACGATAAATTGAGAAAATTGTAAATATGTAAGTATAGCGATGAGTGTAGTTATATTTTAGTATGTTGGTACGGATGTGATATCTACAGTGTCATGAACGAATATAAATCTGTCAGAATTTGAATTAGCTTTTTAAACTTGACGTTTCGTAGAAGTGGTATCAAACTAACATTTCCTGTACAGAAATATAACCATTTTTGATTTTTTTGAAATGCGTGTTTGTCAAAAACCAACCCAAAAAACATTGATGTCACTCCTGCCGAAAGCAACATAGCGCGACTCGCTCACATGCGACGGCGACGCTCCGCCATCCGTGACGCGCCGCATCACCGCTCGTCGCTCTATTCCGTACTTTTGGCACTTGTGAGATGAATAACTATTATTCTGACAGTAGGTAGTGTCAAATGCTGATGCTTTGACAATACCTACTATTGATACTATTCACTATCAAAATATCTGTCAAATCCTGGCTAACTAGTTTAATTTTAATGCAGACGCACCATTTATCTCAATCAAATAGATTCTCATGCAGCTAAACTATTCATTTTATATATAGTATGATAAAGTCATGTGTCTGGCCACATCAGATTTTTTACAAATCAAAACAAAAATAGGTTGAAAGGAACCAAGTCAATGCATCGCATGGATGCTATTGGGCGGACCATCGGAGTATGTTGTTTGTATGTGGATATATGTGCGCTCGTGCAGTGTTTCTTTAATTCGTGAGCGGGATTTGTAGACTAAAGGCAGATTAATACCTTTTGTTCTTTGCGGGTTTTAGTGTTTTTTTGTATATTTACGTTTAGGGCGGTTAAGATTGTTCCCATTGTTGTTTATTTTCTCGGTAGGATGGAAGAACAATTCTTGAAATTGAATCCCACCGTTTGTTCACTGTTTATTATTAGTATTTATGTAATTGCTGTTAAAGCAATTTTTATTTATTTATTTAGTTATTTATTGTTTTTCATTAGCCCCAGCAAAGCTGTCATAACAAAAAGAAACCGCGAAAAAGGCGAATTGTGTTAAGGATACAACTATTTATTTTATTGAGAGGCTTGTGTAGGTTAACCTGTCGAAGAACCTGTTACTTTTGGAACTAGTTGAATATAGACTAAATAGACTTTCGTCCTGACTTGACGTGTATATTTCTTAAACCATCCCTTAGCGTCAATTAGTCAATTAAGCAGTTATCTGTAGACTTAACGGTGGCGACGAGTGTTTTTACGAAACTACGTATATTCGTACGTCATATTACGTACAAAAACTATACTTAAAATAAATATTTCCTCGTGTACGGGGAAGAATAACCAAAGAAAATGGCGAAACCAGTTATTGGACACCTGCGTGAGTTTGATGCAGAGACAAACGACTGGACAGTTTTGGTTCCTCGACTGAAAAATTATTCTGTCGCCAATGGTGTAACCGAGGAGGAAAAGAAGATAGCAATTTTTTTAAACCTTCTTTCCGAAAAGTCGTACCGGCTAATCTACAATTTGTGTCTACCGGAAGTACCTGAAGAAAAGACATTCGCTCAATTGATTGAAGTCTTCAATAACTATTTCAAAGGACAATCATCAGTCTTTGCGGAAAAGTACAAATTTTATACGGCAAGGAAGACTCCAACTGAATCAATTCAGGATTGGGTAGCAAAGGTTAGTAAGTCTGGCAGTACGATGTGAATTTACCACCGAATTTACCACCGAATTTACGCGACATATTCAACGTCGGAATGGGGCAAGGAAAAGTTTTGGTGGGCCGTTTGATGTGAGGGAAAATACGTCACTCCATAAATTCCCTCCGCCATTCCATGTGAAGGACGAGCCTTTGCATCACGTGCGGAGCATGAGGAAGCCAACCAGTGCGCAGCCGCTTACGTCACAACATTCAAAATTCCACACGACGGTGGCGCCATCCGCTTGCAGAGTGAGTGGACGGAGGAACCATTCATCACAACAATATCGGTATAAAAACAATTCTTGTGATATTTGCAGATGTAAGGGTCGTCTAGCGCCAGTATGTCCTGACAAAAATAGGAACAGCGCTCACAAGTATTCCAAATACAGAAACCAGGTTAAACATAATTAGCTAGAAACAGATTTAAATGAATCTTTCGAATATTCTCTTTGGTCTTTGGAATCTGGTGAGACTGCTCCGGATAAATTCGCAATTAATCCTTTTGTATTAAGGGGCTGGTATATCTTGCATACCATTGTCTTTTTATGAGAAATATTTGGAAAATTTGAAATTACTTGAAACCGAAAAAGAACTATGCTTATATAATGGAAATAAAATTAAACCTGTTGGGTATTTGAAAGTAAATGTGAATTTTAACGGTGTTGAAAAGCCGTAATTTTTTTCGTTATTAAGAATGGTAGACCACCACCATTGGGTAGAAGTTTTTTTGTCAAGTTTCAATTTAGGGTTAACTGAATTGTATTGTAATAATATTTCAACGGATACTTTTGATAGAAAAATATTAGAAGAATATAAGATTTTATTTGAGGATAAGTTAGGCAGTTTTAATAAATATGTTGCTAAAATTGTTTTGAAGGATGATAATATAACTCCAAAATTTTTTAAGGCCAGGCCGCTGCCAGATGCTTTGAAAGACAAGGTGGATGAGGAGCTAAATCGACTGCTGAATATAAATGTTATTGCACCGGTCGACTACACTACCTGGGCTACTCCTATAGTTCCTGTCATGAAGTCCAATGGTACAATTCGGCTTTGCTGCGATTTCAAGACGACGATCAACCCGTTTTTGGAGATTCCCGTATATCCGTTGCCGAGACCGGAGGAGCTATTTTCGGAACTCAGTGGTGGTATGGAGTTTAGTAAGATAGATTTGACTAATGCTTATCAACAAATTTTGTTAGGCGATAATTCGAAACAATTTGTTACGGTCTCGACTCATAAAGGGTTATTTAATTCCAACGTTTGCCTTTTGGCATAGCGTCTGGACCAGCCATATTTCAGAAAATAATGGTATCACTATTACATGGCTTAAAAGGCGTGGCAGTATTTTTGGACGCCATAATAATTACCGCGTCTACAAGAAACATTCATTTAAATAGGCTTAGAGATGTGTTTAAAATATTGCAAGATTCAGGATTTAAAATTTCTAAGGAAAAATGCGTGTTTGTAAACAGTCAGTAATTTATTTGGGTTACGTCATTGACAAAGAAGGTATTCATCCTTGTAAAAATAAATTAATAGCTATTAGAGAAGCTCCTATTCCGAAAAATACTACACAGTTAAAGTCAGTGCTTGGTTTGATAAGTTATTGTCACGTTAAATATAACTCCTTAATTATCCTTAATTATATTTGGTGCTACTCGCTTGACAAGCTAAATAACCATATTGCGGAGGTACCAAAACTACTAAATATATTTTAATAATAATAAATAATATTCCACTTACCTTTAATCTATTAACCTAACCCCTGACTGCCACTGGAACACAGTCGGGCCAAATGAAGTAACACCATAAAGCTCTTTTAATCTACATCTTTATTTGGGACCACCTGTCCCCTTAAGCTGCTATATTACGATTAAAGTATTCTACTTTTAGCACAGCGCTCGCTGGTTTCTCCCATCCGGTCGTTTTGTCATGTATTGCATTTCTAAAAATGCATACATGCAAAACAATATGCGGATTGACCAGCAAATGCTCCATTAAAGCGTAAACTAGAACTTTTCGTGGCATTACCTTCCGTGCTGGAAAATATGCTCCAGCATATTGCTTCAGTTACTACAACTATCAAACAAACAAAAATACCATGAACAATCAAGACCTGTCTATGCCACCAAAGTTCTCGCTTATGTCCTTATTCTACATAATCTTTATTTTAGTACTTCCGGGAATATTACAAACAACAATAAAAGAAAACAAGCAAAACATAATATAAGAAAGAAAAAAATTACAGAACAATAAATGATGTTGAGATGGTTGTTGGGGTGTCTTCTCCGGTCTTAAAGATGTGATTGTTCAGCAGTACTTGCAGTTACTAGTTTTGGAGGGTGATAGGACAGCTTTACAGCCTTACTCAATTCAGTCTTCTATCCAACCTCGTAATAGGACAGCTTTACAGCCCTACTCAATCCAGACTTCTCTCCAATCTCGACTCTCTTCTCTCGACTAGTTACGAGCCCTACTCAATTCAGACTCTCTGCACACACTTGTTACTTGACTGAAACCTCGACTCGGATAACATCGAGACACCTTCACGCAATTATTGTACATGAAAACAAAGAAAACATTACAGCAGTACACATAAAACAACTTAAACAATAACTATAACTACATGGCATTTTTATGTAGACATTTAATAATAGTAGAAATCCATCTACTTTACATCTACCGTCAGGCAGTACATTCAACGAGATACGTATTTCCCTCGCCCTTACTGTACATGACAACCAATTTGGACCATATATTCCCTTATTTATCCACCTTGTCGGGGCCAATACAACAATTTCGAGCACAACCCTTCGCACACCGTACAACAATACACTCCCAATAACTAACACGGTGTGTGGTATCCCGTTATCTTTTAGAGAATCTATTTCTCCAACAACATAGTCCAACTTTCTAATACCATGAGTTTAGCTTTCTGTCTTCCAATAGTATATGGTACTTCGTTCAGTTAACTTTTGGAAGAAATTATAGAATTATACCGGATGATAGAAACAATAATTTTCTGTACCCGGAAGTATATCTTACTGCTAAACAAAAATGAAAAAAAGTTAAATAACCTCCCTCCCCCTCTAAACATGAGGTACTGGTAACACAAAAAATTACACTTAGGAGTGAGGCAATTTTCTAGACTTTCACTAATATTATCTCCAAAATGTATTAAATTTTTGTATTATTCAAAAAGCAAACCATTTTCCATTCCATCTTTATTATTATTTTTATCTATTTTTGTATTTATTTACCAAAGAACACTCAAAGTGGTTAGAAGCCCATATGACTACTTTAAGCACTACTCATGAAACAATTAAAATTCTTTCGGACAATGCTGCAGCTTTCACAAGCGACGATTTTTCACAGTTTTTAAGAAAAAATAATATACAACACATACTTTCCCCGGCCTATCATCCAGCATCTAATGGTGAAGCCGAAAGTAATGTTAAAATACTAAAGAATGCCATAAAGAAAGCGCTTTATGACGATAAAGATCTAGATTTGAGTTTTGTACTTGATAATTTTTTGTTTGATTACCGTAATTCCATCCACACCACCACTGGTGTATCTCCCGCTGAATTGGTTTGTAGGCATAAAGTAAACAGTCGATTTAGCCTCCTCGTACCAAGCAAATCTGTTCAAAACGAAGTTAAAAAGCAGCACGAGCAACAAAAGCGTTATTATAAAGGTAGACGGAATATAAATTTTTGTGGGGGGGAACGAGTAATGGTGCTAATGTACAATACGAATAAGAATTATTGGGTACATTCTAAGACATACAAATTGTTGGGTCAAAATACTTATTTACTTCAACTAGATAATTCTAATATAAAGAAAGAGCATGTCGATCAAATTCGGAAGTTGCATATACCAATACCCGTAACCTCATCGTCAGAAAATGACATTGCTGATTGTTCATCGTCAGAAGATGACAATGTGCGACCCAAACGAGATTGTAAACCACCGCACACCACACAGCGATGGCAATACCATTGAGTTGTAAACGCGAACAATTATTATTTTTATTTTTAATTAATATTGTATAATTTTTGAGGGGGGAAATGTTAGGGATATTACTATTTATTTTATTGAGATGCTTGTGTAGGTTAACCTGTCGAAGAACCTGTTACTTTTGGAACTAGTTGAATATAGACTTTCGTCCTGACTTGACGTGTATATTTCTTAAACCATCCCTTAGCGTCAGTTCAGCATTGATAATTAGCACAAGACTAAATTGCTCAATCGTGGGGATAAAGCGTCTGCCGTAAGTACCGGCAATACCGAAGCCATAGATGTTAAAGTACCCCAAGCACAAATAGTTCACGGATCTTGGTACAAGGTGAGAAAGGATATCCTCAAACCCATCAATAAACTGACCTATGTTCCCATTGGGTCTATACAATACACCAACTGCCAACGGCGCGGTGGGATTTGTCAGCTCCACCCAAAGGTGCTGTAGATTCCTGCAGCAAGATATTATATTTAAACGTGTCCCTAATGTAGAGGGCAATACCCCCACCACCACCAACATTGCCGCCAACGCGAACCCTCGATCTTCCCACAAAATGACAAACATAATTTCTGATCGAAAATACCGACACGTTAGTATCCGCGTAAATCCAGGTCTCGGAAACAGCAAAGATGTCAAACTCCTCCCGCTCAATAAAATCTGTAATTGCCGGTAAGTGAGCTGGCAGAGACCTTACATTCAAGTGTCCAACCTTCATAGTGGTACACTGAAAAACTGTTTAAATTGTATAGGAGGCAGAAAATCTGTAGGCTAAGCAAGCATTGAATGCGTAAATTCAAACAATCAAAAAATCAAAAAGAAAACTAAACAAATTCATAATCAATGACAACTATAATATCGCAATATATAGCAATCTGTGCAAGTCCAAACAAAATTACACTCTCAAAATCAATCAAAAGAATGCATTAGTGGTAAAGGGGAGTTAAATACAACAAACAAAATAAATATGACGCGGTTATCCTTAATCTAGCGACAGAAGAGAAAATAAAAGGCAAACAAAATGTATGACCAAAACTGACAGGATTCTGGATATGTCGGGAAGGCAGGTGTAAACCCGCAGCGCTTGGGCTACAGTAGGCCCCTGTACTAACTTCCCCAAGACGGTAAGCCGTCCAGCCAACGCACTTTTGTGGCGAAGGCTAAGACTGTACCAGGCTTAGCCGTCCTGATTCCGCTCGTTCCAGCCTCTATAACTCCAAATATGGAGTACCTGAGTTCTTGAAGGGTCTCGCAGTCACATAATATATGTTGTGCTGACTCTTCTTCTTCTCCGCATCCTCTGAAGATGTCCGTATCGCTGTAGCCTAGGGTGTACATGTGCTTTAGAAGATGGCAGTGTCCTATTAGTAATCCAGTGACTAGTCGTAGATTCTTTCTAGACATCCTCATATATAGGGCAGTCCTCTTAGCGTTGGGGTAGCAAAGCATTTCTTTCGCCTGACGACTGCCTGGTAATTTATGCCAGTGGTCTAGGAACTTTTTCAGTTTCTTTCCTTACTAATTCTGTAAGTGCTGACATTGATAGAGCGAGGTAAGGTTCTGGCGAGCATGGGTTCCTGCAGGCTGCTTTGCGTGCCAGCTTGTCCGATCTCTCTTGACCAACCTCTCCTGTGTGCCCCTTTACCCAGCAGACCGTTACATCATTCCTGCAGGCCGCCTCATAGAGCGACTCGTGGCAGCCTACTAGCAGAGGTGATGCAAGTCGTTTCCGTCCGAGTGCCAGCACTGCTTGTCTGCTATCTGTGGTTATTATGACTTTCTTGTCTCTTATTGACTGTGCTATTGTATTTGCTGCAAGGGTTATTTCATACAGTTCCGTCTGGATGACCGTGGTGTATTTTCCCAACGGTTCTGAAATAGTTATTTCGGGTTTGCCGCAATATACTCCGGCCGCTGATCCTAGAGAGTTTTTAGAACCATCGGTCCATATCTGAATCATGGTACAATCCTGATTTTATGGGGCACAGGTAGATATATTGTAGGGCCTATCAAAGATGAAGTGCACGGGACCAACATCAACCCGACTTGCCAGCATCGGTTGTTGTTTGCAAGGTTCCGTCAAAAGATGTTTTGCTTTGTCCCCGCACCTTGTTGACCAGTGTGTGTCTAAGGCTTGCAGTCGAATCATTGCTGTCAACGCCACCCCGTCAACAAAGAAAGGAAGGGGCGGCAAACAGAGAATGATTTCCAGTGCTGCCGTTGGAGTTGTTCTCATAGCACCTGTCACGCTCAGGCATGCCAGACGTTGAATTCTTTGTAGTTGCATGCAAGCTGTAGTGTTCCTGCGTTTGGGCCCATACTGCTGCTGCATAGGTTAGCATGGGGCGTATTACTGCGGTGTATATCCAAAGGGTTATTTTTGGAGACAAGCCCCAAGTCCTTCCCACGGCTCTTCTACACTGGGCAAACGCCATACATGATTTTTTGATTTTATTCTCTAAGTGATACCTCCATGTCAATGCCTTGTCAATAAATACACCCAGGTATTTAAGTTCATTGGCAAAGCGCAGGGGTACGTTGAACAGCCATGGTGCGAGTAGTTTCGGTATTTTCCGTTTTCTTGTGTACAGTACCATTTCTGTTTTATTCGGGTTTACCGATAGAGAATGATTCCTGCACCATTTTTCTATAAATCTTAGACCGATTTGCATTCTGTCACACAGGACACTTTCGTATTTCCCATTGACTAGAATGGCCAGATCATCAGCGTATAATCATATATCATATATCGTGAATTTTTCTGCGGGAAGTTGTCTGATGAGGCTGTCCAGGGTGAGATTCCACAGTCATGGTGATAGTACACCTCCTTGCGGACATCCCCTTGCCACTACGCCTCTTACTTTGGCCTCTCCTATTTGACCTTGCAGTGCCCTTTTTGAAAGCATGTTGTCAATCCATCCCGCTAGTGCAGGTTGGACTCCATGTTCCAAAAGTGCATGGTTTATGTCATGGAATGTTGTTTTGTCGAATGCACCTTCGATACAAAACTGACAGCAAGGGTTAACTTAAAAATACATTTTTTTTAATAATCTCAAGAGTAATCAGTTATTGGTAACGAAAAATTAACATTTCATACGCCACACGATCCGCTGCACAAAAAAATAAACACATAAAATAAGAACGGAGCAATTCATCGTATCAAAAGCCAGTCACATAAAGAAGTAATATTATATTAATCGTACAAACAAGTAAACGTCGCAATCAAGTGGTATATTGCTGGCTTATCTAAGTGATAACTGATGCCTGAGTGTTCCTCAGCTTAAGAAAATCTTCTTCAGTATTCACAGCATATTTTCTATCCCCCAACTTGACACTAACGCCAACCATCGAAAACATAAACACGTTTACCTCCAAATTGCTTCACAGAACTTAGCAACACTGCATGACGACTTGATGTCAAATATTCCGAAATTCGGATCTTGGTACCCGCTAACGATCGCCTGCTCTGAAGGACCCTCTTACGATGACGGTAACTGGAGAATTTGACAATAATGCTGACCTTGTCATCTGTAATTTGACCCACAGGGTGGCAACGGGCGATATGCTCAGCCTCCATGCGGACTCCCATCTTCTCATTAAACAGCTGAAGGACCGTCTCTTCAACTTTCTCACGAGGAGTAGATTTAATTCCAGCAATTCTGATGTTATTTCCCCTAGAGTATTGCTCCACAGAATCGCACCTTTTCGCAAATAAATCACATATTTCAGTTAGTGCCACATTTTCCACCCTCAAGTCATCCACCCGTTTTTTCAAAATTGTTGATAGTGTCCTTCAGCCGCCTCTCGACTTCGTCGGCAATCCTGTTGGTCAAGGCTGTCAAAAAATCGGTATCATTTAACAGCTCGGACACACAGAACTTTATTAGGTCTCTTTTGTCAACATTGGAGCGCGTATTTGAACCCATTTTAAAGAAAACACTTAATGGATTTTTAAACACTATTATGTGACTGAACTTATTAGTTAAAAAGTACTTAAAACCACCGAACAACTGTCAGTATTGCAGAGCGATGCGGACTACGTGTTTATCGCGCGCCATATTACGCTTCGCTGTTACCTGATGTTCTTCAGGCGTGTAAGTATCATCACTATGCTGATGATACATATCTATATTGTCAATTCGGGAGGTGCGACTTTGAGAATGCTAGGTTGCTGGTGAATGCGGATGTGGAGGCGATAGTGAGGCGGGCTGAGGAGATGTCTCTGGTTGTGAATGGGAGTAAATCGGCCGCGGTTGTCTTTGCTCGTCGGGGTTTGGACCTACCGGAGGATTTTAAAATTGTCGTACGCGATCAGGTGTTGCCTATTAAACCGGAGGTGAAGTGTTTGGGTTGTCTGGTGGACAGTCAGCTGAGGTTCAGTGGTCACGTATCGGCTAAAGTGCAGGTCGCCTACTTGCGGTTAAAACAACTGTACGCTGGGCGAAGTTTTTGTGAGTCAAAGGCTAAAAACTCTATTGTGCACCAGTCTTGTTCTGTCCTGTTTTGATTAACGCTTATGATCGTTCTCGTATACAGAGAGTGCAGAACTCTTGTCTTCGTTTTATCTTTGGATTGCGTAGGTTTGACTATGTCAGTTACACTTTATCATGGGCGGGGTGGCTAAAAATGTACAACAGAGGTGTTTTCCACTTTGGTTGCTTTCTATTCAAGGCTGATGTCCAGTGGTTCGCCGCCTTATCTCTATAACAAGATAACTTTTCGAACCGATGTGCACAACGTAAACATTCGCCGCAAAGATATTCTCACTATCCCGAGTCATAGAACGTCAATGTTTAAATCGTCCTTTACTTATTACGCGGCGACTGTGTTTAATACAATAACCGTAGGTCTTTCATCCCTCCCTTCACTGCGTCGATTTAGGATAGCCCTCAGGTCTCGCTTGCTCCAGCTGCAGACCCAGCCCGATGATTAGTTTCCTGCAATGTGCTTAGACATAAGTTTTTTTTCCATGTATGTCTTTAAGTTCAGCTTGTGTTTCTTTTTCTTTCTCCATGTCTTGAACACGCTTTGTATAATTGCAAAGTATCTTGCTATATAGGTTAGTTTAGCAGGTCTGAGTGGAAGACCGAGATACGTTGATTCATCACCGTATTCTCGAACTCACGCCTGATTGTAACCAACAGTGGTACTTTTTAGTTGTTTTGTTTTATTTTACTTATATGTATCTGATGACTGTTGGTTCAATAAAGATATATTTATTTATTTATTTATTTATTTATTTATTTATTTATTTATTTATTTATTTATTTATTTATTTATTTATTTATTTATTTATTTATTTATTTATATAATACGGAACCGCGTCCATTGCAAGCTACCTTGAGCAGCCGAGTTTATGTGACAATGGGCGACAACAGGCGCGAAGCGACAGTTCCCGTTCAAATGGGATTTATCGCCTATAGTCGCTTCAGGCCTCTCGTCCTTTGGAAGACACTTCGAGCGACTACAGGATTACGCGACTACAGCCGACTATGAGTTGTGCGACTATGCACGACAAGGTCGTCCACTGTCAAAGAGGTTTTGACGACTGTCACTTCGACCAGAGCTCTATAGTATTTAGGTAACCAAAGAGTATTAAAAGTGTGTGAACGTAGTTGTGTTATTAACTAACTATTAATATGGATGCTAAAGATCTGTTACTTTTTGGAGACTCCCTATTTGAGTTTTCGTCGAATGAAAACTCGTAAGAGAAAAGATCGATATTGGGTAAGTCCGATACTCGCTAAAAGGAATTCAATGGGAGAATTCCATCACCTACATGAAGATTTAGAGAAAGACCCTCAAAAGTTTTTTTATTATTATCGCATGTACCCAGAGACATTTCACTACATTTTGAGTGCAGTAAAGCCATCAGTCTCAAAAACATCGAATTTCAGAGAAACGATAACACCTATGGAGCGTCTGACCGGATAAAGGCTATGGTTAGTGCTGGTTATAAAGGACCCCTGTGGACCTAAACCTCTGCAAGGGGCCACGAAGGCCGCACCGCGGACCAACTCCTCTCATCCCGGCTGTCGTGTCGTGGCCTAGGGACTGCACGGAGGTATTACGGCGCCAAGGATGCCCCTGCTAGCAGGCGGCTCCTTGATAAACCATGCAACTCCGGTTGCGGGGAGTCTTGGCTTAACTGCCCGGACTGAGAGGAGACAACCTCAATAAAAATCCAAAATCCTAAGGCGGGGAGTCAGGCTGATGGGACGTATGGCTAGATTGTTGACTAGTTCCGACTGACTCCAACCTCCGGGGAGATGGCTACCCCGGTTGTATTTTGCCTTCCTGTGGCAAGCGGGGCTCTGCCATGGGTGACGTGTTTTTCCCTAGCTACTCGTGGGAATCATTTCTGACAGTACTATTTTTACAGGGGATGGCGCACCCTTACCAGTGCCAAACCAAATGGAGGTCGATGAACGCCCCACGGCACAAGTACCGGTTCCATTGGTACAGGCTCTAGAGCCTAGCCAGGACGAGCCGGTAACCACAGACACCAGCTCCGAGAAGGAGGGGACCGAAGCAACGACGGGTAACGTCGCAGCCCAGAGCCCCAGATTCAGCGGAGCTGCTAGAAAAAGATATAACTATCTTCTGAAGCAAGGTGTACCAAAGGCAGAAGCCCAAATAAGGGCCCTTCAACCTATACATCCAAAAAAGGCCGAGGATAAATCGGACTCACAATCAGATGCTGAAACGGAGAAAAAAGGGATCAACAAAAGGACCCGATCTGACGGCAGCACACCGACAAACAAACCTCTCAAAAAAAACAGAACAGAGGTGGACAAATCTGGCGACCAGACCTCCAAGCCCGGACCCAGCTGCCCCAAGCCTCTTCGGTTAACCTTCAGTCAGGCGGCTGGAGGAATACGACTAGGGGTGATGTCTAAGAACTTCCCGGAAGAAAGCCTCACAGCAGAGCAAATTAAAGCACTGCAAGAGGTAATTCTGGATGAAGCTCTTCAGCTGGAATTGACAGGGGAAGATATAAACCCCAAATTCCTCAGCTCACACAGCAGACCTGGCTGGCTGGCCTTGGTGTGTGCGGACGAAGCCACCGACAAGTGGTTGAAAACCGTCACACCGGCCCTAAAACCCTGGGAGGGGGCCAACTTGAAGGTCGTAGAGGAAAAAGATTTCCCTCATACGGAAGTAGTCATTGGCTACTTCCCATCAAGCCAAGAGTACACGACGGAGAAGGTACTCTCATTGTTAAAAGTACAGAATAAGGACTTAAACACAAAAAACTGGAGGGTGCTGAGAAAAACCACAAATGGCCCCACTGTAGAGCTGACGCTTTCCATAGACCAGCAGTCTAGCAACTGGCTGAAAGGGAAGAAGTACAGGGTCAGCTACAAATTTGGTGAAATACAACTTCACCCAAAAATTCCAAAGCCCGACAAGATCGCCCCGGTGAGAACGGACGGGCCAAAGGAGCAACCCAATACGGCAAAAGACGGCAAGGTAAAAAACCCACAGGGGCCAAAGGACGGAAGACCTAACAACCCCAAACCGTCAACGTCGGCATCATCCTCGACTGCTGCCTCACACTCCAGAGCAAAGGCCGCGCCTCGTCCGAGCGGACATACTCCGCCGGGCAAGCCCAAACCTAGCAAAGGAGGGAGACAGCAGTGGAAACATGGTTTCGGAGGGGACCGAAAGGCGGGCAACCGCCGGGACTCCCAGTAGTCTCCGACATGAGAACCACTACAATTTCCTGCATTCAAGTAAACCTCCACCATGCAAAAGCTGCATCTAGCGTGCTTTCAAGGAGATTTACAAAGGAACGGTTGAATGTAGGACTAATCCAAGAACCCTGGATCAGCAGAGGACGTATTGCCGGACTCACCACTAGATCTTGTAAGTTGCTCTATAGCACCTCCCACGAAAACGTGAGAGCGGGTCTGATGTTTAACACAAATACCATATTTTTTCCCATTCCAGAATTTACCACCAGGGATCTCGCCACGGCGATAATGGAAGCTCCGACGAAGAAAGGAAAGAGACAGATAGTTGTTGCCTCAGCCTACTTCCAAGGAGACGCCGCATCCCCACCGCCAGAGGAAGTCGAACGCCTCATACTATGGTGCAAAAGGGAAAACAAACACCTAATACTCGGATGCGACGCGATTGCCCCCCGCACAACGTCTTCAGAAAATCCTATCAAAAGATCACACAAACGGTTCCCAAGAATGTTGGAATAGAGTACATGCTGACAATGGTATAGAGGCAATCAGATGCCCATCCAGAGAAAGCAAAAAACTCGCTAAGAAAATTTTCACTCCAACCAAAATAACGTGGGCAGTCAACGGATTCAAACCGTTCAAAACTGCAGGCCAAGATGGTATATTCCCAGCCCTACTGCAAAAGGGACTCAAGGAAATCACACCACGCCTCACAAATATCTTTCGAGCTAGCTTTGCACATGGCTACATACCTAAGGTCTGGAGAGGGGTGAATGTAGTGTTCATACCAAAGGCTGGAAAAAGCCCAGATGAGCCCAAATCATTCCGCCCCATAAGCCTAACCTCGTTTCTCCTAAAAACGATGGAGAAACTCATTGACAATCACATCAGAAGTACGTACCTTCGGATACATCCACTTCACAAAGAACAATTTGCCTATCAAACAGGCAAATCAACAATAACTGCTCTACACAGACTGACAACAGTAATAGAAAAGAGCATATTGAGCAAGCAAGTTGCTCTATGTGCATTCCTAGACATCCAAGGTGCTTTTGATAACACCACTTACGAATCTATAGACACAGCAACGCGGATAAAAGGCATCGATGCCTCCACGACCACATGGATCCAAGGGATGCTTAAAGGCCGGAGGGTCACAGCAACCATTGGTGAAGAATCCGCCACGATAACCACTGCTCGGGGCTGTCCACAAGGGGGGGTGCTATCACCTCTATTGTGGTCACTTGTGGTCGACGAGCTGATGGTGTTGTTATCGAATGAAGGCTTTGACATACAGGGATACGCAGACGACCTGGTTGTCATTATAAGGGGCATGCACGATGACGTCTTGTCAAATCGAATGCAAAGGGCCCTGCAATTAATTAACAACTGGTGCTCTGATAAAGGACTCGCTGTTAACCCAAATAAAACCACAATAATCCCATTCACAAAAAGGAGGAAGCTTCATTTAAAAGCACCCACTATGAAAGGGACGATCATCAACTTTTCAACAGAGGTCAAATACCTGGGGATCACCCTGGACCACAAACTCAGCTGGAAAGCCCACATTGACAGGACCATAACTAGAGCCACCAGAGCGACATGGTCATGTAACAAACTGTTCGGCAGAAGTTGGGGCCTGGCCCCGAGGATGATCTACTGGCTCTACACCACGGTGATTAGACCAGTCATCACCTACGGGTCGATTGTCTGGTGGAACAAGACATCGGAAAAGGCAACCCAGACGAAACTGACAAAGGTACAACGATTTATATGTTTGGGCATCACAGGGGCAATGCGAACATGCCCTACTGGCGCAATGGAGGCAATGCTAAACCTCACACCTCTGCACATGCATGTTAAAAGAGAGGCTGCTCTCGACGCCATAAGAATAATCCAGGCAGAGAACCTCAAGGCAAACCAGGCCTACGGTCACTTAAGCATTGCCAACATGATATGTGGCAATGCCGTGGAAATGCCAAAGGACATGATGTCACCTGTCTACGCCTTTGATGGGGCAGTAGAAGTGGTAATTGAAGACCGCGCGAATGCAGCCCAGAGGCTTAGACAGATCAGCGATTCCGCATCACTGTGGTTCACAGACGGATCAAAAACCAAGGAAGGTGTTGGGGTCGGCATTAGTGGACCGGATTTCTCCCTATCCAAAGCCATGTACCTATCCAAGTACCGGTTCCATTGGTACAGGCTCTAGAGCCTAGCCAGGACGAGCCGGTAACCACAGACACCAGCTCCGAGAAGGAGGGGACCGAAGCAACGACGGGTAACGTCGCAGCCCAGAGCCCCAGATTCAGCGGAGCTGCTAGAAAAAGATATAACTATCTTCTGAAGCAAGGTGTACCAAAGGCAGAAGCCCAAATAAGGGCCCTTCAACCTATACATCCAAAAAAGGCCGAGGATAAATCGGACTCACAATCAGATGCTGAAACGGAGAAAAAAGGGATCAACAAAAGGACCCGATCTGACGGCAGCACACCGACAAACAAACCTCTCAAAAAAAACAGAACAGAGGTGGACAAATCTGGCGACCAGACCTCCAAGCCCGGACCCAGCTGCCCCAAGCCTCTTCGGTTAACCTTCAGTCAGGCGGCTGGAGGAATACGACTAGGGGTGATGTCTAAGAACTTCCCGGAAGAAAGCCTCACAGCAGAGCAAATTAAAGCACTGCAAGAGGTAATTCTGGATGAAGCTCTTCAGCTGGAATTGACAGGGGAAGATATAAACCCCAAATTCCTCAGCTCACACAGCAGACCTGGCTGGCTGGCCTTGGTGTGTGCGGACGAAGCCACCGACAAGTGGTTGAAAACCGTCACACCGGCCCTAAAACCCTGGGAGGGGGCCAACTTGAAGGTCGTAGAGGAAAAAGATTTCCCTCATACGGAAGTAGTCATTGGCTACTTCCCATCAAGCCAAGAGTACACGACGGAGAAGGTACTCTCATTGTTAAAAGTACAGAATAAGGACTTAAACACAAAAAACTGGAGGGTGCTGAGAAAAACCACAAATGGCCCCACTGTAGAGCTGACGCTTTCCATAGACCAGCAGTCTAGCAACTGGCTGAAAGGGAAGAAGTACAGGGTCAGCTACAAATTTGGTGAAATACAACTTCACCCAAAAATTCCAAAGCCCGACAAGATCGCCCCGGTGAGAACGGACGGGCCAAAGGAGCAACCCAATACGGCAAAAGACGGCAAGGTAAAAAACCCACAGGGGCCAAAGGACGGAAGACCTAACAACCCCAAACCGTCAACGTCGGCATCATCCTCGACTGCTGCCTCACACTCCAGAGCAAAGGCCGCGCCTCGTCCGAGCGGACATACTCCGCCGGGCAAGCCCAAACCTAGCAAAGGAGGGAGACAGCAGTGGAAACATGGTTTCGGAGGGGACCGAAAGGCGGGCAACCGCCGGGACTCCCAGTAGTCTCCGACATGAGAACCACTACAATTTCCTGCATTCAAGTAAACCTCCACCATGCAAAAGCTGCATCTAGCGTGCTTTCAAGGAGATTTACAAAGGAACGGTTGAATGTAGGACTAATCCAAGAACCCTGGATCAGCAGAGGACGTATTGCCGGACTCACCACTAGATCTTGTAAGTTGCTCTATAGCACCTCCCACGAAAACGTGAGAGCGGGTCTGATGTTTAACACAAATACCATATTTTTTCCCATTCCAGAATTTACCACCAGGGATCTCGCCACGGCGATAATGGAAGCTCCGACGAAGAAAGGAAAGAGACAGATAGTTGTTGCCTCAGCCTACTTCCAAGGAGACGCCGCATCCCCACCGCCAGAGGAAGTCGAACGCCTCATACTATGGTGCAAAAGGGAAAACAAACACCTAATACTCGGATGCGACGCGATTGCCCCCCGCACAACGTCTTCAGAAAATCCTATCAAAAGATCACACAAACGGTTCCCAAGAATGTTGGAATAGAGTACATGCTGACAATGGTATAGAGGCAATCAGATGCCCATCCAGAGAAAGCAAAAAACTCGCTAAGAAAATTTTCACTCCAACCAAAATAACGTGGGCAGTCAACGGATTCAAACCGTTCAAAACTGCAGGCCAAGATGGTATATTCCCAGCCCTACTGCAAAAGGGACTCAAGGAAATCACACCACGCCTCACAAATATCTTTCGAGCTAGCTTTGCACATGGCTACATACCTAAGGTCTGGAGAGGGGTGAATGTAGTGTTCATACCAAAGGCTGGAAAAAGCCCAGATGAGCCCAAATCATTCCGCCCCATAAGCCTAACCTCGTTTCTCCTAAAAACGATGGAGAAACTCATTGACAATCACATCAGAAGTACGTACCTTCGGATACATCCACTTCACAAAGAACAATTTGCCTATCAAACAGGCAAATCAACAATAACTGCTCTACACAGACTGACAACAGTAATAGAAAAGAGCATATTGAGCAAGCAAGTTGCTCTATGTGCATTCCTAGACATCCAAGGTGCTTTTGATAACACCACTTACGAATCTATAGACACAGCAACGCGGATAAAAGGCATCGATGCCTCCACGACCACATGGATCCAAGGGATGCTTAAAGGCCGGAGGGTCACAGCAACCATTGGTGAAGAATCCGCCACGATAACCACTGCTCGGGGCTGTCCACAAGGGGGGGTGCTATCACCTCTATTGTGGTCACTTGTGGTCGACGAGCTGATGGTGTTGTTATCGAATGAAGGCTTTGACATACAGGGATACGCAGACGACCTGGTTGTCATTATAAGGGGCATGCACGATGACGTCTTGTCAAATCGAATGCAAAGGGCCCTGCAATTAATTAACAACTGGTGCTCTGATAAAGGACACGCTGTTAACCCAAATAAAACCACAATAATCCCATTCACAAAAAGGAGGAAGCTTCATTTAAAAGCACCCACTATGAAAGGGACGATCATCAACTTTTCAACAGAGGTCAAATACCTGGGGATCACCCTGGACCACAAACTCAGCTGGAAAGCCCACATTGACAGGACCATAACTAGAGCCACCAGAGCGACATGGTCATGTAACAAACTGTTCGGCAGAAGTTGGGGCCTGGCCCCGAGGATGATCTACTGGCTCTACACCACGGTGATTAGACCAGTCATCACCTACGGGTCGATTGTCTGGTGGAACAAGACATCGGAAAAGGCAACCCAGACGAAACTGACAAAGGTACAACGATTTATATGTTTGGGCATCACAGGGGCAATGCGAACATGCCCTACTGGCGCAATGGAGGCAATGCTAAACCTCACACCTCTGCACATGCATGTTAAAAGAGAGGCTGCTCTCGACGCCATAAGAATAATCCAGGCAGAGAACCTCAAGGCAAACCAGGCCTACGGTCACTTAAGCATTGCCAACATGATATGTGGCAATGCCGTGGAAATGCCAAAGGACATGATGTCACCTGTCTACGCCTTTGATGGGGCAGTAGAAGTGGTAATTGAAGACCGCGCGAATGCAGCCCAGAGGCTTAGACAGATCAGCGATTCCGCATCACTGTGGTTCACAGACGGATCAAAAACCAAGGAAGGTGTTGGGGTCGGCATTAGTGGACCGGATTTCTCCCTATCCAAAGCCATGGGCCATTCTCCAACCATTTTCCAGGCGGAAGTTCACGCAATTGACTTATGTGCCCAGGAATGTTCCCATAGGAACTTACAAAGGGCAAACATCTACATATGCTCAGACAGTCAGGCGACACTGAAAGCGCTGCAATCAAAAGCCCACAAATCCAAAACTGTCTGGGACTGCAAAATTTCCCTGGAAAAACTAGCAAAAGAGAACAAGGTTTCACTCATGTGGGTTCCAGGACATTCAGGGATCGAAGGCAATGAACAAGCTGATATCCTAGCCAGAGAAGGCTCTAAGACTCCCTTTTACGGACCTGAACCCTGTTGCGGCATCACAAAGAGCCACATCAGGAAGATGGTGCAAAACTGGGAAGATAAAGCTAAACGAGCTTACTGGGAAACATCACCTGGCATGAGGCAAGCCAAGGCTACCATAACCTTCTCCACCTCCAAGGCCAGACAGTATCTCCAGCTACAAAAAACAGATCTTCGACTGATTACAGGTCTCCTTACAGGACACTGTCCACTGAGATATCATCTCACAAAGATTGGATGGACAAACAACGCAGACTGTAGATTCTGCGGGGGGTCCCCCGAAACAGCGGTGCACCTATTGTGCGAATGTGACGCCCTAATGCGCACAAGACACAACCACCTGGGAGCCGCCATCATTGAACCAGCAGAGCTGGCACAACTCACTCCTCGAACAATAACGGACTTCGTGAAAAGGCTCAATATCGAAGGACTATAATGTATGAGGGAAATACAAAAGATCTTCTAGGTCAAAGTATTTCGAAAGGCACAGATGCCAAACGACCCAACTCTACCATACCATACCATACCATGGAGCGTTTAAGTGTGACCCTAAGGTAAGCAAAATCAATTTTGTTTTCAAAAGACTTTATTACCAAAAATAAGAGAAACTACGAATTAAATTCATTCTCTTTTTCTATATAAGACGAGTTAAGAGAGGAATACACGTAATTGTTCGCCTTGAGGAGAGTTGTCGGCTAAGCTTGCACCTGGTACTTCCATGATCCAGGACGACGAGGATGGTTGTTGATTTTCATCTATAAAAACTTGCTGGAGTTTATTTCTTACGGCCAATTTTCGATTAAGAGACACGTTTTTCATGAACGGAAGAAGGCTTACTAAAAATTGATAGTCACTGTCGTCTTTTGTGACTGCTTTAAGCCAATAATTGTAATTTAGCCTTCTCTATGGCGATAAATTATTCGTCACAACTATCAGATTTTAGATAATTTTTCCTTTGGCGCTTATGTGACCTGTTTGTGTTTGTGGGAGGCCTCATTGTCGGCGATTCAGCAGGACTGCAACGCTTCTGATGATTTATTGGATCGTTATTAGTTTTTCAAATGAGCCGCCATTTCTGTAATTTCGTCAAAATAGTTAAATAATAAATTAACGTAGAGGAAATTTTGAATAATTTATGCTTATGACTTTTTTTTGGTATAATTAATAGTTTAGCTACAAGAGCAAGTTCTATTTGATCGAGATCGGTCGCATCTGCATTGATATGAAACTAAATAGTAGCTAGGATTTTGACAAATATTTTTTGTGCTGTCACAGTCGAAAACAACTGATTTCATCAGAGGTTGGAGAACCGCTATGGAACGTTGCCGCTCTAGTGCACCAAAGTACAAAATAGAAATTTCAAATAAAAGAAGATCACCAATTTGATTGTTTGTTAATAAGAAATATCAACCCGTCTTTATATCTAATTCTAAAAACGATAAATCGAGAAAATTGTAAATAAAGTATAGCGATCAGTGTAGTTTTATTTTAGGTCGTTGGTACGTGTCTACAGTGTCATGAACAAATATAAATCTGTCAGAATTTGAATTAGCTTTTTAAACTTGACGTTTCGTCAAAGTGGTACCAACCTAACATTTCCTACACAGAAATATGGCAATTTTTAAAATTATTTTTTTTAAATACTTATTTTTCGAAAAGAAACTCAATTAACGTTGGTGTCACTCCTGCCGAAAACTAGATAGCGCGACTCGCTCACATGCGACGGCGACGCGCCGCATCAGCGGTCGTCGCACTATTCCATACTTTCAGCACTTGTGACATAAATAACTATTATTCTAATGTCGTAGTGTAGGTAGTGTCAAATGCTGATGCTTTGACAATACCTACGAGTTATCTCAATAAAATATATTGTCATGCCTCTAAACTATTAATTTTATATATTGTATGATAAAGTCATGTGCCTGGTCACATCAGATTTTTTGATTCGTAAGCCACGTACGAATCGCATTACTCTTTCTTCGGTGAAAATAAGGCCAAGTTCATGTCATCGAACATGTTTGAAATGTAGTAGAAATAGTAAAGATTGGATTTTGATCGCCAGTGGTGTTCTAAAAATAACTTGGTGGTCGACTTTTGCTAACAGTGCGACTACATTTTGGGAAGGCTATCGAAAAACTGTTAGGAAATACGTCCCGTGTCATAACTTCGAGTGCTCATATTATTAAATTCTTTATCAGTTTCATTGGTTTGGTTATTATTTTTTTCTTTTGTATTTGTTTTATTGATGGTGAAGACTTTTGTTAATTACATTTGTTATTGTGTTATTATTATTATTATGGTTACTGTATTGCTATTGCGTTATATCATGTAATTTGCCCTGTTATTGGGGGCTTTCCTCTCCTGTTGGGTATAATAAAGTATTATTATTATTATTATTTTTTTTTTTTGCGTACCCTTGCCACGCAACCCCCCGCAACCCTCCACCGGCCTACACCCCGGCCGCATACGCGCCCTGGGCCCAGGCAAGCAGGGAGAAGCGGGACCCAGGAAGATGAGGTTGGGAAATTAAGGGGATATTTTATTAACTAAATAACAATAATCTGTTTCAAGGTGGTAAGGTGGGTTGGTCCGTGTCGGCTCGCGAACGGCACGTCCCGTGGGAACCATCCTCGTCGCCTATAGGAGATGGGAGAATGGTGATTTCATCGCCGGTGGCTACTGGCTGCTGTTGTTGCCTGTGCTGACTTTCCTTGGGTATGGTGTCTTTGGAGTTTCTCCGGTTTTTAGGTCAATTTCATGAGGATCAGGTGGTCCATGTCCGCCCGGTCTACACTTAGCCTCTCCGCTCCGTTCTGCTATCGTGGACTCTCAGAATCTGCAGTGAGCCGAGGATGACCTGCTTCTGGATCTGCGCCGCTATTCTTTGCACGCCAGGTCGACCCGCTGTAGCCGTTCGTAAGTATTCGAGGAAGGAAGGATGAATTCCTCCCAGCACTCCCACTATCAGCGGGATGATCTTGACATAGTGGTTGGGGTATGTTCGCCTGAGGTCTCGTGCTAGTTCTTGATATTTCTCGACCTTCTCTAATTGTTTCTTGGTGATGTTTGTGTCGCACGGGCACGACATTTCAATTAGGTGTATGGTTTTGTTCGCGTTGTCCTGTACCACCATGTCTGGCCTATTTGCCGTCATTACCGTACTCGTCTGTACAGTGTGGTCCCAATAGATTTTACACCTCTCGTTTGTGAGTACTGGTGGAATGTCTGTCAGTTCGTGCTGCGGAACTGGGTTTGGGTCAAAGCCGTAATAGTGTCTTATCTGGCTATACACCACCTTCAGGGCTGCGTTGTGTCTCGTCACATATCTCGTAGCCGCATATCCTGGGCACGCGGATAGTAAGTGCATGAGTGTCTCTGGACTTCCCTTGCAGGTTCTGCACCGAGTGTCATCGATGTTTTGACGTAGTACATTTTTTCTGTAGACTAGCGTGGGAAAAACTCCATCTTGACAAGCCATGATGTAGCCTTCCGTCTCCGAGTACAGGCCTGCTGATCTAAGAAAGCTGAAAGTGAGTGTTTTTGAAAGGCCTAGATCTCTAATGTTCTTATAGAACTGTCCGTGCATCGGTTTGTTCTCGTGTGCCTGGAGTCGTTGGGCGCTTGCATCATCTTTCACTATCTTCAGCAATTCCGTAATGGGTGTAGTTGCTGATGGGTGTTGTGCCTGGTTTGCTGTAGTTTTTCCTGAGAATTTCAGTTTTATTCCTAGTTGATCGACGGCTCGGTCCGCTGCTGCGAACACGAATGCTCCTGCGCCCTCCTGTTCGTGTTGTCGTACGAATTTTAGCAGCGGATCTGTGGTGTTGTAGATTTCGCTTGCTATTCGTATCGTGGCTCTGTTGTACAGCTCTTCCATGCTGCATATTCCTTTTCCTCCCCGGTGTCTTGGAAGATATACTCTCTGTATCGATGATCGTGGATGCAAACTTCGGTATTCCGTCATAGTGCGCCTTGTTGTGCGGTCAAGTTCCAACAATTCGTCCACGTTCCACTTTATCATTCCAAATGTGTACGATATCGCTGGGACTGCCAGCATGTTGGTCGCCTGACTCTTGTTCTTCGCCGTTAGTTCTGTTTGCCATATCCTTTTTAGAATTTGAGCATATTTTTGCTTAAGTCTTTCTTTTATTGTTTGCAGGTCGTACATCTGTCGCTGTTCCATGCCCAGGTAAGTATAAGTCTGCATGGGTTGGAGGTGAGTAATAGCAGTCCCGTCCATCAGCTCGATATCATCTCCCTGATCTACTGCTTTTCCTCTTTTGAGGTGTAGTGAGGCGCATTTCTCTATTCCGAACTTCATGCCAATGTCATGGGAATATTGTTGGACCATTCTTACCGTCTTTGCCAGCTCCTTTTCGTTTTGCGCGTATATCTTCAGGTCGTCGACGTACAATAGGTGGGTAATGGTGCAGTTTCTCCGACTTGGTGGTCCCGCCTTGTAGCCTGGTGTGCATCGTAGCTCCGCCGAAAGCGGCAATAATGTGAGGCAAAAGAGCACGGGACTTAGAGAGTCGCCCTGGAAAACACCTCTTCGGTAGTTAATGTCTCCAGTCGTTCTTCGCTCTTTTCCCCATCCGACCGACACCTGCGTTCGCCACTTGCTCATGAGGCTGGATATTGTCCCGACCACGTTTTCATCTACTCTGGTGGTTTGCAATAAGTTGATAATTAGTTTATGGGATGAGCAGTCATATGCTTTTCTGTAGTCGATCCAACTCATCGATAGGTTCCTCTTGTAGTATGCTGCGTCCTTGTAAACAGCGCTGTCGATCAAAACGTTGTCTCTCACACCTGCCACCCCTCTCTTTGAGCCTCGTTGTTCATGGGTAGAGCTCCATACTGGTTCAATGGCCCTCAGGACCTCCTCGAGCAGAACTGTTGTGAAGATCTTATACACTGTGTTTAGGCAGGTGATAGGCCTGTAATTCTCGGGGAGCGTTTCATCTCCTTTCTTGTATATCAGTGTTGTTCGTCCTTTACAGATCCATTCCGGTACAGACTCCGGTCTTCTGAGGTACCCGTTAAAAATTCTGCTGAGGTGCCCGTGAGTAGCGGTGAATTTTTTCCACCAGAAAGAGTTGATGGCGTCTGGTCCCGGGCTCGAGTAGTTTGGCTTGGGTTTTACTGCCTTTTGGATTGTTTCCATGGTGACCATTTCTGCCTGGGTGGGTGTCAAATTTGAGCATTTTCTTTCAAATGCTTTTAGCATTTGGTTATTCTCGTTTAGTTCGCCTGTTTGCTCATACAGTGTTTTCCAATAAAGCTGTACCTCTTCGATGTTTGGTTGCTTATTTATTGCTTGCTTTTCTTTGATCACTGCTGCCGGGCATACCTTGAATAAGTTGTTCTGCTCCAATCGTTTTAGTGCTCTCTTAAGCCGTTTCCGTGCGATTGTTAGTATTTGTAGTTTGTCCATGGCCGTTTGCTTTTCTCTCGTTAGAATGGCTTTGTTGACTCTGCCCAACTCTTCCTGCATACTTTTGTGGATTCTTCGGATTCTGGTTGTGAAAGGTCTCCTTGATATCAGATATTCCGCGACTGCTTGGGTTTGAGAGACTCTTTTCCTGAGCATGTTTACCTTCTCACTAATCTGGGTGATTCTCTTTTTCAGACTTTTCGAGTGTTCCACTTCACTTTTCCTACCATAGATGGTGATTGCACCCGCATATACTGCACAATTGACGGTCCATAGGTCGCAGTTCTCGGGTAAGTGTTTCTCAATTATCCTGTTCATTTCCTGAATTTTTGATTTATGCAGTTTTTGCTTGTAGTGGATCCTTCTACCTCTGGTCTGTACTGTTTCCGAATTTAGGTGTTCGATGAATTGTCGCTCCAGTTCCGTGTCGACCGGCTCTGTAGTGTCCTCACTCGCCTCACCCGTCTGCACTGTTGGTTCTGCCAGCTCGGGGCTCCATGCTCGCCTTCTCAGCGCTCCCACCTGATCTCTTAGGTGTTGTGCAGTCATGTGCGCGTGTTCAGGATACTTGTCTCTCCATAGCTGCTGCATTCTTTTCATGTACCCTCTTCTTTCCGGTTCACTCTCCAAATAAAACCCCATTAGGTTGTCACACATCTCATTTGTCCACTCAACTTTCTGTCTTTGGCGGTTTTCTTGGCTGCGTCCAGCTCTCCCAGTGCCCCCATCCGAAAGGGGCACACCGTGAGCAGCCCTTCTTTGTGCAGTGTCCTGAACACAATAACTTAACGTTCCCTCCTGGGTGTGTTAGCCCATGTAGAAGAACGGCACCCGGCTGTTTGAATTGTCCGTCCCTCGGGGATACAGCCTCGGGAAGCCGGGCGTCTTCGGACTTGGGAGCTGTTCTTGCCCCCTGGCTACAGACTGTACGGCGTTGCCTTCGTATGCCGTAGCGGGTGTCCAGCCCGGCCTGACATATTATTATTTATTGAAAATCTCTGATACATCTCATTAAATATTTGAAACCTAGATAATATAATTTAGATACAACATATAAATACTAAAATTACACTAATAATTTTGAAAAGTAATAAAGAGGATCAGGGCAAATTGGTAGTACCGAGCTTCGCTGAAGCCTAGGGTACTCCCTTATTATTATTATTATTATTATTTATTGAAAATCTCTGATACATCTCATTAAATATTTGAAACCTAGATAATATAATTTAGATATAACATATAAATACTAAACTTACACTAATAATTTTGAAAAGTAATAAAGAGGATCAGGGCAAATTGGTAGTACCGAGCTTCGCTGAAGCCTAGGGTACTCCCTTTGCGGGTATCACTGCAGCTCTACCCAATTTTGAAAAACACAAGGCAATTTATGCTTTGCAAAGAAAAATTTCATTTTTCTTTGCAAAGCAAAGGAAAACTGCAGAAAACCCTTGCAGCCTCGTGCAAAGGTCATTAAAAACACACACACACACTCACACACACACACACAGACACACATTTATTAATAGACAATATACATTAAAAGAAGGTAAAGATGAAATATTAAGCAGCAAATTTAGGGTTCTTTATGATAAAACTCTCCTCAAAATATTTGCGCTTCCCAAAACCGCAATTTCTTGAATTTCCCAGGGCGAAATTTTGCACGGCAACTCTTTAACTTGTTTACTATAATTTAGACTAACTGCTCCCAATGCACCTACAATCACCGGAACAATGTTCACTTTCATTCCCCATATACGTCCAACTTCTATTGCGAGATCCTTATATTTAAGTTGTTTTTCAAGCTCCTTCCTTACAACATTCGCATCAGCAGGTACCGAGATTTCAATAAACGTGCACACCTTCCTCTGGAAATCCTTTACCACGATATCTGGCTTATTAGCATCAAGCATTCTATCAGTGACAACAGGCATGTTCCATAATATGGTAATATGATCATTACTCACAACAGGAGATGGGATGTGGTCATACCACCGAGACACATCCATTGCTAAACCTAGTTGGGAACATAAATTATAATGTATATATGTTCCCACCCTATCATGCCTAGCAATGTAATACGACTCAGCTAAGACTGGACAAGCCGCCAATAAGTGGTAGACATGTTCCGGAGCCTGATGACACAATCTACAGCTCCCATCATGAGCAACTTTCATAATCTTCTGTTCATGATAGCTGGTACGAATTGCCTGATCTTGCGCCGCAACAATAGAGGATTCCGTTTCAGCCTTAATGTTCCCATGACAAAGCCAAGATAAAGACCCAGATTTTGAAATACCATCACCCTCCACAATTCTTAAAAATTGACCATGCATTGGCTTACTAACATAATCCTCCCTCATTTTCCGATTCATTCTTAACTTAATCTCCCGCTTTAAACTCGCCACCGAAGTTTTATTTCCGTAATTTTCTAGTTCTTCGACCTGAAATTTTTCTAAAATTAGTTTATGTTTACTAATTATTGACTTACCAGAAGTATCCCTAATTAATTGTTTAATAACTTTATCTTCCTTGTTGGCCTTTATAAAATTTCCTAAATTTAACATTTCCAAATCATAAATATTTTCCAATTGCTGCAAACCACGACCTCCATCTAAACGATGCAGGTATAGCCTGCAAACATCGGACCTAGGGTGAAACATAAAATTTAATGTTAACTGTTTTCTAGTTTTAATGTCCAAATCGCGTATTTCCTTCTTCGTCCAGTTTAAAACACCAACACTGTATCGAAATATAGGAATAGCATATGCATTTATCGCTTGCATTTTATACTTTCCATTTAAACCAGACTTTAAAATTTTCCTCACACGCTTAATGTATTCGCCTATAACCTTCACCTTCATGCCTTCATCATCAATACCAAAGGCTGCATCCATTCCCAGATACTTATATCTAGTATTATCTGTTAGTTCGTTAATACTAGTATGATCATTCAGGCATATGTCAGCGGTTTTCTCAATTTTGCCTTTGACAATACTAATTTTGGCACACTTCTCTAAGCCAAATTGCATCCCAATATCGTCAGAGAATTGTTTAACAATGCTGAGGCTCCTCTTCAACTGCTCATCATTTTTGGCATAAAGTTTCAAATCATCCATATAAAATGAATGACCAATTAACTTTTCGCCAGGTAATAACTGAACACCAACTTTATCCTCGTTCAATTCCCTAGACAGCGCAAACAGGCCTATGCAAAACAGCAATGGAGATAAACTATCACCTTGAAATATGCCACAATTAATATTAATCGGCTCTGAGAAAACACACGAGTCTTCTCCCCGCAAGCATAATTTAGTAGACCATAAAGACATACATGAGTTTACCAAAAAAATAATTTTTTGGTTTACCCTATATATCTCCAAGGCTTTTACAATCCATTCATGCGGGATACTATCGTACGCCTTCTTATAATCAATCCAGGCCATGGATAGGTTTCCTCGAGACTTCTTGATCTTTTCAACAATCTTCTTGTTGATTATTAACAGTTCCTTTGACCCATAACTGTCCTTTAAAATACCTTTCTGCTCAGAGGGCAATACATTATTTTCTTTTAGATGTTCATAAATCTTGGTACCTAAAATTTTAGTTAATAATTTATAACTACAATTTAAACAAGTAATAGGTCTATATTGGGATACTTCCATTGTATTCTCCGTTTTGGGAATCAAAACAGTAACACCTTCAGTCAGCCACGACGGTATCAGTTCCGGATTATTAACCATATTGTTAAAACATTTTACCAAATGTTCATGCAAAATGGTTATCCTTTTAAGCCAAAAATTAGGAATTTTATCTGGACCAGGAGCTTTCCAAAGTGCTAAACTTTTGCAAGCATTTGAGATGTCATCTTTGGAGAGAAGTACATCTTCCATTGCTGGATAATGGTTATTACGCCTCTCCTCGCGTTTAATCCATTCCGCTTCAGAATTATACTTGCCAGATTGCCCCCAAATGCCTGTCCAAAAGTTGGTAACATCCTGCATGTTTGGAAAATTCTGGATACAGATATTGTCCTTGCCTAGACCCCTATAAAATTTTTTAGGATTTTCTTCAAAATTTTTGTTATCATTGTAAGTCCGAATTCTTTTCTCAAATCTTCTGATACGTTGGGCCTTAGCTTGAATTTTCTGTTTTAACTCTTCTTCAATAACTACTATTATTATAAATCAATAAATGATTTTAAACTGCTTCGTTTATTAGATAATTCTATTTCTTTCAGGAGGTCAGATTTGACACTGCGTGCCAAGGCACGGCTATTATTATTATTATTATTATTATTATTATTATTATTATTATTATTATTATTATTTATTGAAAATCTCTGATACATCTCATTAAATATTTGAAACCTAGATAATATAATTTAGATATAACCTATAAATACTAAACTTACACTAATAATTTTGAAAAGTAATAAAGAGGATCAGGGCAAATTGGTAGTACCGAGCTTCGCTGAAGCCTAGGGTACTCCCTTTGCGGGTATCACTGCAGCTCTACCCAATTTTGAAAAACACAAGGCCATTTATGCTTTGCAAAGAAAAATTTCATTTTTCTTTGCAAAGCAAAGGAAAACTGCAGAAAACCCTTGCAGCCTTGTGCAAAGGTCATTAAAAACACACACACACACTCACACACACACAGACACACATTTATTAATAGACAATATACATTAAAAGAAGGTAAAGATGAAATATTAAGCAGCAAATTTATTATTATTATTATTATTATTATTATTATTATTATTATTATTATTATTATTGCCTACTCCTTGGTTAGCCAGTCCAGGGTATTGCAATCCTTAGGTATTGCAGAACATAATTTTGCATACTCATTCTAAATGACTTTTTTTCCTGTCTCACTGATGTTGTCAAAATTTTCTAAAACCAATCTTCTACAAATGAATACTGAGCTAAGTACTTAGAATTATATCAAAATGCAAGTTACGTATTCATGCCATTATTGCAAAAATATATACATTTGATAGGCACTTAGTCGTACAAGCCACTCTGTTTCTGTAGCTATCCATCAAGGTATAAAGCTCAACAAAATGCTGTCTAATTTTCGAGAAAGATATTAATACTTTAACGAGTAAGTAGGCTTGAAAAGTAAAGTTACCGCTCGGGTAATATCTCGTCATCATTGATATACAGGGTGTTAGTAAATAAGTTGTACAAACTTCAGAGGGTGATTCTGCATGACAAAATAATGACAATTTGCTATATAAACGTATGTCCGCAAATGCTTCGTTTTCTTAGATACGGGGTGTTAAAGTTTTTCTTAAAAACTGACGATTGCAGTGTTGTGTCACGTCTGAGGGAGGTCATTTTCAGCAATTTTTGTAGCTTTGCGCCTGTTTAAAATTTTATTAGTGTTATTTTCTGTTATTGTTTTAGTTTAATGTTATTGTATTAAACAGTTCTTTAAAAAAATTGAGACCATTAAGATGTTTTATTTTTTTGCATAAAAAGTATGCCCCCTACGAAAAAAGGCAGCGAGAGATTTTTTGTCATAAATTGAACGAGGAATTCCAGAATGATTTTTAATTTGAAATACCCCAGTGGCGTACCATTTTTTTCTTTTAAAAAATGATATCGTTACCCGTATGCGCGCCAATGATGAACATAAAATTCTTAATTGCATGTCAAAAAATGCGCAATGACTACCTCTTAAAACCCACCAAATTTCATTTGCATATCTCAACCGGTTTCACAGCAATGAATAAATAGTCAGTTTGTAATAAAAACTGTATCTCAGAAAACGAAGCATTTGCGGACATACGTTTATATAGCAAACTGTCATTATTTTGGCATGCAGAATCACCCCCTGAAGTTTGTACAACTTATTTACTAACACCCTGTATAATTAATATTGTAATGATTAACCCTAGAAAAAATAAATTATTATTAAAAAATGGCATCATATCCTACAGGTAATTTGACTGAAAGACACACGAAACAGAATGTTTTTCCATGTCTTCCAACTCCTAACAATCCCAAATATTATTTTGACAATTCTTGAATGTCTCACACCTATCCATGATAACAAGCCGTGTGCCTGCGCACGTGTGTTTCTCTTTCCGTGTTAATTCATGGTTCTCAACTTCTTTACGAGATAATCGATCATACGTTTGTGCAAACGGGAGTAAACAGTAGCTCTATGTGTCGTTGAATAGTGCCATTTTCAGCCATACGTCTGCACGTAGCCCCAAAAATACCAACGAGCAGAACACGCCTATCCCGAACGCAACGATGGTATTCTCTTCTAGCTTCGGCAGCATTTCGCATAGTACCCTTAAATACATAGTACGTTAGCATATTCAGAAATTGAATAGAGAACTATTTTAAAAGTTCTATGATAGATTAAATCGTGACGAAGTTCAAAAGTATAACTTAACACTGTAAGGGCAACACTTGTTTCAAAATTGTAGCTTCAAGACCAACAGATGTGCAATGCGCACGGCTGATGTCGCGGATAGGTGGCTTCATTCATGAATTGCCAAAATAGCATTTGGGACTGTTAGGAGTTGGAAGACATGGAACAACATTCTGCTTTCTATGTGTTTTGATCGAGTTAAATGTAAATATAAGTTTATATTAAACATGGACGTGTTTACGTGGGTGTTAACTGCAGGAGGCTACTTACTCTCCAAAGTATTATTATCTCTTACTACGAAATTAGAAGGCGTTTTGTTGACATTTATACCTTGATGCATAGCTACTGAAGCAGAGTAGTTTTTACGCCTAAGTGCCTATCAAATGTTTAATATTTTGTTGCACTAGCGGCATGAATATGTAACTTTGATTTGAATTTCCGAAATAATTCTAAGTATTTCGCCCAGTATTCATTTGTAGATGATTTTTCTTTTAGGAATTTTTTTATTTATCGTCTGATTTATCAACAATTATTACGCATTAAAGACACCATTGACACAGAAAAACCAGCAAAAATATTCATTATTTGTATACCCCCAGAATTACTGGGGTGAGGGTATATTGAGTTTGCCTTAGTGTCCGTCTGTATGTCCGTTTGTGTACACTATAAGTGCTGTAATTTTGAAAAAATTGTTCTGAAATTTGGTATACAAGCTTATCCCTTAAAAAGCAAGGACAAGTTCGTAAATTAGCAAAATCTGTTAGCTTTCTTTTAAACATTTTACGGTGATTTTAACTTCAGCACGGCTGAAGATAATTTTCTTACTAGTTTATTTCTTCGGTTATTACTTCATATGTAGCGTTGTCTTAAAAAAATCGTAAGAATTAAGATATCTCGAAAACTGTTAACATTTACATCACGCATTTGGGGTCTAATAACTTGCAAATGACCTCTAGTATAACGTGTTTCAAAGAATGAGTTTACTTATCAATAAACCTGAATATTTCTATCTATATCTTATATTTCTAAAAAAAATATTTTTTTTCTTTCAGATCACATTAAAGGTTTTTCTTAGTTATAAACATTAGCTTCTGGGGAGGACCTATTTTTTCAATTTAGCCTTTTTTGTGGTATTTGTGGGTTCATAGAGGCTACTTCTTATCAAAGTGTTTTTTTTCGTACACTTTTACTTTCCAATGACCAAGTCATATAATAAGCTATTACATATAAAATGATGTTTGCAACGCGAGCCACGAGCCAAATCCGAGTGTTGCAAATAATTCGAGATAGTCTGCTATTAATTTTGGTTTAAGCCCATACGTTCCTACGGTTGTCATTATGACACTAAAAATAGAATAAAAATAAGTCCATTATGTTCTATAAGTTTTTCATTTGGAATGGGATTATTTTGACGAACGACGGGAGCAGGGAGGAGTGCCCAAGTGTACCAATACGACCCTACAGGAAATTAGAATTTGTGTTTGAGAATATGTTACTTACGGTTTTCATTATGAAATGGAAAGCAGTGTCTCAATAAGCCCAGTATGAATTCAAAGAAGAAAATAATACATTATATCCCACGACGAGTTGCCATTAGAAGTATATGGAGAACGAACCAAATGAAATAAGAGATTGAAATGTTGTTGACTTATATTGTTGGACACCATCGCCTCAACTAAAATATTTTGAGTTTTCGGATACTACCGGAAATGATGTCAACTTTTATAATGTCAAATGGAACATCCTGTATTTTATGCCTTTTTGAAATCTCCATTAAATTTTAGATCAATTTTATGTTACATTCCCTATACCTCACATGTGTCATTTTTGAGATAATTAATATATTTTCATGAAAAGATAACAGCTGCACGGTTACTTTCAATTACTTATAAATTATCCCCTGTGACCGTTGGAAAAATGTTGTCTGGCAAAATTGTTGTGAAGGTAACATATTATCGACACATCGGTAGGATTCGTCTAAAAGTTATACTAAAAATTATAAGATCAAAGTTGAATTCGAGAAAAGTACTAAACGTCAATTTTTTCAAATGGTAATCCGAACATTTGAATACTTTTCTCATTTCTATGGAAAATTATCAAATCAAATCAAATCAAATCAAACAAATTTTAGATCAACTTTGTGTACAATGTCCTATACCTAAAATGTCGATTTACCTAAAATCGATTTTTTACCTAAAATCGATTTTTTAAATATCACAGTAGAAATTGCAAACATTGCCAAATCTAGATTACGTTCGAAAGCAACTGAACAATTTGGATAAAAAGAACTTTATTAAACAAGTTTTTCTAGGTCATTATGCATTTAGTATTTATAAATCATAAGCCTACAATAGTAAAACACAATATTAAAAATAAAACAAAATGTAAAGTAAATTAAAAAAACTGCTCAATTTGTTACGGCCGAATTTCGACAAAAATTGCAAAAGTGAAATACTTCCTGTCGTGCGCCTTTTCTCGGTATCCACCAGTGGTCCTCAGCTCGCTCGAAGTGGAGACGGGAGTGGGTCAATTCTAATTGACACAAGTTGTAACAAGGGCGCCACCCAAACTTCACTGAAATGTGGATAAAACTGATTTGGGACAGTAGACGGGATGTTATAGCACTCGACAGAAAAACTAGCAAGGATGTTACCAAACAATTTATTGTCCAAACGAAGAGAACACAACGTAATAAATTTCCAAAATGTAAGCGATAAATCAAAAATTTGTAAGAAAACACACACAGGATATACAAACGGGTACAAATAGAAAACAAAAATAATAAAAAAAAATAAATAAATGTGGTCAAAATATCAAACGTCAACGCTTGACGCAGATGTTGTGCGTAAATTGCTGTAAGAAAAACCGTTATGTTGTAAATTGGCCAATCCACAAGGAAACGTTCAGCAGTTAAGGGTTTAATCATAAAGCGTTGAAAACGAATGACGTACAACTTGCCACAAAATTTTAAAATTATAAAAGAAACTGACGATATTAAAAGTCAAATAATGAAAAAAAATAAAAATTTAAACGTTGAGTTAAATGTTACAAATATCCAAAATTATAATTAAATTAATGACTGCTAAGCTTACATTAGCCTCAAAATTAAATCAAAATGATGACGGAGAAAGCCAACGTCAAACGGCAATGCCAAAGTTCCGTATTGTATTTAAAATGACAATTAAATTCTAAATTACTAATACTAAATCAAACAAGCAATCAAATTCAAATTCAAAATGCGAAAGCAAAGTCAAAAACAAAGGTTAACTAAATTATCAAGATATAAACAAAACAAAAATGAACCGTAAAGAGGTTAGGTTCCCTCGGAAGACCCAACGGCAACAATCCTACGACGGCTGAATGGTATCGGAACGTTATTTGTAAACCAGACGGGGAGGTACCCTCAAGACATGTTTAAAATATACAAACGATAACCTACTTGTGGTTTCCGAGCATGTGCCCAACGATGGAAAGTCCAAAAGGGGCCCACTAAGAGGTTAGGTCTTGTTCCGTTCTTCTACGAAGTGCCAAGGTGTTCCGGTACTCACAACGCAAAGGTATGTCGGACGTCAACGATGTAGATCGTATAAATTTCCTAGTTCACCAGTCCGCCTCGCCCAAAATATTGAAGGTCAAGTTCTCCAAGTCTCCGCTGAAACTTCCTCAATAGGTCTCCTCTGCCGAGGTACTAATTCCAATTCGGTCCTTTGCTAGCCGATAAAATGTTGTTCACCAACCAAAGGGTCCGGTGAAACGATGCTTTAGAACGTACCCTAAATGGCGTTTCGGTAGTTCCAATTGTTGGTTTTAAATTTGAGATTTTTTATGCTCAAACGGTTTGAATTGAATGTAGCTATTGGGGAAAACTTCGCATAACAATAATTGAAAAGGAAATACTTTTTGAAAATCAGTCATTATTGAACAATAGGCAGTAACTTACGATTTTATTTTTAGATTTATAAATCATTGATTTTTAGCCATGCACACAAAAATCACCTACCTATGTATGCAATAAAATCTCCATAAAACCACCCTCGTTTGGAAATCAATTGGAAGCAGAAAAAGCTATGATTTTTGTGCGGATTGTGTTGTTTGAACGAAGAGTGGGAATTCCTGTAGTTCACCGCTTTTCGAATAGATGGCGCCACTGCTGTTTATAACAAACATTCAAAATAAAATTGGCAGTTTCTATATTATTTCCCTCTCAAAGTTTTATCTTATCTCTGCGGTTATTATCCATTATTATATGTATTGTAATTATTATATTATTATTATTACACATATTGTGCAATGGGAAATATGCATTTGTGTAGAAATTAATATTCAAAACTGGTTATTGATAATAAATGTTCACTAATTTAGTTATCGTTTTGGTTCAAACAAATATTATGTGTGTGTAGTACTCATCAGGTCTCAAACTATTTCATGTAAATCTCTATACATATAATTTGAAGAAGCAGTACTACTGGGGGTGCAGCCAGTGTGGCGGTTAATAAATGAAACACTTACCATTGCAAGGCCCTAAGCTTTCAACAATTCATTTAAGTGTTCATCAGAGGGAAATCTAAAAACATAAGGTGCACAATTTTCACAATAACCGAAACGAGTCACCTAACGATGTTTGCTTCCGGCTGTGAGTTGACTCGTTGAACATTGGTCATTGTGAAAATTGTGTACGTTATGCTTTTTAGATTTCCCTCTGATGAAGACATAAATAAATTGTCGAAAGCTTATAGAGCCTTGCAAAGGAAATGGTTTAATTTATTAACCGTCCCACTGGCTGCACCGCTAGTATTCCTGGTTCACCAAATTACACTGCAAACAGCCGATACTTCCATAAATCTATACATGTAGTAGTACCACGCGTAATACCATTGAATTTTCATTTCTATGTATGTATATATAATCAAGGGTAATACCTACCCTCAGATTACTGCGAAATTGAAATGATTTGCAGTAAATCATAACTTATAAATATTACAAATCAAATAGAGAAGAGGTAACAACACTCAAAACAGATTTCACATTATTTTATTAATTAACTAATTCATTAACTATACATTCAACAAATAAGCACTGTTAAAATAAGTAAACTAAAAAGAGGGACAGTAACAGTCCCGAGAACAGTAAACCGCCAACGTACAACTTAATTCAGTAACAGATGAACTATCATTCATTTCTTATTATTACTATGTTATCATTTTGTCTTATGATTAGAACCCGACCAAGCATTCGGCTTTGGCCACTTATGGTCACAACTTACATCTTAAAATAATTACACAACAAATAAAAATTTTGCATTGAACGCGGTCCGAAACCGATCAGCAAACCAAGCTATAGTTAGGAGACACACGTACTGTATAAATAAATTATAATTCTATTACTTTATGTATTTTTTAGCACAACAAAAACAAATACTATTTTACTTTAAACATTGGCAGTTCTTTTGCGTTCCTTCGGCTTCTGCCGAAGACATCGAAAAAGATGAAATTCAGCTTCGGCTTTAGTCCAAAATATTACCTTCGGTCGTATACCTTTGGTTAATAATAGCAGGGTAGACCTGCTTGTTATAAAATTTACATAACTTGGACATTATTCGTTTCATAGTTTTTCGTTGTTCTCAATATTCACAACATGGAGTGGTTGGTTATCGTTTATATAAAGTATTAAAAAACACCTTTTCCTTGCCGTTATTTTAGCAGTCCTTGCAACCATAAAATAAAATTTATATGCGTTCCTTTTATACGGATCCCAGTTCTAAAGAACGGGGTTTGATATCTGAATTATCGGTTTTACGACAAAAAACAGAAATCCTGTAGAGAAGGTACTTCGCTGAAGCGCTTGTGGAGTGTAACATTAGATGTAGTACTAGTCCTTGCTGGTGTCAGGAACTGCTACTTAAAACCCACTGTAGTGAAGACTCGGAGAGTTACCAGAAGTTTTTAACAGGTGAAACAGCATGATTTCTAAAAAATAAACATCGTTTAACACAAACACATACAACTAAAAACCGAACTTACATATATGATGAACATTGTATACTCATATACATAGGTACTATATCAATCGAGATAAAACCAAGCAAAGTTTCTTTTGCTAGTCGAAATCGCTAATTTCTTCACATTCACCGAATCGACAAGGATCATCCAAAAGATTCATGTCTATACTCTATAGTAAATAAATAAAATCTTACAACATATGTACGTAAGGTTGTCCCGAAAAGCACAACGTAAATACAGTTGAATACAGTATGTTTTTCTGATATTTGGAAATACACGATGTAGTCTATCGCTCTCAGCGCTGTAGGAATAGTCCTGCTGGCTCTGTTTAGAATATCGGATACCATCAAAGCAAAAAATGGTATTATGCATACGGATAGCCGCAAGTGGTATTATATTGTATAGCGCAAACAAATCAAGAATCGAGAGGGGTGGTGAGAGGGTTTTTTGTGAAAAGGATTTATGAAATCGTTGGTATTATGTGAATTTATGCAAAGCTGCTTTTCATTACCAATATTCTCAACAATTAATTCCCCACAAGACCACAAATAAGAATGTGTTAGTATTTAGTACAGATGTGTATTTCCTATGATGTGCATGATACATAAATAAATAATTATATTATATATTATACATCATACATAAATAATAAATAAATAAATAATAAATATCGGTTGAAAAAATATGGATAACTTTTTACGCCGTACCGCGGCGCGCCAAGCCTACGACCGCAAATCGCTGTGAAATATGAAATAACAACGAATAGTGTGGAATAGGGAATAGGTATCAAAATGCACAGGCTTGGGGTGTGGAGCAGCCAGCAGGGGAAGGGCGAACACGTGACAAACACGGCATCCGAGGTGGCGCGCTGGCCGCTCGCTTTCATCGGTGTTGAAATAAGTATAATAAAACAGAAAAATGAGCATGTAGGGTGGGTGGCGCCATCACGCGGCCAAAGTTAAAATGTGCCCGGTTTCCGCACCCTTAAGTGTCACAGATTGAGAGCTGTGAGAATCCGTAAAAATACGATGAGCCAATCAACTGCTCAAAATGTTGCAAGAGTAGATCCCAAAAATGGTTTCGCCACCAGTCCAAAATCAACAACAACCAAAAGGTCGACGAAATAAACTCAAACAACAAATCAACTCCCAATGCTGGCTTCAAACGGCGTGGAGCTCTCTACAAAATGAACTGAAAACCACGCGAAAAATCGATTCTTTATATAGGCACTGCCTCTCCCCACCATGAAACTCTGACGTGGAACAATGGCGGACGATAGCGAAACTAAATTGTCAAAATTGGAATTTCAATAACTACTGCAAATAATGGGACAAATCCAACCAAACGATCGCCTTTGAACTACTAAATGTCAAAATGAAATCAAACTGAATAAATAAAAGCAAATAAGAAATATAACACACCGTGTGACGTCATAGAGAATAATACGCAATTGCCTGGAAAACGACAAGCTATGTCAATTAGCCAAACGACACTACTACGAATCGAATCCACAGGTAATTCTAACATCGTGCACATGGAGGCAACCTTGGGGACAGTCAAATAAGTCCGAAAAATGTCCGTGAACATTGGAATGACAAGGCCGCAAAACGGGCACCTACGAGCTTGAAACTTGGACAAAATGCTTCCCACAGGGTCCCACACATACAGAGCTATAGATGCTATCATCAAAGTAGGTCAAATGTAATTAACAAGAAATTAAGAAAAGACAAGTGACAGTTTGCATTCTAGTTCTCCAGTCAAGCAACAGATGGCAGAAGTTCAAATAAATATAAGGCATTTTCGTAATATCTCCTGTCACAACGTGACAAATTCTATTATAGTAACTGTTCAAAAACGTTGGCGTTATCCACTAAAGATGCTTCAATTCTTTTTAACATAATATATTATTGTTGGTGGCGTCCCTGATTGAGTTAGCACATAACCCATTGAAGGCAGCTCGAACTCTAACTTTCATGTTTGCCTTATCAATTATTGGGTCCTCATAAACCACATCTTTAATATCTCCCAAAATGAGAAAGTCCATTGGAGTAAAGTCGGGCGAACGCGGTGGATATTTGTATGACCCATTAAGCGCAATCCACCGATCTTCGAACATCTCGTTAAGCAAGCCTCTTACTACTACAGTTGCGTGCGCTAGAGCACCGTCCATTTGAAACCGCCCAATTATCCCAATATCTAAACCCAATATCTAATATGGAGAACATGAGTTATAGCTGCTTTCAATTGGTTATGTGCTAACTCTATTAGGGACGCCACCAACAATAATGTGTGACCTGGACTACGGAAAGGGAGTTTATGTGCGAAAACCGGTTTCCGAGCTAAACTCTGTTGTAAAATATAAAGTTTTGAACGACAGCGCGCTCGTTTTCTTCCACAAATGTAGACACCTGTTAACCAGCTGTGTTGTTATCACTTTGGGAAGACGAATGTTGACCCCCCCCCGGACCAAGTTCTATGTTGAAGTTTTTGAATAGGTACTCTATTGTTGAAAGTATTATTTTCATGGTTAGTATGGCAAGTATAGTGATGTGCTTAGAAGGCTCGTTAGAGTTTGTTTAGGAAATGTATTTCGGCAAACGTGAAGAACATGTTTCCGATGAGGGAAATGACAGCGACATTGAAATAGATCTACCAGAACCATCTACTGGAGATACGAAAGTGGGTTTCGAGTTACGTTATACCAAAATTCCTCGTGGGATAATAGAGAATGGTTTTTTTAGAACTATCGAAAGGAGAGCAAGACTTGGTAATTCTTAGCAAAATAGAAGCAGGGATATCTAAGAACGAGTTAGAAGAGGCGTATTCCGGATTATCTGGGCGAAAGAAGTACGGAAGGCGGAAGAATTGTGATGTTTCGAAAAACAAAATCATGTGCATGTATCACAAGGTACTTATCTGCCGCCGACTTTTTTTGTTTATTTACGACTGTAGTAAACGTCGGTTTGAAAATTTGTTGACGCATTGAAATAATAATGGTGTGACTCCGAGAATACATGCTTTAGCTAATAAACCATGTACGAACCCTGCAGCTCTTCAACCCGAAATCATTCAAAAGGTCGTTCAGTTCATTGAAGCGACTGGAGATCGAATGGCAATTCCACTGCCTGGCCGACTTCCGAATTTGAAAGGTTTTCGAGTAGTGAAACTCCCATCTAGCGACAACAAATCATCAATTTATAGGCTGTTTATTTCCTCGCTCAATACTAAAGAACCAACGATAAGCAACAGATCTTTTCGGAGAAATTGGATGAAGTACCATCCCGTATGTAACGGTCATGAAACCTGTAGATGACGTCTGCGATGTCTGCCGAAATAATTGATTATCAATTTATGAAACGAAAAATTGTCAATTAGCCACGAGGGAGCAGCTGCTGCGAAAAGCTTTAGATCACATTGAAAAAGCTAAGAATCAACGATCTTATTATCAAACATGGGGTGCCAGTGAGGATGTAACTCACGTGTTATCATTTGATTGTGTACAATCAGTTCACTACCCAGTAGGCCCTCAGCAACCCGGCTCGCCGTACTTCAAGGCGCTGAGAAAGTGTGCCATATTCGGGATCGTCAATGAAAAAGAAAACATTCAATGCAATTACCTTATAGATGAAGAGGATGACATAGGAAAAGGTCCGAATTGTGTCGCTGGTATCTTACATCATTATTTAGACAATTCTATTAGAATTGATAATCTAGTTCCATTCGCCGATAACTGCGTTGGACAAAATAAGAATAATACCGTACTCTCATATCGTTCGTGGAGAGTAGCTCGTGGAATGGAGAAGTCTATTTTATACATTTTTCTCTCACGGGCCACACTAAATTTTCGCCAGACCGCTTCTTTGGTATTTTTAGATCGAAATATGCCCGTAGTAACGTCGATACCCATACAGATCTGATGAAGTGTGTCACAGATTCCTCTCCCAGCGGCCATCACAAATCAGTTTCGGCTGAAGAACTTACGTGGTACAAAGAACTTACGTGGTACAAGTGGGATTCATACTTAAAACAATATTTCATGCCCTTGAAAGGTATAACGCAATACCACCATTTTATAATTTGTGAGAATGGAATGGTTAAGATAATAAAATTTGCTGATAGCGAAGAATTTGAGCAGGTTACTCTTATTTTGAGGCCATTGAGTGAGCAAATGCCAGAAATTATCAAACCAGTTGGATTGTCACTCGAAAGACTGTGGAAATTATACAACACCATTCGTAACAACTGATGCCAGAAAAAAGGAGAAAGTAGCGCCAGAATCGCTGAAACAGTTTGGAGAAAAGGAAAAAAAAGTTAGCCGGGATCCTAGTCCACATGTAGATACTTCACATACTAAATCTGAGCAAAGAAATCACAAAAAGAAGCGGAGTGAAAAGTAGATGCTAAAGACAGCAAGACAACTAAAAGTTAGACAGGGTGATCTTAATATAAATATTATAAGAATACATGATTTATTATATTGTAAATTTTAAGAATTTTCAATTTGTTTAATATTTTGCTACAATCTATAGATTTGGCAACGTTTGCAATTTCTACTGTGATGTTTAAAAATCGATTTCAGTAGGTACAAGTACATTTTAGGTATAGGGCATTGTGCACAAAGTTGATCTAAAATTTTCCATAGAATTCAGAAATGTTTGGCAACGTTTGCAATTTCTACTGTGATGTTTAAAAATCGATTTCAGTAGGTACAAGTACATTTTAGGTATAGGGCATTGTGCACAAAGTTGATCTAAAATTTTCCATAGAATTCAGAAATGTATTCATATGCTAGGATTGCAATTTGAAAAAATCGACTTTCAGTACTTTTCTCGATTTGAACTTTGATCTTATAATTTGAACACCCTGTATAACTTTAAGAAGAATTCTACCGATATGTCGATAAGAGGTGACCATCACAACAATTTTGTCGGATAACTTTTTTCCAACGGTCACAGGGCATAATTTATAAGTAATTGAAAGTAGCTGTGCAGCTGTTGTTTTTTATTGAAAAAAATTAATATCTTAAAAATGACTCAAGTTAGGTATGGGGAATGAAACATAACATTGATCTAAAATCTAATGGAGATTTCAAAAATCCGATAAAATACAGGCTGTTCCATTTGAAATATAAAAGTAGACATCAATTCCGGTGTAACCGGAAGTAACCGAAAACTCAAAATATTTTAGGTGAGACGATCGTGTCCAACAATATAAATAAGGCCGCAAATGTTTAATCTCTCATTTCATTTGGTTCTCGTTGAACTTCTAATGGCAGCTCGTCGTGGGAAGCCCTGTATAGTTCAATTGCCGTATAAGTAGCTAGCACACGACGAGCGGAGCGAGTGAAGTGTCACAGTAAGGGTATTATGGTAAGTTCAATTGGGCCACAAGATATGAGCACGACGAGCGCAGTGAGGAGTGCTTGGAGTCTTGCTGTATGGCAAAAGCTGGGTCAGCGGGCCGACCCGTTTTGGGCGGCGCCAGCCGTCCGAATTCATGAGGAGTGCCCATATACATATAGACTGTGAATCTTTCGCGCCAATAGCTTTTCGGCGAACTTTGGACGGTCCGCTTATTTCAGGTTTGGCTGACTATCTCATTAACACGATCTGCTTATATTTAAGGTATATAGACATCGCAGACCTACCGAAATTTGCGGTGTCTTATTTCTGCGGTCTACCAACGTTAGCGATCTATCGACTTCCGTAAATTAGCGACTTAAGCAACCTATGCAAGCTACCAATATCGGTAATCTACATTTATTGGCGTTCTACCTATTTTGGCCACCTACCGATTTCGACGGAAATTTACTGGATTCTGCGATCTACCGACTCCAGCGGCCTATAGGCCACTAGTAGTTTCAAAAATCTGGCAATACTGATTGTAATCGTGATTATGGTTACCAACGTTGTTTATTATTACAATGAAATCAATGTCATAGTGAGGCCATTATGAAACAATAGGCACTATTATTCGCATTCATGTACTGTACGTTTCTTTAAAGTTAAGCGCTGTAGAGGTTTGCACAAACATTAAATCCATGTGCGGGCAAATCCAGGATTCTGACACTCCGGTATAGGCCGCCGTCCGCTTAATATATGCTTAAAAAGTGTTATTATCTGTTTACATTCGTATATTTTTCTTGGGGTTAATACACCTCCGCACCGCTACTGAGTTACTTTTGAGTGACAGTTCACAATTACTTCTGTCGAAACAAACTACAATTGTTCCACTACACTATGGTCTAGCAGTAGGTTACCGAATTATTGGCCAAAACTAAAATTTTCAAGTTTTGTATTCAGGTAAATTCTGTATCCTATATGAAAGTAAACATGTTAATTCCTTAAACACGCGTGGCATTGATGCTTAATTAAAGCGCATTAAGTCATAGTAATAAACCAAAATGGCGCATAGTGCGCTTCTACCACTATTCATTATTTTAAACGCGCCCAGCAAAACTCGAATAGTGAGTATTGTTTATTTAAGCTCTAAATAACGGAAGGTGATTTCTTGGATTTTCCTACTGAAGGTAGGTACATATATCAAATTACGTAAATATGAATGAAACATTTTTTAAATCACAACAATTATAGAAGACATAGAATAGCGTATTAACATAAAATTTCGTTAGACATTCAAAAAAAAATTTGCACTAGTTTGCACGTATTGTAGGACATATTTATGATTCCATTCTTTATCTACAAATCCCACTTATATTTTGTTGCTAATAGCTAAATATGAAATTCAGGAACAGTTTTGAATGAAAATGAGTCAAAATGTGGACAAACCTAAAGTAGGTGGAAATGGAAGTACCAACAACGGAAATAAGGCTCGACGGGTATTTAACCAACCCGATTTATTTACGGAAATTATAGTTGTCGACGAAACTGTTACTTCAAATTATTTTAATTTATCATGTTAATTTTCACTTGACTTAAGAAAAATTTGAAAGTATTTGTTTAAAAACTGCAAATATATTTATGGATCCATGGTACCCGACGCCTGCTACTGTCCATAAGGTACTAGTTCATGGAAAACAAATAGTAGCAAATTATTTACTGCCAGTTGGTTATTTTGGAGAAGAGGGCTCTAAAGCAAGAAATTAATTTAATAAATAAGAGGGAGAATTTTATTCTAGTAAAATTAACTGATAAAATAACTTATAAGATATGTTTAATAGACCCATAGACATTTCGGGCCCAATAATATCTAGCATTAGTTTAAAATATATCAGCGATATATATATATATATCAGCGAATAAAATATCAGCGAACAACTAACACCATACACGAACAATCTATTCTACCAAGCCCGGGAACTAAAGAAGAAGAACAAAATTGCATTTGTCTGGACCCGAGATGGAAGAATATATGTAAAGAAAACCGACAAGGCCGACTGCAGAAAAATAAAAATCATGCAGAGGATATTGAAAAAATTAAATGAACAAAAAAAAATAACAAAAAAAATAAATAAAAAAATAAACAAAATAAAAATAATTACAAAAAATAAAATGAAAAAAACAACAACAATATTCCTGCACAACATACGAAGCCTCCGAAATAAAATCGAAGAAATTGAAGTAATAGCTCGGCGACACAGCCCCGATATTATTGCATTAACAGAAACATGGCTAACTCCCCACGATCAAGATCTATACACATTAAAGGACTACACGGCAGAATATAATTCAAGAGAGACTAGAGGAGGAGGAATTGCATTATATATAAAGAAATCAATAGAATACAAAATGCTACAAAGGACAGCAATCGACCTTGTTGAAATTATAAAGATATCGCTGACAGCAAACGATACGGCAGTCACCCTTATCTATAAACCTCCGAAAGTAACACTACCTTGCTTATAGAAGTGGCAGATCGACCTCCAGTGCAGTAACAAGGACAGTGCAGTCGATTGCAGAAGCACTGGACAATAGAGAGGAGGCTTGCCTTACATTGTGTGATCTGAGTAAGGCATTTGACTGCGTCGATCACACTGTCCTGCTGCAGAAAATGGAAACGTATGGCATCAGAGGTATTGCACTTCGTCTGTTCAGGTCGTATCTTGCTGATCGAAGGCAATATGTGGACCTGGACGAAAAGGTGTCTGAAGTGAGGACAATTCAGGGTGGCGTGGCGCAGGGATCGGTGCTGGCTGCATTCCTTTTCTTGATCTTTATAAACGACCTCCCAGGTAGACTTACCCAAGCAAAAGTTACCTTATTTGCTGATGACACATCCACCCTGACAGTGCGAATGGGAAGGGAGCAGCTCTTGAGCGAGTCGGACATAAGCCTTGCAGAAGCGACGGAGTGGTTCTCGGATAACGGCCTCCAGCTAAATACTGGTAAAACCCAAAGGCTGATAATTAGCACTAAGCTTGAAGGTAACTATGATCCTGTTAGATTTCTTGGTGTCGCAATCAATGGAAAATTGAGGTGGGATGATCACGTGAGCCAACTCAGAGGAAAGCTGGCTCCCACAATATTTGCAATAAGACGAATACGTAAAATCGCAAACCAGCAGGCGGCCCTCGTCGTGTACCACAGCTACTTTATGTCAAGAGCGACTTACGCGATCATTGTCTGGGGAGCATCGACAGACGCGCAGAATTTTCGCAATTTTCATACAACAGAAGCAAGCAGTCAGAGCCTTATCGGGTACAGAACACGGAACAAGTTGCAGAAATACGTTCCGAGAGTTGAGGCTACTTACCTTACCTTCATTTTATATTCTGACTGCTCTTTTATACATCCACAGCAATAAGGAACAACAGTTCAACCAACGAAGCGCGGTTCATGATTACCCAACTAGACAAAGACACCAACTAAACGCTCCCCGACATAGACTCGAACGTACTCAGAGGACCTTTCCGGCCGTAGGTGTAAAATTATATAACCACCTTCCGAGAAGACTAACTGAGCTGCCAGCAACACGGTTCCGTCCTACCATGAGGAAACTACTGACAGAAAACGTATTCTATTCGATAGACGAGTTTCTAAGCTACTGTTTTTAAAGTGTGATCGTGCAAATGTTATGTTAGTGAAAACTGTGATAAGTGAGCGTCCCCTTTTGACACAACGACTCTTGTCACAATGACTATTGCATTGAAGATGATTTGTTATTGCTGTATACGAGATGCTTTGACAATTGTAAGCTGTTGTGTATCTGCTACAAATAAAGTTATTATTATTATTATACCAACGTTCAAACAAATATTACAAAACAACATCGTCAACCGAAAGAAGCCTCATCTAATCCTTGGAGACATGAACATTGATTTGCTCAAGAATGACAATGCAAAAAGAGAATATATCAGCCTACTGACGGAAAACAATTATAAAATAATCAACAAAACAACAAAGAAAGAATACACGCGAAAAAGACAGACGGACCCGACTCAATACTGGATCACATAATAACAAACAGACCAAACAAACCAAAGGCAACAAGCAACGTCATTTTATCTGATATCTCCGATCATAATGCTTTACTAACAACAATTAACCAACCGATACGACAAAAATACGCATATAGACAGTATGAACTCACAAAAACAAATTACACTAATATTGAAAACGAAATAAATTTGCTAAACGAAAACGACATATCCCACTTCGAACTCTTATCAAAAACCCTGCAAAACATAATAAACAAGAGCCAGACAACAACAAGAATAAAGAGGAGAGAAGATCACGAATGGATAACAGAAAAGGTACTGAGCCAGATAAAACAAAGGAATAAACTGTACATCAGACTTTGTAAAAACCCCTCCAACGAATACCTAAAAACCAAGTATCAGGAAAAGAAGAAAGAGACCTCAATAACAATAAAAACAGCCAAGCAATCACATTATCGAAGAAAGATTGAAACATGCCAGCACGACCAACGAAAGATCTGGAACCAAATCAACGATATACTGGGAAAACCGGCAAAAGACAAAGCAATTGAAACCATATGCAAGGAAGACAACACCGAAACAAAAGATCCAAAAGAGATAGCGAACACAATAAATTCCTATTTCATAGAAATTGGAAAAAATCTAGCCAAACAGCACACAATGAAAACTCTACCAACAGACGCAATAACAACTACTCCAACAACCAATAAAAAAAGAAAATCCAATCGTTTCGACAGTGTCAATGAAGAGGAAATGAACAAAATCATTAGCACATTGAACAATAACACAACACCGGGGTTTGACAAAATAACTACAAAAATCATAAAAGAAAACAGGAAACCTCTAGTTCCGATATTAGTCAAACTCTCAAATGCCGTGCTGGAAAGTGGACAATTCCCGGATTATTTAAAAACGACGCAAATAATACCAATCTACAAATCAGGCGACAAAACAAAGCCCGAAAACTATCGACCCATCGCACTTCTCTCAACTCTTAGTAAAATCCTTGAGAAGACAATCCAAACACGCATTGTACAATACACCCAAAAAAATGAGATAATAGGACAACAACAGTACCAGAAGCATTCAGGAACCACATCAGCCGCATACGACATGATAAATGAGGTAAAAACAAACCGTGACAAAAATAAAATTGTGGTCGTGCTTTTCATAGACCTGAAGAAGGCATTTGATACCATTTCAAAACAGATGCTCGTACAAAAACTGGAAGCAATGGGAATCACTGACAAAAAACTTAGCCTAATCGATACATAAGTTAAATTCGTGGTTTGGTAGAATTCAAAAAAGATGTTTTTATTTACTTTCACAGCTAATACAATACAATATAAAAGTGTTACAGATCGACTATTACTACGTCTAGGTCACGCGTATAATAATGCCTACTGGCTTGCATGCGGACTATTTATATAGTATCTTATCTATTCTATTGTCAGCAGATTCCTTCTGCTGTACGTCTGATCTGGGCGCATAACTCCTCCAACGTCAGCTGCAGAAATACCGTTGATTATAAATGAGGCGGTATTTCCTGCAAGGGATATGCTGAATGGCCAAATGCATCGGTCAAGTTCGCGTCCTTAGATAGGTTGGTCGCCCTGTGCTGGAAACGTGAGCGTAATCTCCTGCACGTTACAAAAATAGAAATAACAATTAGTACAATGATAAAAAAGTACAGAACGTGGTCTCTGGTATCTGAATAATGTTGAGAGAAAGATATTGAGTCAATTAATTTAGTGTGGTCATCAATAGTCTTAGAAAAATTTACAAAATTAGGCTGGGTTAAATTAAGCGTAGTTATCTGACTGTGTTGCCACTGAAATGGAATAAGTTTAATTTCAGTGTTAATTAAGGTTTTATAATTACGAATTATTTGGTCATTTATAGAAAAAATGCAATTGTTAATATTTCTTATCAGATAAGTACCTTTTACAATTTGTGTCCTTATCTTGTTTACAAGTTCTGATCAATTTATTTTCAGAGGGACTAAGTAGGATTTTGATATTATTGTCAATGTTTCTAATTTCAATGTCCTTTAAATAAAAGGAATGATATACGCAGTTGTGGTAGTTATTATCCAACTGGAGAATATGAATTTCGCAAGGGGCAGTCTCGTGAAAAATAATTTTCTAATTCGTGATCACAAAGAAATTTGGTTTTACTTAATTGTTTACAAATAGAATTGGAAACAAAATACTTATTTTCTTTAAGTCCAATGTACTTAAATTTAGGAGTAATCTGTTTAAAACAATTATTTTGAGAAAAAATAGGCAATGAATTTAAATGATAATACTGAAAGGGTTCTATGTCGACAATTGGAATGACCAATACAAAAACATAATGCTTACTAGTCTGGTACACTTTAACTTTGATAATAGATTCAATTAAATAAATGTTATCCGCTAAAATATCAAACGGAAATTCTTCTTTTGGGTTTAAATGTATTAATTTTACATAATTTAATAGTACTTGCGGCTGTACTACCATCGGATGTAATATGCCGACTTTAGCGACAGTTGTGGCGTCAATGAGTTCTTCCATCTCTAGCCGGATGGTGGTGAGAAGGTGGATTTGGTAATTGGCCAACTGGATAGCATCCATGACCTTTTGCTGTGCCTTTGCTTCTTCTGACATCTGTAGTTGATCTTGAATAATTGATTTGATAGTCTCCTCGTATTGTGTGCTTACATTCTTAAAAATGTTTAACTGGGAATGGAATGCCGTTTTAAAGATTTTCTGGTTTTCTTGCAGTTCCGCGATTTGTTCTTCGTATTTTCGTCCATCTTCTTCATCTAAATTTCCGGTGATCGCTTTGACTATGCCGCCGAGGAAATTAAAGGCTCCTCTCCTTTGTCGACCATGAGGGTTGATAATGTCGAAGTATAGTTGGACTTTACGTTCTTCTTCTTGACGCAGTTCCAATAAGCTTGTGTACTCTGGAGTTATGCTCTCCTTTGGGGTAATTTCATCTTTCTGTGATAGATAGGTGTTCCAAATGTGTAGTAGACTAGAATAATCCTTCTGAATGATAACTTCATGGTGACTCTGGGTGTTGTACGCCAATCCTTCTTTTAGGGGAAGTAATCCGACTTGGTCGTTGATCTTGATCACCTCGGTTAATCCTCTTCCGATGAGGGTTAGTATTACAATTACGATGAATTCCATTCGTCACTCTGGTTTTTGGTTGGGGTTGGTTTTGCTTCTTTTGTTTCTTGGCTTTCTTCCGCCTTTGGTTGGTCCTTAACTATAAGTCTGGTGGGCGTCTTGACGAGATTTTGATCGCTTCGACGTCGTTCCTCACACAGCTTGCACCTTCTGGAAATTCGGATCCTTCCGGTCGTTTTCTTAGATTCTATGACGGTGGTGGGCGCTTTGACGAAAGTTTTATCGTTGCAGCGTTTTCTCCCGGTCACTCGTCGCACTGGTCGGACAATTGGGTCCTCACAGTCCTGCACACTTTTATATTGCACTGTTTCACTGCTGGTTCTTCGACCTGAAGAATAAATGTTCACACACAAATTTGGAAAATTGGATCCTCTTTTGTGGTGGTCAAATATCCTCATCCGACTGCGCCAGTTAAATTCGTGGTTTGGTAGAATTCAAAAAAGATGTTTTTATTTACTTTCACAGCTAATACAATACAATATAAAAGTGTTACAGATCGACTATTACTACGTCTAGGTCACGCGTATAATAATGCCTACTGGCTTGCATGCGGACTATTTATATAGTATCTTATCTATTCTATTGTCAGCAGATTCCTTCTGCTGTACGTCTGATCTGGGCGCATAACTCATACTTAACCGATCGACCGATAATCACACAAATTAACAAAACGAAAAGCGACACAAAAAACAGCGAACAATTTGGAATCCCCCAAGACGGAAATCTACCTCCAATCTTGTACATACTGTACACAAATGACATTTTTCAATTACCACTATCCGCTACTCCATATATATATGCAGACGACACTTGCCTTGTCTATTCAGGAGAGACAATGCAGGAGCTAGAAGAAACGATAAACGGCGACATGTCAACACTCTCGGAATGGTATCGGAAAAACTTACTCACAATAAACGAAAAGAAAACAGAGTACATCATAATAAGACGCAAAGGTAAAGAAGAACAGATAAATATCAAAATAAATGAGGTACAGATAAAACAAGTAAAGACGGTGAAGTATTTGGGGTTACATATAAGGGATGATTTACGATGGAACTCGCACATCAATGCATTAACTGCAAAAAATGCTAGAACAATAGCTAAAGTGAGAAAATTGCGACACTACCTGGACGACAGAACAAAAAGTACAATATACCATAGCCTCTTTACATCACAGGTGAACTATCTAATCCACATATGGTCAGACACGACAAAAAAACACCTTCAACAATTACAGATCCAACAAAACAAGCTACTGAAAACCCTATATTGTCTAAACAGACTCACACCAACTGAAGAAGTATACCGAATTACAAAACAACTTTCCATTAAGAAACTAATTACGATGAATAATTTAGTGCTATTACACAAGATAAAGACAAAAACAATTAAAACAAACATAAAGCTAAGATTCAACGATGACTTCCACAACTACAAAACAAGAACATGCACACATATGAGAACTGAAAAATATGGAAGAAAGACATACACACAATCGCTACTCACGGAGATGATAACAAAATACAACAAACTAACAGAACACACTAAGAACCTTACCCCACAAATGTTCAAATCTAAAATAAAAAAGCTTTTGCTGGACAATAGACTGTGACGTAAACAAGAAAGAACCAGACACCCTCCATTCCGTTAGCCCGAGGAAGGATCCCAACCCCGAGGTGAAGCAGGAGGGAAGATTATCAATATAATAGTATTGTCAATATATATTATAATGATTATAGTATCATGGCATTACAAATAAATTAAATTTCAACTTAAAAAAAAAACTCGCATAAAACTCTAAGAATTAAAGATTCCGCTTCCGAAAGAAGTTATTTCTAGACTACGATCATTTACGGCAGAAGTTTCTGCCGTTTTGTTTTTACCAATTTAAGGTACGTTTTCCTAGCAACGACTCCAACGATAGTCGCTCAACGATAATCGTGCGGCGATGATCGTTCCGCGATTATCGCTGGCACAAAACGTTTTCCAAGCGTCGTCTGGAACTATAGTCGTAGACGACGCTTGGAGGAAAACACCTGAACATTTTTTGCCAGCGAAAATCGCGGAACGATCATCGCCGCACGATTATCGTTGAGCGATTATCGTTGGAGTCGTTGCTAGGAAAACGTACCTTAAGAGTTTGGATTAGTAATCAGCGACCTCAAAATCCCTTATTTACCAAGCATTAGAATTTTGGCCAACTTTTCGCGAGTTCAGACCACTGTGCACTATCAGCACTAATGTCTCAAGACCTTAAATTATGCAAATAGAAAATTCTCAAAAAAAAGAGCTGCCAAGTTTACCGAATTGTTTCAACAATCTATTATCCTTCCTTTTTCTTTCGCTAATTTTCGAAATTTTCGAATTAATTCAGCACCTTGTAGTTGCTCATATATTTGTTATTATTTGCATACGCATATTGTCAGCGCCGCGCCGCGCAGGCCGGCCGTGTGGCGTGTCCCAAAGTGTGCGACGCACACAGGCACCGCAAGCTGGATTTTTCAGTTCCAGTTTAACCTTGAACTGAGTTCAAATAAACAAAACCTTGGCAACTGACATTGAAAAGCCCAGCCAAAAAGATCACGCATATGATCGCACCGCGAGCGCGTATGTATGCGGTTTCTTACAAACCGTGTGTTTCAAGGACAAGTAGCGCCTGAGCAAAGGGCTATTGTAAATTTAAAATTAACTTTATGGACCAGGAAAAATGGCACAGAGAAATTGGCAAAAATTTAAGCTGAACGAGTTCGTTTCAGATAATATGACTCCCTGGATTAGGGTACAAGCAGCAACAAAATCTTGATTTTAAAAAAATCATAATTATGTAAGGTTTTTATTCCAATGAAGGTAATAAATATTCCAGTTTACAGTGGCGTAACTAGCGGGTGTACAATGTGTGCAGGCACACAAGTCCACGGCCCGCGGGGACATGTTATTTTAGAAGCGTCTAAACTCACTAAAACCTACAGACGACTAAACTTTAATCCGAAGGGTAGTCCGCTGAAATTAGTCAAATAAAGCCATTCGCACTGAAAATCTCAAACTCATTACAAATATTTTATTACAGATGATATGCAAACAGTCGCATCGATAACATGTTTGCATCGCGAGTTATTCTTGGTCAAATATAGCCGACTTTGGTTATTTAACAATATCTTACTTTCTATTGATTGGACGACAATTGACGTTAATTCGAAATTTCTATATCTTATTCTCTCCAAAAAATTTCTGTTCATCCTTTAGGGTCAATAGGCTATTACATATGCATGCTCATGATTGAGCATTAAAAATATACGTTAGAGTGAACTTTATACCTTTGCTAATAATAAAAAAAATACCGAAAATATTAAGAGATATTACGAAATTTCTAGATCTTCTAATTATTTACATAAAATCATTGTTTAAGTACGAGTTGGCGTTTTTAAGTTATGCGCCTGAAATACCTCAAGAGCACGTAAGGATAAGGAGTGATCCATTCCGCGTCCAGAGTATTTGAACACACGATTGAGAATCATATTTTATAATAAGAAAACAATAAAATGTAGTAAAAACTAGTGATGGGCATAATCGTATTATTTATAGAATCGATTATTAGCATTCGAGTGATATGCAAAATCGTATGATTATTGATTTTTAAAATGTCGCGAAATAATTCGAAAATTAATGATATAATTGATATTGTATGTTATAATTGAAACATTAGAATTTACTATTAAAGCTGGTTTCGCCAAATGTTACGTTTGTGACGTTTCTTTTTATTCTAACAAATCGAATTAATTGATTGGTTTTATTGATATATTGTATATTGTCGCCTGCGGTGTTAGCGATAGAGCGAGCAAACATGGTTAGTGAGTACACTAGCAGAGCAGCAAATAATTTCTCAAATGCAGAATTCATTAGACTCGACTATAAATCGAGAACAATGGATTATGAAAAAACGGTTCGAATAATCGATTTTGAACAACCGATTATGAAAAATCGATTAAGAATAATCGATTATTAAAATCGATTATGAAAATCGATTATTAAAATCGATTATTAAAATCTATTATGAAAAGTCGATTCTTAAAATCGATTATTAATAATAATAATAATAATAATAATAGTATTTATTTGCCCAACAGAACCAATTACAGGACAATTTTACAAGGAAGTATTGCATAATACATGTATTTAAAAAATAATAAAATATAGCATAAACTCAAAAAGTAAGCGCAAAAGAATTACACAACGCAAAAAGAAAAATCACAGCGACAGGTCGAGAAAAATGAATGGGAAACACCAAATTACTAAAGAAAAATATCTTCAAATATATTATTGGCATTTCTTGACATATGGCTCAGTGGAGCCCTCAATCCAATGTTTGTTCTGGCTGGAAGAGTTCTAAACGTCGAGGTATATCGGGCTGAAGTCCTAGGCACATGAAATGACACCCCTCCAAGCAGCATCGGGCAGTCCACAACATTATGGATGAGCTTTCTTAAAAGATTGGCACTGTATACCTCACGACGATGTTGCAGAGACTGAAACTCGTGTTCCACGAGCAAGAGGCCATAGTCACATCCCTGGACAGGATAAATGCCTGTCTGTCGAAAGCTTAAATACTTTAAAAATTTTCTTTGAATTCGCTCATTGGCCAACTGATGTGCAGTGTAATAGGGGTACCAGACAGGAGAGGCGTATTCCAATCTGCTTCCAACGAACGCACGGTACAAAGACTTAAAAACAAGTGGATTGATGAATATCCTGCACATCCTCAGCACAAATCCAAGAGAGCGAGAGGCAGCCGAACACACATTCTCCACGTGACCCACAAAACTCAGCTCCTCATCAAACCAAACACCGAGATCTTTAATGGTGGTGATGTGCGGTAACACCTTTCCTGACAGGGAGTAGGTTGACGGAATTGGTACCCGTTTACGTGTTAGTGACATAAACTGGCACTTTTCGATATTTAGTGGTAAGCCGAAATTGATACACCAAGAATTGAGTATATCTAAATTAGATTGGAGCAGTTGTACATCCAACAAGGTGCGTATGGGAGAAAACAGTTTCAAGTCATCAGCGTAGGCTAAAGCTCGACAGGAGAGTGCCTTAAGCAGGTCATCGATAAACAGAATAAAAAGCAGAGGGCCATCATTGGAGCCCTGTGGAACACCCGAAGACGCCACAAACTCGTGCGATTTAAATCCGTTATAGAACACATATGTCTTTCTATCGTGTAAGTATGATGTTAACATCTTTAAAGCTGCCGGGACAAAGCCGAAGAGATTCAGTTTTTCAACAAGAATTCGATGAGGTATTCTATCAAACGCCTTGCTAAAATCAGTATAAAGCACATCCAACTGCTCCCCACCATCCAAGGTCTCACAAGCAAATTGAGTGAAACTCGCTAAATTGGTAACCGTAGAACGGCCAGGAAAAAATCCATGCTGATTCTGAGAAACATATGGTTTCACATGTTTGAAAATCTGGGAGTACAGAGTCATTTCAAAGAGCTTGGCAAAATTTGAGAGAATTGCTATAGGCCTATAATTGGTAATAACACCAACGTCACCCTTTTTATAAACCGGGCAGATCCTGGCCTTCTTCCAGACACCAGGAAACGTAGAAGTCCGAATAGCCAAGTTGAAAATCTGTTGAAGAGGAAATGCAAGTATTAGCTTGCAGTCCCGTAGCAGAAAACTGGGAATTAGATCATCGCCAGCAGTACTTTTGTTTGCAAAACGCCCAAGCAATCGAACAAGGTCATCCTCCTCCACGACACGAAAGGTAAACGCAGGGACATAAGAGACATTATAATCGGAGTCACCGATCATCATTATTAAAATACATTATAAAATATCGATTATTAAAAATCGATTTAAAAAATCGATTATTAAAATCGATTATTAAGAAATCTATTTAAAAAAATGATAATCGAGATATCCCGATTATTTCAAAAATCGATTATAATCGATTATGTAATCCGAATGCGCCCATCACTAGAAAAAACTTGACCATTTCCGAAATATGTCCATCAGAAGGTTAAGAAGTTTCCACCTCATTTTTTTGCAATAATGCAACAAAACTTCTGTGTGAATTCAAATGTATGCTAGTAGATAAAGCATGCTATATTATTTTGACAAAAATCCGATTGAAAACACGGCAGCAATTTATATAAAATAGGTATTTTTTCCTTCTAAAGAACATATATCGAAAACCGACAACCTTTGACCACGTTTTTATTGGTTCTTTTAAAATTAAATGTTACCACAATAAACCAGCATATTTTGGAAACGCAAATTGTTATTCTTCGTTTAATATGTATAATGTGATTGTTGCCACTTGTTGACTTTTTCAGCCGTATATCATAAAAACGGTTACTCGTATGTAGAAGATTAATAAATGTTTTAAGTATTGAATAGAGTTAGAACATCTATCGGTTTCAATCTAACCTTTATTGTCGTCAGACCAATAGCAACCAAGATAGCAACCAATATCACACACGACTACCCATTTATCGAAATCGCTTCTTGACGATGTCTTCCTTGCTATGGTTTCGCGCGAGTGAAACTTATCATAATATTGCTAGATCTTTTCACCTACAATAAATGTCATATGCATTTTTCCGCGCCAGGAACCACTGCAACCATTCTTACCTAATTCGGCTGAAAAGCATCACCCATATGAAAGAGTAGTAGGCACACATTGTTTACATGGTGTCAACTTCAGTAACTTGAAAATTTCCAATAGAATTTATAGAGCATCATACTTTATGCTGATCTATCATATTTTATGCTGATGATATACTGCTGATCGGACTATCAATGGTAAGCCATCGTTTTGTCGATAAACGTTGTTTTTGAATTGAAAGAAATTTAAAACTAACGATATCTTTAATGTTGCTATTATCCAAATGATGAGATTGTATAAAGTTGAGTTGTGATCTAAATACTGCTGATCGGACTATCAATGGTAAGCCATCGTTTTGTCGATAAATGTTGTTTTTTAATTGAACTGAATTTAAAACTGTATTGAAAAACTAACGGTATCTTTAATGTTGCTATTATCCAAATTGTGAGATTGTATAAATTTGGTTTGTGATGTAAAGTCTTGTAAACCCATTCTTCTTTCTTCCTTAGGACGTATGTGTACAGATTGACTATATCAAATGATACCATAAAGAAGTATTGGTTATTTTTATACTTTTTGTCTTTTCATATACCTAAAATGGACGCAGTTTTAAATTTCATATTGTGGTTTGAACTGTACAGCACAGCGTCAGCGGGCGCGGGACAACGCCGTTTTCTTGCAGGTGGAATGGGCCAGTCGGTATAGTCGTGCTTTTACAGTAGCCGCCGCAATTGTCCTTTTAAGTTAAAAGTTTTAAAATTCGCCGCCGCGTCCTGCTGAATACGTAGTCGGATTTTTATGCTCAGGAGTACTTGCAAATCCGCGCTTGGATCTGTGCAAACTACATGCCAATAACCGGGCAAATGTGCACGTTTGCGTTTTTTTTTTCGTGTTTTACTGCACAACGGTTAGGATTTAGGAATTTTAGCACCAGCACAAAATTAATCCTTATAAATTTCGGCACGAAAAGGGTATATTCTGTTATATGTTAACCGTTATATTAGTAGTTTAGTTGTAACCGTTGGTACTACTGAATGCATATATACTACCGAGCAGAGGGCGCAAAGGACAGTCGAGTGGGGTCCGTCTTGTGTATAGTATGTCCGATGTATCTAAGTACTAATGTGTAATAAAGACTAAAACAGTACAGTGTGTTTTACTAATTGTGTCTCAAGACATAACAAGTGGCGACGAGCACGGGATTGTGTCGGAAACTGAATGCGAAGAACATTACTGTGTGTGAGCTCGTAAATTCGCAAGTGCATGTTAGTAGCGGCGTACGTGACCAAACGTAATACGATCAGGTCCGGACTCGGGCTGGTAGACTCCGTGTGTGTTGGTGTGTGGAAGAATCAATCATGGCTATGATCGGGAGCATACAGCCTTTATCTATGGAAAGCAACTATGAAAGCTACATAGAGCGGATGGACTATTTATTTGAGTGCAATGAGGTCGTGTGGCGCTTTTTTGTACGTTGAGTAGTGAGGCGTATGAAAACTTAAAAACCTTACTGCTTCAGAAAAACCATCCAGTAACACTTATGAGCAGTTGAAAAATGTTTTGCGAAAATGTATGGCCCCGAAGAAAATCATAATTGCCGAGACTCTAAAGTTTTATAGGATAAATCAAGGTGAGAAAACCATATCTGAATATATCCTTGCCTTAAAAAGTCAGGCAACCCATTGCCAATTTGAAGGCTACTTGGAAAGAGCACTTCGTGACAAGTTTGTGTGTGGCTCGTCGGATGAAAGTATACAGAAGAAATTATTATCCGAAGATACACTGACTTTTGACGATGCCTGTAGTAAGGCCCTAACCATGGAAAGTGTGAACAGTGAGGCTCGTTCGTTTAAGTCAGTCAACCAAGTCAATCAACCGCTCAAATGAAAAAAAAGGAGAAGAGTGAAAAGAAAAATGAACTGAAGAAAACCAACTGCGAAAGGTGTGGAAAAACTCATGAAGGCGAGTGCCCGGCCCTGCGATGGAAATGTTACAAATGTCAAAAGTATGGTCATGTGGCTAGGTGCTGCAAGTTTAAGAAGATGGTGAAAGCAGTGGAAGATGAATCCCAATCCGAAGAACCTGAAGACGATAACCCAAGCGTACAAGCAAACTTAGTGGTAGTCGGTAACGTGCTAGTAAATAATGTAGACCAGGGATGAGCAACCCGCGGGCGCGGGCCGCATGCGGCCTGCCATACTTTTTCGTGCGGCCCTCCAAAGAATTTAAAATTTAACTTGAAATTTTTACAGTGTACCGCAACATAGTTTTTGAAGTAATGCCGACAGCAAAGACTACAGATCTTGTAAGACGCGACACTAAAAAAAAACGTTCCGAGACTGGGGACTAATGAAAGCCCATGCGTGAAAAAAGCGTCTCCGCCGGGCGGCTTCGTTTGACGCTACACGTTTGTGCCGCAAACTCTGTATCGGTAAAGTATCGGCAAGCGGCGCAAAATCAAAGTTCAAAGGGTTTTTAAAATTTTTGAGGGGATCTAGTCGTCTTAATACTGGTAAATATGAAAAGTGTTTTATTTTGTAGTCAGTGTCACGAACTGCTTGTTGCGAGATAGTTCTTCAAGTTGAATTAAAAGTGTATTTCCAAATCATAGAACTTTTGTGTGGATACCTTGTTTTGTCCATTTTGTGAATTATTACCGTATCACAATAAACAACCGTAATTAAAAAGGTAAGCACTATTTTTAAATTTGAAAAGTACTTAACACTTGCTATATTGTTATAGTTGCAAATATGTCCAACCAACAAACAAAGAAACGAAAAGTTGGGGATGAAAATAGAACATTTAATGAAAAATGGAAATTGGATTACTTTTTCACTGTGGTGAAAGATAAAGCTGTTTGCCTTTTATGCTCAGATTCAATATCCGTTTTAAAGGAATATAATATTAAACGGCACTAAACATGAAACACTTTATAAAAGCATCCAAGGCCAAATGCGGAAGGATCAATTGAATCAGGTGGAGAAAAGTTTAAAACAACAACAAAATATATTTAAAGTTCAAAGATTTTCATCAGAATTGGCAGTCAAAGCTAGTTACACTGTTAGTGAAATTTTAGCAAAAAAGATGAAACCATTTGCTGATGGTGAGATGATTAAGGAATGCTTAACTGCTGTTGCAGAAACTTTGTCGAATCCAGATCCACTATCTCGTTTACCTTTACCCGAAGGAACAGCAATAGAGACCCCGATAAATGCAATTTTTGCAGCGGAGGAGATTCCCATAACAGCAGACGAGTTACTGGAGAATACAAAAAAGGACAATCTGTTGGGGAAGGTGATAGAATTCACTAAAAAAGGATGGCCTAATAAAATGAGTAACGAAGCATTAAAGGGATATTTTATTAAGAGACAGGATTTATCAATTGAAAGAGGATGTTTGCTGTTCCGAAATAGAATTGTCATTCCGTACCACGCCACAGTGTCCTTGAAATGTTGCATGACCAACATGTGGGAATGGTCCGTATGAAGATGTTGGCCAGAAACTACTACTGGTGGCCAGGAATTGACCACGATATTGAAAGTAATGTAGGAAACTGTGAAATATGTCAAAAATTTGCCAATCGACAGAAGGCGGTTGTAAGCACATGGCCAAAAGCAACTAAGAGTTGGTCGAGGTTGCATATAGACTATTTTGAAAAGTGTGGCTTCTATTTCTTACTGATAGTTGATACATTCAGCAAGTGGTTGGAAGTTAAACTCGTTAGTTCAACAAACACCGATGAATGTATAAGACATCTAAGAGGAATCTTTACTGTATTAGGTATTCTGAACAAAAATTGTTCGGAACAACGGTCCACCATTTAATGGGGAAAAGTACAAACAGTTTTGTACTAGAAATGGAATACAATGTACCTTGACACCACCCCTCCATCCTAGGTCAAATGGTTCGACAGAACGTCATGTTCAAACAGCGAAAAATGCTTTAAAGAAATTCCTACAGGAAACCAAAGACAATAGTAAGAAAGCTATAGAACTGTGGTTGGACAACTTTTTGTTGAAATATAGGATTACTCCTTCCACCACAACCGAACCCAGCAACCGAGCACGAACAACCGAGCCCAGCAGAGACTTTACTAAAGATAATCCCTAACACACGGTTGGACCTATTAAACGCGACAGAACTCAAAAAATGAGAGATATAGTCAGGACCCGGTTCAAAGATTTACTGTAGGTCAATACGTCATGATCTTCAGTAAAAGAAACAAAGAAAATATACGGAAGAAGGGAAAGATAGTGAAGGTGGTTACCGCTTATACGTGTATCGTGGATGTTGATGGAGAGGAGAGATTTGTTCACATCGAGGACATTAGAATGGCGATTACCCAGGTGGGAATGGAACTGAGGAAGAAGCCCGACCCAGTGCACATCTCCAATGAGCCCGAACAAGAAGTTTCGGTTCAAAAAGATGAACTACCAACTTTATCCGAAGACTAACCCCACTAACTACAGTACCGCTATCTCCTGACAAAGCCCAACCCGATATTCCCCAATCCCCTGTACCGACGCTGAGACGTAGTACCCGAACTATTAAGAAACCACAAAAGTTAAATTTATAACTTTGATGCTAACGGGGAGGAATGTTATATGTTAACCGTTATATTAGTAGTTTAGTTGTAACCGTTGGTACTACTGAATGCATATATACTACCGAGCAGAGGGCGCGAAGGACAGTCGAGTGGGGTCCGTCTTGTCTATATTATGTAAACTGATTTCACGTATTTTTTTTCACCATTTCACGTGCGAAAAAGTGCGTTCTTAGTTGCTTATAGAAAATTTGGAGAAGCCTTTTCGGGCGCGCGAAGCGCGGCCGTCGCCCTAAATGGACCATTCTACGTTGCGTGAGCTTTTGAAATCGACGCAAAAATGCCTGAAGGGCGTTTTTGCTTAAAAATTTTCCAAAAAGCGAGCGATTTTGGCGAACGCGCCTCAACATTCCAACAGCAGTTTATTACGCGTCGTCATGGTTGCCAGATAAGAAACGTCAAAAGCGCAGACATAACCTGCAATTTGTTGATTATTATCTTCACACAACGTCCGTGCCAAATAACCTCTGAGAAACCTATAACGTATGTTCTACGTATATGAATAATTAAGAATTCGCATTTGTCTTTATTACGTACGAATGAAACCTACTACGTATGCATACAAGCATAATATGGTATGATTTTACAAATTATAGCAGAGATATTGGAAATTCATTGGTGAGTTTGGGTGGTTTGGGTAAGTTTTCCTACGTGTTACAGCCACTGAACTCAATAATACGTCCGACCTTATGTCATTTTTCCTATGAGCCGAGGTGTGGTTACTTATTTAACGTAAAATGTACCCGGGTAAAGTGTAGAGGTTACGGTATGCCGTGGCTACCATTTCAATCGATCGATAAATTGCCCACAAACACAAAATGCATTTCTACAAGAATTCGGACGTTTTAGCCGATTAGTTGACAGATGGCGCTACCAGCGCTATTAAACGTCAGCCGTACATAACCTCTGCATAACCTAACATATTTATGTTTATAAATATGGATTCACTTTGCCGACTTTGCCAATACAAATGGCATATCGTAAGTTTATTACATGTTATTATGAAGGTTTGTTTACGGTAGTCCACATTTATTAAATATTTTTAGCATACATACACAAGTCATTCTACCGTGACCGAATGCAAACAATATAGATGTATTAGAGACAACAAAAGGTAATGGAAATAGCTACATGTCAATATCAATACAATAAAGTAATTGTTAGTGAAGCCAAGTGTAACATGAGAAGAACACGATGTAAAATTTTGCCGCAATGAGAAGGAAGAATTCTGAAAACGGATAACGTTGAAAAAGTTCAAGTAGTGTGATTGGGAATTGATAGCAGGCCAAAAAACAAGCCTACAAACACTAGGAATGTTGTCCTTAGCATGATTTTTCTTCTAACGGTGATCAGTCACACGAAACAAAACAGGATGCTTGCTTTACGTAAAAGCTTTTGAAGATTCATCACATAAAAGAATTTGAAGAAAACGAACAATTTTTTATCAACATTATTGTGGAATTTATTATTATAATAAACCGTTGTGGATCTATACGTTTCCGGTATAGTGATCACAGGTAACCCTGAATAGTAATTTAATTCACATTTCTTTAGGTTAACTTTACGTCTGTGACAAAGCTTACTATACGATTTGAATAAAAAACTTATAGACAGGAAGAACATTATTCTAATGCTAATTATCTCAACGTTTATTCAGTGTCTTCCTCAAGTAATTTCCAACAAAAAAGTTAAATCAACACGGATTTAATTCGGAAGAGTTATTGAAGTGCTATTTATCGTAGAAAGTATTCAAAAGTGTGTGCATTCCTCAATCGTAAGCCGATGTGACCCTTAATGTGATTTTCAAATTCATTGAAACATCCGTACTATTCATACTACAAAAGCTTTAGCCCGCTTTTGCACATGGTGAGCAACATTTTTTAGGGCTAAAAGGCTGGACTTCTATGTAGGAATAATCGAAATGTATTTAGGGGTAGGTCAAATTAATAAGCACACGAGACAAAGAAAAATTTAATTTTGTAAATATTCCCCTTTTTTCTTATTTTGTTTTCTGTAATATGTATATATTTATGTATACGATACTGTGCAATAATAAATTATCGTATATGTTTTTGCAACAAATATTGTTGTACAAATATATATGAATGTTTTCTGTAACGGAAGATATTTTTATTTTTAGCCTTGATCATATTTTTTACAAATTATTTATCGCTTCGCACATCGTTGGTTATTTCATTATTTATTACTTCACTGGTATATTTTTCTTTTCTTTCTACAATGATTAAGTTACAATAAAGTATGTCTATATAATATACCTAATACAAGGTTTGAATTATTATTATCTCTATTATTATCTATTATTCTTATTTTAGATAATAGGTTTGCTCGAGCAGCATCAAAATAATTATATAAAGCACTTATTTTTACTCTTGCGCATGCACAATGGGGGTTCTGCCTTTACAAAATCTCCATTGCGCATGCTTAGCAATTAGGAATAACTAATTGTTTTTACTGATGGGCAAACAAACCAATTATCCATATTACAGGTTCTAAATATATCTAGAATGTTATAAATCTACAATTCCAATATGTTGGTATAAATAATGCTCAGATTATCTGTAGGGTGTATCAAAACAACCTTTTTTGGAAAATCAAAATTTCAAGTTATAAGTTGTCTCTATGAATCCACTTAGGTATAACATCGAAAATAGTGTCCTAATTAAGAAATAATATATCACCCTAAAGAGGCCTAAAGTTTATAGTTTTTCTCAATAAATGTGTTTTTTTTTGTAGTAGGGGTAAAGTATCTGTCCTGATGAAAAATGTTAACAATAGGTTGTGAAATAATAGTAATAAAATATTACTCTAATGCAACATTTGGGTCTTCCGCACTTGGCATAAAATTGAGTCATTTTAACAAATAATGGTTATTTTTGTAAATAAGCTCAATGGTGCTGGGAAAAAAATATACAAGTTGATAAAAAGTAGTTTCTATGGTCCTATGTATACAACAAAAAATCAACTAAATAAAAAATAATCAGGTCTTCTGCGAGCGGTCTATAATTTTTTCATGTTTCTAAATTTTTATTTAGATCATGTGTGTTTCTTCAAAAAAAATCTGTTTATCGTCGTAATTTGCATGGATTATAAAAATAATTTTTTTTTTTAAATTACTCAATTTTATGCAATTTAAGTAGCTTGTATTAGAATTATATATGTTTATACTTTTATTTCACAACCTACTATTGTTAAAATTATTCAACTTGAAAAAATGTTTTTTTTTTCACTTGCGGGAGATTTTTTTTAATTAAGGCAACTTTTTTAGTGGTTAATACTTAATATGAGGCCATAAAAATAACTTTACATCAACTTGAAAATTTGATTTTGCAAAAGGAGTCTTTTTTGTAGATACCCACTGTCTATGCGGTCTATCGATTCCTGCGATCTACCCAATAATAGGCGGTCTATAGGTCCACTAGTGTATAGTATGTCCGATGTATCTAAGTACTAATGTGTAATAAAGACTAAAACAGTACAGTGTGTTTTACTACTCAAGATATAACATATTCCACTATTTCTTAATACAGTAGTTTTCACACCGGGGCAGTACTAACGCGAGATGACATGAAGGGGTCGTGTGGGAGGGAGTGGGGTTATTCGCGATAACACTCTATTGTAAACTTATTCTGAAGACTGTCAACTACTTTTAATTTGCTGCCGGTAGAATGTGTGCTTTATTGAGGTGGGCGGACGTTTGTGATATTGATTGTGGTATTGATTGATAACACACGCCATTATAATATTTCTAATAAAATGTGCTAATGACTCATGTGTATGTACTATCCGCGCCAAAAAAGTCGTACACCACATATGCAACCAAATATACAGTTTATACATTGACCAAGAAACTCTAACCTCAAATTTTATCTTGAAACTAAGTTAACCAACAATTTTTTATTTATCTCTCAATTCTACCGTTGGAGTCAAAGGTCAAATTTTGTTTCCCGCCGCGCAGTTTTATCAACCTGGATTTATTCTTCTGAGTTGGAAACCACTCTATAGAGAGTCTAGACTCTAGAGTATAGTTCCATGTTGAGTGCAACGGAAGATAAAATAAACAAGTTTTCAAAAGTATTAATTTATATGACAATAGCAACAACAATATAATAACTTTTAAATGACTAACAAATAAAAATTAATTTTAGTGACCCTCCATTGTTCTGTATGACGTTAGCAAGGCGTCTAGGCATAGATGTCACAATATTTCTTACAAAATCTGCTGGTGTTTCATTCCAAGCGTATATTATGTCCGCCTTTAATACCTTTTCTGTGCAAGGGCGAAATTCGCGGCTATAAATATTTTTAACTAATCTAGCCCACACGTACTCTATAGAGTCTATAGGGTTTAAGTCGGGGCTATTGGACGGCCAAGGTAAAACATTTATATGTCGTTCGTGTAGCCACTCACGAACTGCATGGGCTGTATGAACTGGACAATTTCCCTGGAAAGGGAAAACGAAATTGTTGCGTCAAGAACATTTTATTAAGTTATTTACGTGTTGGAATGTAAAATGTTCTCCAAATATGGGACGATCGGAAGGTATCATTATTTCCTCTAAAATTCTTCTGTACACAATCCCAGTCAATCTTTCCTCAATAAAACAAGATACCCCTAATCCTTGTTGGCTTATCCAGGCCCAAGCACTAACAGAAAAATGTCCATGTTTTTTGGTCGTTTGAATATATCTTTCGTCATAGCGATTACTTCCTCTTGGCCTATAGACACGAATTCTTCCGTTGCTATAACTTTGTAATACCTTTTCATCTGAACAGATTACATTATCCCAAACCCGATCGTTACCGCCAAATTGTTCAGCAAATCGTAGACGTGAGCGTCTATGTTCATCTGTTAAAGGAATTTTTTTTGTTGCGTAATTGCACGTAAAACCTTCCGAAATACGCCGCAGCGCTCTGTTGCTCTGTTTGCATTGTCAAATGGATAGTTTTCAACGTGTTGCAGTAAGGCAGCAACTTGCTCAATAGTTGTAATACGCCTTCGTCCCGAACCTTCTGCTCTCTTGATGTCGCCTGATTCTTCACATTTTCTTTTTAAACGGATAACTGTTTTGTCTATTTCCATCTGTTCCGGTATAGTTCTCATTAAGCACCGTTCTTGCAGTTTTCCGACAATAATACCCTTTTCAATGTGCGTTAATTGTGGCATCGTGGTAATAGAATGACATGAGCCGATAATCCGCATTTGAATTTAAAAATGAACTGTCAAATTGACAGATACAAACAAAAGCCTGATCAAGCACATACATGATGTAAAAAATAGCTGTACGATTTTTTTTGCCCGCATAGTACACGGATGAAAAATACTATGATGTCTGCTACTGTCACTACCAATACCACTACTGAGAACGCTATTTATTAGGGCTGTTTTAAGAGTTTAGGACTTATTAGAAGTAAAGCACGGGCAGTTACCAATTGGACAAATTATGTCATAATAGGCGTCCAGTGTGAGAACCACTGTATTTAAGAAAAACTGGAATATAATACCTTTTTCGTGCAGAATTTAAAAGGATTAATTTTGCACAGGTGCTAAAATTAATAAATCGTTGCCGTTTTCTGGTAAAAAGCAAAAACCGCAAAACGTGCACGTTTGGAGTGGTTTGGAGGGGTTTATAACCGGCGTAGCCCTGCCCGGCTATTGGAATGTAGTTTGCCCAGGCACAAGGTGTATTTGTGGAAAATTTGGAGCTGTATAAAGTAGATCGAGCAAATCGTTCACTAGCTCTTAGACCAGTTGTTCTTAACCTTGTCGAGCTACTGACCCCCACCAGTTTCATATGCGCGTTCAGCGAACCCTTCTTAATTGGAAAAATAAAATTTGATTTTTTCAAGTTGGAAACATTGGTGTATACACTGTGGGCCAACAAAAAATGGTAAACATTTTTAATCACTGGTATTTCCAATAACGTTTAGTCAATTCAATTTTTTCTTTAAAATACGAATTGCTTGTAGTCTGAAGATTGAAACCATACCATATGGGCAATAACAGAACTTTTCATTCCAAACTTACGTCGCTTTATGTTTGGTTATGCAACATTTCTGATAATATCGGGTCAATTTAATGTGAAATGAAAGGTGTATTAAAATCAATGGGTAATGACATTTGTCTTGTTTTGGTACAAAAGGACACTAGAATTCTTATAACATCGTATACACGGTGATTTTTTTCTTATACCGCGTGAAATATTTAAACAAAGTTTTTCTATTGTTTTTAGAAAAAATCTACAGCCCATAATTGTAGTACAATATGGAAACTAGGTAAGAAAAATCCTTCAAAAATTTCAAAATCAAACGGCGCACATAATAAAACTAAACGTTGGCCATAATTTCTCCACCATCTGTAAAGATAACTCAAGTTCGCAATTAGACTTTTCGTGACTATGCAATAGAAACGTTTTTTTTATCTATGCAAAGGTCCAATTCAACTGCTTTTTTAGTAAAAGCAGCAAAAAAACGATGTTCCAAAATTTCACCCTGTGTACGATGCTATAAAGTCTCTACTGTTCGTTGTGACCAAAAGAAAACAGATGTCATCACTTACTAATTTCATTACACCTTACATTTCACGTAAAATTGATCTGGTGTCATCAGAAATGTTGCATTGTCATAGATCAAGCATCATTGCACTGGATTAAAACGTGCTACTATTGCAAATATGGTATGTTTTCAATCTTCACAATATAAGCAGTTAGTTTATCAAAAAATGCTTGAATTTAATTAATAGCTTTGGAAATATGACCAAATGAAAATTTGTACCATTTTTTTGCCCACGGTGCATTTATACTTAGGTGCGCATAATGAACAAAACCATTAAAGAACAAAACCGTTATACATGATTTTCAGATAAAAACAAAAACATAATAATGAATATTTACTGCAAACCAGCTGTCGGGTGTTGTTAGTTTCTAATCTTAGCCTGCATCGAACCGGATAGACTGACTCACCGAACCCCTGGGGTTCAATCGAACCCAGGTTAAGAACCACTGTCTTAGACTATAATCAAATGTTAATATAACAGATTCGTGACCATTATGGAATTATTGCACAATAACATAATCTATACGTAGAGAACGGAAATATTTGTTTCCTTTTCATATTCCATCATTTGACTGATATGCGAAGAAAGTTTCGCATCATATCAATGTTAGACTGCTTGAGAGCGCTCAACTTATCTGAAACAGAAACAATGGTGGGTTTTCACTGTTGGTTTGTAGAAAAACGTTATTATACCGTCCGGTTAGGCCATTATCTTACTATGCTATCGTCATTTTCTTTATTTCAATTGATCACCCACCGTCTTGCCATATAACTATTGTCAGCATTTACGGAGATCCAACGCTTAACTATTTTCGGCTCTACCGAGCTCTACCGGCTCTACGAAAGTGGTAAGGTCTGCCTTTTGTAAACCGCAATGCAGAATTAAAGTCTCTCCGATACTGTACAAATATAAATTCTGTTTATTTACAAAATAATAAAATTATGCATAGTATTATCTACGTCAAATATTCGCTGTCTCCTTATTACACACATCCTTCGTAACACATGGGCCATTGAATGATTTACGGCTTCAATACGAACCGTTTGAGCCCACAGTCGTGTTCACACGTCTGCCGATATTAGCGAATCGAAATGGCAATTTTTTCGGCCGTTAGAGCAAAATCTGTCCATTGAACTCCGACTGCCTCGCTCGGATGCTGCCCAAGCACAATACGGTTGAGGTAATTCCAGTAATTCAGCAATTTCAGTATATTTGAGATATTCTGTTAACGTGTGCTCTTTTAATGTATTATAGAGGAAATGTATCACAATTTGCGAGTTTCATCGAGATTTAAATCGAGTTGCACGCGTTAGTTTCATAAATCATAATTTGGCAGAATTTGGTGAAACGGTGATAAATAAATGTAAAAAGCTTACTTTTTATTTTAGACAGTCAGGGTAAGTATATATTTCTCTTTGAAACCATTAGTACCATACGAATGTTTCGCTCGTTGGCTCCAGCTTCTTCAGGGCCTGCAAATTACAAAGAGTCATATAGAAAACTAGTGGACCTATAGACCGCCTATTGGGTAGATCAGTGAATCGGTACATCGCAGGAATCGATAGACCGCATATACACTACTGTCTTTAAAAAATACTTTTTTCCAAAACCAAACTTTTAAGTTGTTACCTATAAAGTTGTTTCTATGGACTCATATATTAAACAAAAATGGTACAGTTAAAAAAAATTAGTCTCCCGCAATTGAAAACAAAAATATAATTTTTGTTGAATCTTTTCAAGTTGAATAATTTTAACAATACGTATGGTGTGAAACAAAAGTATAAAAATATAGTATTCTAATGCAACGTACTTAAATTGCATAAAATTTAGTAGTTTTAACAAATTTAGCTTACTTTCATAACTATTTGATTATATAATCAATGCAAATTATGATGACAAATCTAACAATTGTTTTTTTTTTAAGTGGCAAGCATGATCTTAATAAAAATGTAAACATATTTTAGACCACTTGTGGAAGACTCAGATTGCTTTCAATTGGGCAAAATTTGTTGGTGGTATATGTGGGTCCGTAGAGACACCTTTTTATCAACTTATATAATGTATTTTTGTATAATTGTCTATTTATCAAATTAAACACTAAATTATTTTTCATATAATGGCATGTTGTTGGCCCAGCAACTACAATCTACTCTTATATAGAAGGCTTTAATGGAAAACATTTTTCTGATTTGTTTTTTTTTTATTTTAGATTTTATTAAAGATATTTGTCACTTGAAAACAAAAACAATTGTTATATTTTGTTCCCAGTTATTCCATTATGTGGAATACAAAAAAAGGTTCAATTGTTAAATTTACTCAATTTTATGCCAAGTGCAGGAAATCTAAATCTTGCAGTAACGTAATATTTATATACTATTATTTCACAAACTATAGTTGAAAAATTTCAACTTGAAAAAAACTTTAACCTAACTACAACAAACAATTGAAAAAAATTATATATATTAGGCCTCTTGTGGGAGACCTATTTTTTTCTCAATTGGGTTAATCTTGTTGATGTTATATGTGGGCCCATAGAGATAACATAAATCAACTTAAAACTTTGATTTTCCAAAAAATTCATTTTATACACTCTACTACTTGGTTGGTCACTACTTATACAGATTGGTATTGTAGATTAATAACATTATACATATATTGCAGAATATGTAATACATGTATAATAAGATTAGTATTTTTAAATAACAAATAAGCAATGATAATTAAGAAAGTAAAACATGATTGAGGCTAAAAGTTAAATTAGTTCCTTTACAGAGACTGTGCATATAATATATATTTGTAGAACATTGCACATCATTGTTGTATACATGTGTATATATTACAGAAAACAATAAGTAAAAAATGTATTATTTACAAATTTAAATATTTCTGCGTAACATGTAACTGTTAATGTGAATAGAATCTTTTTCCATAATCGCCCCGGAGAAAATGTTTTGTCAATTTACACATACGTAGAATCCCACCTTTTAGCCGTAGAAAATGCCACATTCAGCTGTGCAAAAACGTGTTGAAATAAATACATTTTAAGTAAATCCAAAGTTTGTCCTCATTTATGGTTATAGCAATACATACCTTGATTCGAAATTGTATTCTTTGTAATATGATTGATACGTGTATGTATATGAAATTGACAATAACATTACGGGTGATCGACAGTTACGATTGACCAATGCGATATTGCGATAAGTCTGCTTCAATAACCCTTCCGAATCACCAATGTTGATATTCGTCCCATTTGTTCTGATATATACAAATCTGTTTTGTTCGAAGTAACATAACTTTCTTTAACCCAAAATTGGATTCCTTGTTCCTCAGGCTATTTATCACATCGTATATGTTACCTGTGCAAAAATCGAATTAAAAGAAATTCAACTAAAAATATAATAATTAATGTAACCTTAAAATAACGATAAATAGTTTCATTCCTTCAAATTCTTGTACTAAATGTTTGATAGAGGAAAAATTCTTGTTTATTTTCTTTCGAGTCATCCCCATTTCTGGCATAATGAGCTGATGTTCACGTTCTAGGCTTCTCTCTTGCGCTCTGTCAATTCGCACACTATTTTAACTTCGGGTTTCTGGTAGTTATAGGGGCTGTGGTATGGTAAACTGAGTTATATGCCATCTGTGTCTTTAGATATACTTTGACCTGGAAGATCTATTGAATGTGGGGCTAAATACGTACAAATTAGTTACTGTACGACAGTTTGTTTACAACCTGAAATTATTAATAAATAAGTAAATGTGTTTTACAAATAATCTGCAATAAATTCACCTTATGCTATGAGTGCGGTTGTTTGGGAAATCTCACCATCAAAATATTAGGTTAGGATGGACATTGGCGCTGTGCGCAGACCCGACTGGTGTTCATTGCTGCCATCTAAGAGCTACGTCTCAAACTGTAATCAATTAGAGGGATAGTAAACGGCCATACTAAACGAAACGGAAATCATTTCTATTAATTTACTTACTGTTTTCGTAGTAACTTAACTGCGCGGTAGCATTCGCTATTTCACTATTTGTCAAATTTTACCATATCATTCCAATTAGGTAGGGTATTAAGTAGGTACGCATTCGTACGTAATAAAGACTAACGCAAATTAATACATATTTGTATACGAACAACATGGTTATAGGTTTTTCAAATCATACTTGTGGGGACGTAACATATCGCTTAGCTCTGTAGATAGTACCTACTGCAATGTAAATAGGTTTGAGGTTATGATAAGGTTATGTCTGCGCTTTTGACGTTTCTTAGCTGGCAACCATGACGACGCGTAATAAATGGCTGTTGGAATGTTGAGGCGCGTTCACCAAAATCGCTCGCTTTTTGGAAAATTTTGAAGCAAAAACGCCCTAGAGGCCGTTTTGCGTCGATTTCCAAAACTCACGCAACGTAGAATTGCCCATATAGCAGATCGGGCGCGCTCCGCGCGCCCGAAAAGGCCTCTCCAAATTTTCCATAAAGAATTAAGAAGCCACTTTTTCGCATGTGAAATGGTGAGAAAAAACACGCCAAATCAAAATACTTAATATAGACAAGCTCGTCGTACAACTTACATATTACAATACCAGTACAAATTATTTGCGCAATATATAAAATAAAACGTGCATTTATTGTAAGCATTTGATAAAATATTTGACCAATACAAAAAATATTTGACCAATACAAAAAATATTTGAGCAATGCCAAAAATGCCTTGAGCACTAAAAAAAGTAAATGTGCAATATATTTATATTATGTGCATCAGAATAAATAATTGTACATTTATATATTTGAATGTTCCTTTCATAATATATTTGTGCAGTTAAATAAATAAATGTGCAATACAATCGTTACATCTATAAAAATATAATGTACATCTCAAAAAATAACTGTTAATTTAAAAAAATATATGTTCAGTAGTTTAAATAAATCAGCATTCGACAATTTGGTAAGAGCATTCACTAATCTAAATTGTACCATGAGAAAATTACAATGCGCCCTGGAGAGATTATAGTGTGCATTAAGTTCTGCAACCCGTAGCGCATTTATGTGTAGCATTTAGACCTGTCGTTGCTCTGTGGTTTTGGTGTCTGCTAAATAAAACTTTCTAACTGAGGCATAAAAGTTGGTTTGACAGGTAAGTGAACTGTTTTATTTTCTTTGAATAAATCAGTACATAGTGTAAATATAATTCTAGTTACAATCATAACCTCAAATACACCAAACCGCGCACGCTCGGGGAAAGGCGCTTTTAGTAATAGTTTAAACCCTTATAATATGTATAAGAATATGTGTGTTGTATCATATGTATCCTACGTCTTGCTCTACTGCTTGTTGTTATACTTGTTTATTTTTTATTGTTTAAGAAACTGTCGTAATATGACATATAATAAAAATTCTTTTTGCACACGTATTTAGTAGAATTGGATGCTGTACAATTTTGTCAATATTTTTTTTTCTTTTGGTTGCTATTATAATCATTGTTTAATAGTAGTACCTTTTCCGCCGTATTTCAGTAGATAAGTACGTTAGATAAGTATGTTTCGTTTCAAATACGGTTATTCCGTGTACAATTTTAACTAGTGGACCTATAGACCGCCTATTGGGTAGATACGTGAATCGGTAGATCGCAGGAATCGATAGACCGCATATACACTACTGTCTTTAAAAAATACTTTCTTCCAAAACCAAACTTTTAAGTTGTTACCTATAAAGTTGTTTCTATGGACTCATATACATAACCAAAACGGTGCAGTTAAAAAAAAAATTGTCTCCCGCAATTGAAAACAAAAAATATAATTTGTCGCAATAAATTTGATTTTTTCTTTGGTTGCTTTTTCGTTGAATAATTTTAACAATACGTATGGTGTGAAACAAAAGCATAAAAATATAGTACTCTAATGCAATGTACTTAAATTGCATAAAATGGCATAAAATTTAGTAATTTTACGCTTACTTTCTTATTTATTTGATTATATAATCAATGCAAATTACGACGACAAATCTAACAATTGTTTTTTTTTTTCAAGTGGCAAACATGATCTTAATAAAAATGTAAAAATAGTTTACACCACTTGTGGAAGACTCAGATTGCTTTCAGTTGGGCAAAATTTGTTGGTGGTATATGTGGGTCCGTAGAGACACCTTTTTATCAACTTATGCAATGTATTTTTGTATAATTGTCTATTTGTCAAATTAAACACTAAATTATTTTTCATATAATGGCATGTTGTTGGCCCAGTAACTACAATCTACTCTTATATAGAAGGCTTTAATGGAAAACATTTTTTTGATTTGTTTTTTTTTATTTTAGATTCTATTAAAGGTGTTTGTCACTTGAAAAAAAAGTTATATGTTCCCAGTTATTCCATTACGTGGAATACAAAAAAAGGTTCAATTGTTAAATTTACTCAATTTTATGCCAAGTGCAGGAAATCTAAATCTTGCAGTAAAGTAATAGTTTACATATACTATTATTTCAGAAACTATAGTTAAAAATTTTCAATTTGAAAAATTCTTTAACCTAACTACAAAAAAACAATTGAAAAAAATTATAAATATTAGGCCTCTTGTGGGAGACCTATTTTTTCTTAATTGGGTTAATCTTGTTGATGTTATATGTGGGTTCATAGAGATAACATAAATCAACTTAAAACTTTGATTTTCCAAAAAGTTCTTTTTATACACTCTACTGCTTGGTTGGTCACTACTTATACAGATTGGTATTGTAGATTAATAACATTGTACATATATTGCAGAATATGTAATACATGTATAATAAGATTAATTTTTAAATAACAAATAAGCAATGATAAATAAGAGAGTAAAACATGATTGAGACTAAAAATTAAATTAGTTCCTTTACAGAGACTGTGCATATAATATATATTTGTAGATCACATCATTGTATACATATGTATATTATTTACAAATTTAAATATTTCTTCGTAACATGTAACTCTTAATTTGAATAGAATCTTTTTCCATAATCGCCCCGGAGAAAACGTTTTGTCAATTTACACATATGTAGAATCCCACCTTTTAGCCGTAGAAAATGCCACATTTACCTGTGCTAAAACGTGTTGAAATAAATACATTTGAACTAAAACCAAAGTTTGTCGTCATTTATGGTTATAGCAATACAGACCTTGATTGGAAATTGTATTCTTTGTAATATGATTGATGCGCGTATGTATATGAAATTGACAATAAGGCGATATTGCGATAAGTCTACTTCAATAACCCTTCCGAATCACCAATGTTGATATTCGTCCCATTTGTTCTGATATATACAAATCGGGTTTGTTCGAAGTAACAGATAACTTTCTTCAACCCAAAATTAGATTCCTTGTTCCTCAGGCTATTTATCACATCATATATGTTACCTGTGCAAAAATCGAATTAAAAGAAATTCAACTAAAAGTACAATAATTAATGTAACCTTAAAATAACGATAAATAGTTTCATTCCTTCAAATTCTTGTACTAAATGTTTGATTAGAGGAAAACTTCTTGTTTATTTTCTTTCGAGTCGTCCCCATTTCTGGCATAGTAAGTTGATGTTCACGTTCTAGGCTTCTCTTGCGCTCTGTCAATTCGCACAATATTTTAACTTCGGCTTTCTTGTAGTTGTAGGGGCTCTGGTATGGTAGACTGAGTTATATGCCATCTATGTCTTTCGATATACTTTGACCTGGAAGATCTATTGTATGTGGGGCTAAATACGGCGTATAAATTACGTACGACAGTTTGTTTACATCCTGAAATTATTAATAAATAAGTAAATGTGTTTTACAAATAATCTGCAATAAATTCACCTTATGCTATGGGTGCGGTTGTTTGGGAAATCTCACCATCAAAATATTAGATTAGGTTAAGACGTTAGGTTAGGTGATGGTTCTTGACATTGGCGCTGTGCGCAGACCCGACCCGACTGGTGTACATTGGTGCCATCTAAGAGCTACCTCTCAAACTGTAATCAATTAGAGGGTAAGTAAGGGGCCCTACTAAACGAAAGTCGAAACGCTAATCATCTCTATTAATTTATTTACTGTGTTTTCGTAGTAACTTAACTGCGCGGTAATATTCGCAGTTTGTCAAATTTTACCATATATTTCCAATTATGCGTAGGTATAGGTAGGTATTAAGTACGCATTCGTACGTAACAAAAACTAACCCAAATTATTACATCTTTTTATACGAACAACATGGTTATAGGTTTTTCAAATCATACTTGTGGGGACGTAACAAATCGCTTAGCTCTGTAGATACCTACTGCAATGTAAATAGGTTTGAGGTTATGATAAGGTTATGTTTGCGTTTTTGACGTTTCTAGCAGGCAACCATGACGACGCGTAATAAACAGCTGTTGGAATGTTGAGGCGCGTTCACCAAAATCGCTCGCTTTTTGGAAAATTTTGAAGCAAAAACGCCCTAGAGGCCGTTTTGCGTCGATTTCGAAAACTCACGCAACGTAGAATTGTCCATATAGCGGATCGGGCGCGCCCCGCGCGCCCGAAAAGGCCTCTCCAAATTTTCCATAAAGAATTAAGCAGCCACTTTTTCGCATGTGAAATGGTGAGAAAAAACACGCCAAATCAGTTTACATAATATAGACTAGCGATCTAATACTTATTAGATTTATAAAATGAAACATACATAACACGTGTGCGGGGTTTTTATACATAGAAAACATACATAACAACCCAAAAACAATGTAATATTTTTACAATAAACGATTAATGAAAGCGTTTGAAATGAAGGTTTACTCTTAGCATTTTTTCAACGATTTTGCATTTACGCCGCCATTTCAGAAATTTTGTCAAGCTAGTTAGATAATAAATTAAACTATAGGAAACTTTGTATAATTTATGTATATAAAATAATTTGCTAATATTCATAGTGTAACTGCATGGGCAAATTCTATTTGGTCGAGATCTTGTCTGCGTTAAAACTAGTTAGGCAGGATTTGACAGATATTTTGATTCTTTTGACGGTATTGTCAGACCATCAGCGTTTGCATTGCACGCGAATTCGACACACAGTTGCGTCGATATTGCCATGACGAAGCACTGTTGTATAGTATGATAAAGTAGATAATGTGCTGGCCAAATCAGATTTTGTTTTAATTCAAATTGTAGTTTTTGGGTTATTTTATGTTCATAACACCACGGATTATCCATGTTTCATTTTATGAATCCGATAATAGAGATAGAACCTACAAATGAAACTTTATATTTAATATTGCTATGTAGGTATGCAGACGTTAAATTTAGTAATACAAAAACAAACTTAGTTTCGATATTTTTTCTCCTAATTGTGTAATTAATGATTTAAGTTAATTTTTACCAATTTTAGGGAAACATGACAGACGTTCCTTACTACAGTGATTCTGACTTGCATGATGAAGGACCACAAAAGAAACAAAGGCAAACAATACATAAGACATGGAAATATGAACGCACTTTTGGAGGTGAGCAAGAAGCACTAGACTTTATTAAGACTGAAAACTGCTGGTCCTTAAAGAACACAAATAATACTGAACAAGGTAAAGTTCAATATTACCGTTGTAATAAAGTTAAAGCTCGCGGAGAGCAATGTACAAGTGGCTTAAAGATAATATTTGATTCGTCAAGCAATGCTGTTATTGTACATAAATTAGAAACACAACATAGTTGCGATAGTATTGCTACAAGAACGGTGTGAGTATATCTGTAACCAAGGCGCAAATAGCGTCGAAACGTCAGATAGCAAGAAAATAGTTTTTAATATGTTTGTCTTATCGTAAGATTTTGTGAACGTGTAAAAAATTGTTTGTTATAAAAAGCCTCTATACCCAAGAATAATAAACAATTTTTGTGAAAAAGTTGTGTATATATATATATATATATATATATATATATATATATATATTATACATTTCAAAGTTCAATCGCTAGCGAACAATACAAATACATAAATTATTGTTTAATGTAAGATTTTTATTAACATACTATACCGGGTGGCCATTTGATGTAAACGCCATTTGAAGGTCGAATATCATTGACAGTACGCGCTATACCATTACCAAACGAATCATAAAAATCAATTTTGATGCGCTTTAGATTAGGTGCTCAATATTTATTATTTTAATGCACAAGTCAACCATTGTAGGGCATAATATGAATGAAATATTGCTCATTATAAAAAATTCTATGTAACATATTCTTATTTATTTAATGCTCAGTATGTATTATTTTAATGCACGAGTCAGCCATTCTAGGGCACAAAATGAATTAAATATTGCTCATTGTAACATTTTTTATATAACATATTCATATTTATTTAATGCACATTATTTCTTTTTTTAATGCACAAAGGATCTATTTTAATGCACTTATCGATTTAAATAATGCACGCTTAAATCGCACCCTTACAATACATAGCACAACTAGGTGTTTTGTCTCAAGTTTATAATATATATATATATACATCCTGCTATACATACGGCGTATATATATATATATATATATATATATATACGGCGTATATGTATATATATATATATATATATATATATATATATATATATATATTGTGACGAAAGATACTACATTGCATTGTATAATTTAGGCCAGGTCATTTAACCCGTCCGTCCGGCAGACGATTGCTTAGTCAGAAATGCAGGCGTCGGGCTTTTTGATATAGAACAAAGGAAATTCCTTGTGGCACGCGTGCAAAGCGTGCACATTAACGTTTACCTATGTCAAAAAGCCGTGTGCAACCAAAAATCCTAACTAAGGATTTTTGGGGGCCTAAAGCGGGTCATGACGTCTTGCCAAATTAATATAAAAGCCACGGATTAGGATGGGAAGGGGATCAGTAGCTTTGCAGCACCTACTTGTAGAGTAGCGCGACTATTGTATAGAGATCAGCTGTACTCGACGACGCGACGGTCTAATAAACCAAGGTATCATGTTACTCTGTTGTTTGTTTACATTCTAGGCAATTCCTGACCTACCTTCTTGCACCGTCTACATGAGCTACGTAACATGGTGGAGGCGCCGCCACTATCATCATGTCCTCGATATTAAAGACAGACTTGGAACAACTCAACACCAGTCTGAGGAAACAGCAGTACGAACTCGTAATCCCATCGGAGAAGGTTCACAAATATTATCAGCTCCCAATCGCAGACTGCACTATATCCAAGGACATGATCACGGTAACCATCAAGGTACCCATCAGGAAGGGCTCAACAAAATGGGAGTTGTTCGAGCTGAAGGCAACTCCGTTTGCTTGGAAAGAAGAAACATGTATAATACAGAATGCGGGCATGTTTCTGGCCGTGGGACACGACGACGCCACAGAAGAACTTCGCCCAATTATGGGTCCTGACCTTCATCAATGCAGACCATACCACGATAAACTATGCTTCCTACCCCGATTTTCTTCAGACTCCTTGGAGGGTCCGCAGTGCGCTAAGGTGTTACATCGCGGAGCTACGGTACAGGAAATTGGACGCTACTGCCCACTTCGGTGCCATCAAGGTACCACGATGCTGGTGACACACTTGGAAGCCAATCGATACATCCTTACACACCCAGAACGAGAGTCCAGGATAATTTGCGGACAAGAGGTACTCCCACTGGCTGACAGCGTATATGAGAAGGTCGGGGCTATAAGTGTAGACCTGCCGTGCCACTGCCGTTTCGTGACGAACAAAGAAACCATCATCAACGAGATGTTCCCGTGCCAACACCAGCGGGAAAAAGTAGTGATACAGCACACACTACCGGCGATATGGTCAAATCTTCATTCCTTCGTGATGCACCCTCAACTGTGGATGCAGCCAACCTATCAAAATATGTCAGAGTGCTTAAATCCCAACTGGACGTTGTCGGTGCCACACCTAAACATCACCAACCATCATAGCAACCAGCATATTTGGGCAGGAATGGAGTCAATAAAGGAGCAAGTGCAATCCCGAACCAAAAGGAACTATTTTGGAGACACCATATTTTTGATTTGGAATACCGCGCTAAGCATCATGGTCATTTTGGTGTTCCGACGTCTTCCAACAGCACTAGCAGCAGTACCCACGTCGGTGAGGGCATTTGATGCTGCCCACGAGGTTACGCTGATCATCTCCGCTGGGGTCATGAGTACAACAGTAATTATATGGTGTTGCCTGATGCTTGCCAAAAGAATATGGCAACGTAGAAGACTGGAGGGGACCGGCGCTACGGATTCTACCGAACCACCCCGCACGAAACACGCCGTTTCGACCAGTCTGAGGAGGCTATCCGACGAGATTGGCCACAACAGAGGAGCAAAAAAGGGCTCGAAATGTATAAATGAGGAGGCAACACGAGGGCTCATAGCAGAGGAAAAACCTGGCATTGAAGGGAGTCCAGGTATCCCTACAGTGACACCGCGTCACGGTACTCGGCCCAGACCATACTATGCAGCGGAGGTGTGCAATGGAGACAGGGTAGCATCAGTGGTATCGCTGGACCGACTGATCATCCGGATCACGGAGCAAGAGGAGCCAGCAGAGGAGACCAACCACAACGGCTGACAAAAACTCTCGATGTGTAAACTTACTGTATTGTTATGAATATTTTTTGGTTTTATGTGTAGTTTTATATTTTGTTGTAGGCAAATAAAAATTGTAAGTGGTGCGTTCTTTCTTATCCCTATCCGTGGCTGTTCAGTTTTGTGTTTTTCTCTTTTCATTGCTCTGGGTCGAGCAATTGTTTGCCAGGAGGGTTGTGACGAAAGATACTACATTGCATTGTATAATTTAGGCCAGGTCATTTAACCCGTCCGTCCGGCAGACGATTGCTTAGTCAGAAATGCAGGCGTCGGGCTTTTTGATATAGAACAAAGGAAATTCCTTGTGGCACGCGTGCAAAGCGTGCACATTAACGTTTACCTATGTCAAAAAGCCGTGTGCAACCAAAAATCCTAACTAAGGATTTTTGGGGGCCTAAAGCGGGTCATGACGTCTTGCCAAATTAATATAAAAGCCACGGATTAGGATGGGAAGGGGATCAGTAGCTTTGCAGCACCTACTTGTAGAGTAGCGCGACTATTGTATAGAGATCAGCTGTACTCGACGACGCGACGGTCTAATAAACCAAGGTATCATGTTACTCTGTTGTTTGTTTACATTCTAGGCAATTCCTGACCTACCTTCTTGCACCGTCTACATGAGCTACGTAACAATATATATATATATATATATATATATATATATATATATATATATATATATATATATATATATATATATATATATATATATATATATATAGGAAACTGGTTTAATCGGTTTAAATATACTATATAGGGAATATGACGTAAATAGAATCCAAGAGAGAAGTAATTTTTAAAATTAATTAAAAGGATACGGTCTCAGCCCGGATTCGAACCGGGGCCTTCTTTCTTGCCGGGGAATTGCTCTACCGCTGAACTACTGAGCCATGTACAGGATATAGATTTAATTCGTCATTTCAAACGATAGTAACAGTACGGGTTGCTGTCTAACTACTATTATATATATTATTATCATGACATCTATTGGACACTGGTGGAAATTGGTTCATGGTATGTCAAGTTTATCGCAAATCTTGCTAGTGGAAAGTAGGAAACTGGTTTAGTCGGTTTCAATAAACTATATAGGGAATATGACGTAAATAGAAACCAAGAGAGAAGTAATTTTTTAAAATTAATTAAATGGATACGGTCTTAGCCCGGATTCGAACCGGGGCCTTCTTCCTTGCCGGGGAATTGCTCTACCGCTGAACTACTGAGCCCTGTACAGGATATAGATTTAATTCGTCATTTCAAACGATAGTAACAGTACCGGTTGCTGTCTAACTACTATTATCATGACATCTATTGGACACTGGTGGAAATTGGTTCATGGTATGTCAAGTTTATCGCAAATCTTGCTAGTGGAAAGTAGGAAACTGGTTTAATCGGTTTAAATATACTATATAGGGAATATGACGTAAATAGAATCCAAGAGAGAAGTAATTTTTTAAAATTAATTAAAGGGATACGGTCTCAGCCCGGATTCGAACCGGGGCCTTCTTCCTTGCCGGGGAATTGCTCTACCGCTGCACTACTGAGCCCGGTCGCAGGATATAGATTTAATTCGTCATTTCAAACGATAGTAACAGTACGGGTTGCTGTCTAACTACTATTATCATGACATCTATTGGACACTGGTGGAAATTGGTTCATGGTATGTCAAGTTTATCGCAAATCTTGCTAGTGGAAAGTAGGAAACTGGTTTAATCGGTTTAAATATACTATATAGGGAATATGGCGTAAATAGAATCCAAGAGAGAAGTAATTTTTTTAAATTAATTAAAAGGATACGGTCTCAGCCCGATTTCGAACCGGGGCCTTCTTCCTTGCCGGGGAATTGCTCTACCGCTGAACTACTGAGCCATGTACAGGATATAGATTTAATTCGTCATTTCAAACGATAGTAACAGTACGGGTTGCTGTCAAACTACTATTATCATGACATCTATTGGACACTGGTGGAAATTGGTTCATGGTATGTCAAGTTTATCGCAAATCTTGCTAGTGGAAAGTAGGAAACTGGTTTAATCGGTTTAAATATACTATATAGGGAATATGACGTAAATAGAATCCAAGAGAGAAGTAATTTTTTTAAATTAATTAAAACGATACGGTCTCAGCCCGGATTCAAACCGGGGCCTTCTTCCTTGCCGGAGAATTGCTCTACAGCTGAACTACTGAGCCCTGTACAGGATATAGATTTAATTCGTCATTTCAAACGATGGTAACAGTACGGGTTGCTGAATTAAATCTATATCCTGTACATGGCTCAGTAGTTCAGCAGTTATTCTTTCTTGGATTCTATTTACGTTATATATATATGATCAGACAAATTCAACAAACGATTTGAACATACATATACCGTAATGATCGACACAATAGTGATAGTGCATAAACTGGTAAAATATCGAACTAACGAAAACGTCGTTAAGTAAGAAACCTATTAAATAGGCAGATGGCGTACGGTGTTGAGGGGTATTTTTAAGGCATTTAAGGGAATTTTGAGGATCTTAGAGTTTCAAATGGGTGTCTCGGAGGGCCAGGTGAGGGTCTCAGAGGGTCTTGGGTATCTATAGTTCTCGACGACTTTTCGCATAATTTGCTGAATAATGAAACGTTAATTATTATTAAATTTAAAATTGGTACTGATTACACCCACGTAGTTGTAACTGGCGGTAAAGTGTGAACTGTACTGGAATTAAAAATAACAATTGGTAGAAAAGGCGTTCAAAAAACCAATGCGATGCATGCGACTTTGAAAAACCAACAGACCTGTTCAAATAAGAACAGGCCGTGTTCAAATATCAACAGACCCCTGTTCAAACATCAATCCTGGTCAAATTCCAAAAGATCCTGTTTAAAATTCCAACAGTCCTGTTCAAATTCCAATTAATCTATTCTGACAGCTACTATAAGTTGGATGTCATGGGAAAATTTGATCGGATTTTGTTAAAAATATGAAAATGGAGCGAAAATTTTAATTTGGGTTGCGGGTTGGGGGTTGGGGTTGGGTCACCAGATGAAAAAGTGAAGAAGGAGGAGAATCAAGCTAAAAAAGGAGGACAATTACGTTAGAAAGGAGGACAGAAAAACACAAAATAAAAACAATGTTTAATGTACGCAATAATGTCCGTACAATAAATAAAACAAAGTCATTTTCTACAACAACAAAACGTAACTATTGTTTTTGATTTTTAAATAAAAGTTCTTCAAAATAAAACATAAATCTAATATAAACTTAAACTATAAAATATAAACTATAAACGACAATAACGTCCACTTTAACAAAATATGTGACTAAATTTTTTCATATTTTTCAGATTTGCCAATTTTTAACAATAGATCTTCCTTTTTTAGAAGATAACTTTAACAATCACTATACTTACTGTACTAGTATCAACGCATTCACTGACTCCACAGTAAGTTTATTGCGCTCTTTTGTCCACTGTGCATTTATTAGTGAAAAAACCCTTTCAACATTTGCGTTGTGAGCAGAAATACAAAAATAAAATTCGCAGATTTTAAGCAGTTCCGAAAAGCAATCAATACTGGGACATGATGTAAAAAAGATCCTCCATTGCTCATTCACTCTATGCTTTTGGAAAAAATGATCCCTTCCTTTTCGGATTTGAGGAAAGAAATAAGGTTCTGAAATTGGTCGTATACTTTTACATCATCAATTGATGCCTCTCTTTTTAAGTATTCGTATTCTATGCATGGAAATAAATCTTCATATGTGTACTTTTCGTAATCTTTAAGATTCATCCATGCAAAATATTACAGTTCTTCGTTTGAAACATTTGCTTCACGAAGAACTTGTGTAACATTTAAGGGAACAAATTTGTCTTTAATTCTGTATCTTAGCATAGACACGATTGTTTCCAATTTGTTGGTAACTTCCACCACTGAATTGTGTTCCCGCTCCCCAATTTCTAAGTTTGACTGGAAAACTGCCATCAATGAGTGTGTAAAACATACTGATTTTGTGATAAAAAATATTCTTTGAGAGCGGTAAATATTTGTATCAGTCTCTCTACTGCTGGGAACAAACTTAACCATCTGATTTTGGTATGATTAAATAAAGGTTGATAATTAATATCAACATAATCCAAAAATCTTTCAGGGATTCAGTTCTCACTGTATACACAGAAAAATAATTAAAAATCTTCATAATAACGGACTCTACATCTACTCTCATTAAGTCGACACCATGGCGAAGGCTATTGTGAATAATGTGGGCAGGACAACCAATTCCAGTAAGATTGTCATTATCTAGAGTTTGCTTCAGATGTGTGTAAATGTTTCGGCCAGAATTTCTATTACATCCACCAAAATTTACGTTTGCGTTATCACCTATAAACGCAACACATTTAGAAGACAATCCGTGCTTTTCAGGTGTCTGCAATAAATAGTTACGAATTGTCTCCGATGTTTCATTTGGCATACTACACAAATCAAGAATCTTGTTTTCAATACCTTGACCAGACCAGTTATAATATTGAATAATTATAGGAACTAATTTTTCTAAGCCATGATTGCTGGCGTCTGTAGCGATAGAAACGCAATATATATTTCCTAAAGTTTCAGTTATTGTTGAAATTGTATGAGGAGCTATAACATGGCTGATAATGGCTTCTGTTTTTGTTCTAGTACATTTTAAGGTTTTGGCAATTTCTGAATCATCGAATATTAGTCGTTGCAAACTCGCGGTGCAGTCCATGGATTTATATGACTGATGGTGTTTTATAGTATGAAATGCCATCGTGCCCGCTTCCGCATTTGATTTTTTAGTAGCACCCGAAGCCAACGAAGCAAAAAATTTTGGGTACTTTTGACGACGAAGCTGAAATACGCACCATTTTTCTATGCTTCTCACTGCTGGTGTGCCGTTCTAGAGCAGTGCAACCCTTATTGCTAACATGTACATGGCAATCACAAACACCTCTAACAAAACACGAGAATTTGCTCTTCACTAGGTCCGTAAACTTGCACTTTCGCAGGTCGGGCAAGCCAGCGGCGCAACTTTTGCAAAATGAAAATCCTTATATACATATTTTTTTGCTATTTTTTTTTCTTTTTTTACCAAAAATTAGTTTTCGAGTTACCGAGGCGCCGCTGACGTACCGGCAAGCCAGCGGCGCATTTTGGAAAAACAAATGAATTTGAAAATTGTGAGTAACCTATACCTTTTTGCTAATTTTTTACCAAAGAAGATTTTTTTTTGCTTTGTTGTTTTTTGAGATATAGGGGTGTGCCGCTGACGTGCCGGCAAGCCAGCGGCGCTATATGTAAAAACAAATTAATTTGAAAAATGTGAGCAGCCTATATTTTTTTGCTAAATTTTTGCTAATTTTTTACCATAAAAGATTGTTTTTGCTTTGTTGGTTTTTGAGATATAGGTGTGACGTGTCGGCAAGCCAGCGACGCATTTTGGAAAAACAAATGAATTGGGATAAAGTAAGCAGTAACCACCAAAGTAAGTATTTTTTTGCTGATTTTTAACCAAAAAAGCTTTCTTTTGCCTTGTTAGTTTTCCAGATATACAACGTGCCCCACGTTAGATGCAGGGTAGGGTAACAGCAAGAGTGGTTGGCACTCGTATTTGATTATCATTGGAGAACGTGGGTGCCAAGTGCCAACGACTCCTTACTCAGTGGCCGTAAGAAACCATTATATTCGATTCTTCCATAGAGAAAAAGGTTGTGGATAGCCATTCGCACTACAGACAGAAATTATTTGCATGCATGCAGGATGTTGAAAATTTACAACTCAAATGTTGCATTCTTCAACATTCAAAACTATTTTTTAAGAAATATCTTGTATATTAATTGATACATCATTCCTATCGTCAGTGGTGCTTGAGATATTCATACTAACCTTTTTTTTTAAATTTATTTGAATGTTGCTGATACTGAATTAGCAGGCCTTGATATTTGGCGGATGTGACAGATTGTATTTACGTGCATGCAAATTGGTAAATTTATGAATTCATATTAACAAAAGTTCAGGATATAAGAGTATAAATTAATAAAATAAAACTGCACTATTGGCCAGCCAAAATTCCATGTAAGAGGTGAAGCAAATTTCCGAGAAAATTCTGGTTTTAATTTTGCTATCTATAATTTATTATAGGGGACAAGTATAGGTATAAAATAGGTATACGAAACCACAATATTGAATGATAGAGCACAAGATATATTATTGAGTGGTGTATTATTGCATAGGTGTTCCATTTGACAAAAATTACCTACTACTTGCGATAAAATTGTATCACCGACAATGATTATGTACACAGTTTAAAATAAACGTTAATAAGTTTTGTCCATAAATCAATTACATAATAAAAATCATTTCTTATACGTAGTTGCATATTTATCAATGCCCAAGAAAATATTTTAGATTAGGAAACAAATCAAGAAAAAATATAGAGTAATTTTCAATAGTGCATCTGAAATAAAACTTCAAAACCACATTTTGAAATTGTTAAATTTATAAGGATTTTTCAACGTACAAAATTATATTTTTTACAAGACACCATTGACTGTTTATTACATGTGTTCTTTTTGTGATCTGTAATAGCGCGATAAGTTTGTATTGTAAATAGATCTTTTATAAAGGCTCCCAACAAATTTTATTTCTTACATAACAAAATACAAAAAGCAAAATAACGCATTTTATATACAAAATTTAGCATAATTTAATTATAGTGCGCACACTCGAAAACTATCACAGAAAAAAATATTTTTTCGCAAATTTTTTTTTTTGAGAAAATTTACAAAAAACTCTGTCTGCTTACTTTTTTTGAAATTCATATGTTTTTCCAAAATGTGCCGATGACTTGCCGGCACGTCAGCGGCGCACCCCTGTTCTCAAAAACCAACAAAGCAACGAAAACTCTTTTTTGGTAAAAAATTAGCAAAAAAATAATTACTGCTACCTTTTTCCCCAATTCATTTGTTTTTCCAAAATGCGCCGCTGACTTGCCGACACATCGGCGGCGCACACCTATGTCTCAAAAACCAACAAAGCAACAAAAATCTATTTTGGTAAAAAAATTAGCAAAAAAATATACGCTGCTCACATTTTTCAAATTAATTTGTTTTTACATAGTGCGCCGCTGGCTTGCCGGCACGTCAGCGATGCACCCCTATATCTCAAAAACCAACAAAGCAAAAAAAAATGTTGTTTGGTAAAAAATTAGCAAAAAAATATAGGCTGCTCACATTTTTCAAACTCATTTGTTTTTCCAAAATCCGCAGCTGGCTTGCCGGCACGTCAGCGGCGCCTCGGTAACTCGAAAAGTAAGAGAGCAAAAAAATCGATATTTTGGTAAAAATATAGCAAAAAAATAGCAAAAAAATATGGGTATAAGGATTTTCATTTTGCAAAAGTTGCGCCGCTGACTTGCCCAACCTCACTTTCGCTCATTCGGACTCATAACTATATACACCGGTCTAATCACTTATAAATACTGCTTATAAAAATACTTGCTTGGTTGTCAAGCAAATCCAAGAAACTATACTATAGAAATAACCGCGAAAACAATCAGGTTACCAACCACAACAACCAGGATTGCCAGGATTGGTCGGTATTACAGTGTAACTGCTTTTTGTCACCACTGGATAGTAAGTAGTATGATTATGTATAGTTCACGACCCTAGAGGGCAACAGTGGAGTAATTGCAGGTTCTGATGTAAAATACCAGACGCTTAGCAAACTTTTCTTGGCGCCTGGGATTCTTTTTAAAAAGGAGGATATTTTTAGGCAAATGTAGGACACTATATTTTAACTAAAACATCTGATGTGGCCAGGCACATGACTTTATCCTACCATATATTAATAGTTTAGCTGGATGAGATTCTTTTCGATCGAGATCGGCCACGTCTGCATTAAACTAAAACTACTAGAACTAGACAGATATTTTGATTATATTTACAGTATGTAATGTGAAAACATCAGCATTTGACACTACCTACTGTCATTAGAATCACAATGTCTGGCAAATCCTGGCTTACTAGTTTTAATACTATAGTGTTTTAATGCAGTACGAGCGATCTTGATGAAATAGAATTTGCTCATACGGCTAAACTATTTATTTGTCATAGTCATAAATTATTCAGAATTTCCTCTACATTAATTTATTATTTAACTATTTTGACGAAATTCCAGAAATAGCGGCTCAAAAATGTCTAGGGGACCCAATAGGGCATATCTCCGCTAAAATCTAAAAAAAAAATCTGGTGTGGCCAGGCACATGACTTTATCATACAATATATAAAATTTATTGTTTAGCTGCATGAGAATCTATTTGATTGAGATCAGTCGTGTCTGCATTAAAATAAAACTAGTTAGCCAGGATTTACCAATATTATTTAATATTATTAAATATTAATTGCAACAAAATATTATTTGTATTTAGGGCGCAGTTCAGCACACTTGTTTCCAAATTGCCTTACTCTTCCACTTAACCCCTTACGCAAACTAGAACTAAGCCATAATTGTAGCAATAATATAAAAATAATTCCGAGAACTTATCAAAACATAAACAAACAACAAAATTACTCTAGAGTCTAATTACACGTAATTGCAGCAAATCCAACTCAACAAAACATCGTACCAGCCCATAAAAAATTTAAATTAAAAAGCCTCCAATGTGCGTTCGACAGACAACACTTCACCTTTTCCACAAAACTGTTTCACGATAAATTTTTCATATCTTCCCTGAGACCATTGTATATGTGACTGACCTGGTAAGAGAATGACCGTTTATACAGATCAGTGCGATGGGCAGGTGGAGCAAACAAACCCCCGAATCTTAAATTAAGGTTATGGACATACGTTCTACAGCATATCTTCCGCATGAGGTATTGTGGGATCCTAGTGGATAGCAACTTATGATACAATATTGCTGCATGCAACACCCCTGTTATCCATGTTCAACCACCCCAAGCCGCCCAGCCCATTCGATGCATGATCATACTTCGTCAAACCAAAAACAAACAGAACACATGCATTTTGGACACGCTCAACACGCTGCCTATCCGACGCCATCAGGCAAGGACTGTACACGGTATCACAATATGAGATCTTTTGATACTATTAACTACGGTCAATATTAATTGTGAGATAATGTCAAAACATCAGCAGTTGACACTACCGGTACTGTCAGCATTTGACACTACCGGTACTGTCATTAGACTGAAAAATTTGCAAATGCTGGGTCACTATATAGTATTAAATCAATGCTGATGCGACCGATCTCGATCAAATAGAATTTGCTCTTGCAGGAAAACTATTAATTTTACCAAAAAATTTCATATGCATAAATTATTCAAAACTTCCTCTGCTTTAATTTATTATTTAACTATTTTGAAGAAATTACAGAAATGGCGGCTCATTTCTAAAATCCTTGAAAAGGCTTAGAGTAAACACCCAGTTCCTTTGGACCCTTTTGAACCAAAAGCTTTTCAACTCTAAGTTTGGTCATGAAACTTCTAAATATGAAGTTCCGTGCCGATACCTTTAGTAGTTTCTCCGGAAATGAATTAACAAAAATTGGGTACACACGCACACACACACACACGCACACGCGCACGCGCACACGCACACACACACACACACACACACACACACACACACACACACACACACACACACACACACACACACACACACACACACACACACACACACACACACACACACACACACACACACACACACACACACACACACACACACACACACACACACACACACACACACACACACACCCACGCACGCACGCACGCACGCACGCACGCACGCACACACACACACAGACATTTTTTTGTACCTTGGTCAAATATGTTCAGGGTACCCAAAAGGACATACTTCCGCTAAAATCTCAAAAAAAAATTTCGGCACGATTACAATACTTTACATACTGCGTATGATAAAGTAAAAATTCGTCACGATTAGTATACTTTGTCATACTACGTATGATAAAGTAAAAAGGTTATTGATTCTGATGATTACTATATTATATTGGCTTCTAGCATACTATATTTTCGGGTATTACCACGTCTTCAGTGCTAACTACAAAAGATCATAAAGAATTATGCTCAATATTCCAAATAAGTTTTAAGGTTAACATACCATCTTACAATCTTTCTTGCGTTTATTCGTGAAAACATAGCAACATTGCTATCCGCACTTTTTTTGGGGGGGGGGGGGGGGAAATACACATTGACTTTTGAACACCAAGATGTACCAATATTGGTTCACATAGCGTACGTGCGCGCGTGTTTGATCGCATTCTCCATACATTTGCATGTTGAATTGACGTTTCGCAACCGCTGACGTTCTGAATACGGTCAAAAGTTCAAAATATCCTGGCTACCTACTATTAATGCAGATACGATTTCGATCAAATAGAATTTACTCTTGCAGCTAAACTATTAATTTTACCAAAAAATGTTATAGACATAAATTATCCAAAATTTTCTCTCCTTTAATTTATTATTTATGTATTTTGACGAAATTACAGAAATGGCGCCTCATTTGCAAAATCGTTGCAAAATGCTAAGAGTAAATACCCACTTCCTTTGGACCCTTTAGAACCAGAAGTTTAGTCATGAAACTTCTAAATATGAACTGTCGGCCCGATACCTTTAGCAGTTTCTCCGGAATCGTCTCCACAAAAAACGGATACACACACACATACATACACACATACACACACACACACACACACACACACACAGACTTTTTTTGTACCTTGGTCAAAAATGTTCAGGGGACCCAAAAAGACCTATTTCCGCTAAAAACTCATTTTTTTCCGGCACGATTACAATACTTTATAATACTGCGTATGATAAAGTAAAAAGGAGGACACGTCCTCCATTTGGATACCATATGGTAGCCCTCGACTGCGCTTGGTAATTGGGCGCGGCTATCACCGTCAAATTTAAATTTTTGAAGTTGGTTGGATAATTTGATTTTTTGGGATTGACGGAATTTTTAGATTCAATTGTTATTTATTTGCTATTTATTTGCAATTCATTTGTTATTTATTTGTTATTTATTTGTTATTTATTTGCTATTTATTTGGTATTTATTTGCTATTTATTTGTAATTTGTTTGTTATTTATTTGTTATTTATCTGTCGTTTAATTATTATTTATTTGTAATTTATATGTTATTTATTTGTTACTTATTTATTTATTGTATATTTGTTATTTATGTGTTATTTATTTGTTATTTGTTTGCTATTTATTTGATATTTATTTGCAATTTATTTTTTATTTATTTGTTATTTCGATAGGACTGTTGTTAATAACAAATCAAAAAATTCATATTGTTCCTTGTAATAAATTTTATTATCACCACTTAATCGTGTTTGCTACCGGTTTCGGCTAAGACGAGCCATCATCGGGCAAAACATCTAAAAATACAGAAATAACAATGCATACGTGAAATGTTACATAGAAAAATCATACAAGCGACAAAAACGTAAGACAGATAAGTTAAAAAATCTAGCTAATTCAAAAAACGTACGTCTTAGGTTAAAAACATGATTGGAAGGTATATCCCTCCACATGTCGATCTCCCTCGGGTGAAAGTTCGTTTATCAATCCCGAATAAATCGTAATAAATGCCCTCCAAGGTAGCAAACATGATACACCCACGCAGAGAATCGTCCAAAAACACTAAACCAGGATTCTGTCGTCCATGGCCCTTGCTTTCAATGTGTAACATCAGGGGTGCTATAATCACCGCTGATAGCCAAGAATATGTATGAAAGCGATATATAGGTATGCCAATAACTTTTGGAGTACATCATCGCAAGAAAGGGTATAGGAGCAGCTTTTGAAATTCCAGTTGATCGTTGAGTAGGTGGTCACTATTCTTTTTGTGTTAATCAATGTCGAAGGCCTCGTAAAGTGTAAGTTTGTATCCCTTTTGCACTTTGTAGAGAACTTTGATGGTGTCGTCGTTGGAGCTATTATGTCCGGTGTAGGCAAGGTGTCGTCCAAAATTAGATCGGTGTCTGATCATTCGGTGCTCGGAGATGCGTGTCGAGATGCGCGTCCTATGTATGTGGCTCTGCAATCATCGCATTTGCTGCTGTAGACGCCACTGCAAGTTTTGATGGCTTTTCTTTAATATTAGATTGGTGTCTGATCTTTCGTTAGCATGGATAGGAGGTTGGAGGGTGATTTGAAAGCGCATGTCAGTTGATGCTGTCTAAAATGTCTAGGGAGGGCAAAGGAGGTGTTATTAAGGCAAGTGAAAGATCTGTAGGAGGCGTCCGGATTCACAGTGTCTCTGGAGTACAGAGGTTGTATTTTTGTTGTCCATCGTCCGATGATTTTGTTTACTGTCGTTGTTCTGTAGTCATTCAAGAACGCGAGCTGCTTGACGATGTTCACTTCTTTATTCCTGTCACCCTCGCTAATAGGGAGGATGTATGTCTATGTATTGAACTTCTGAAAGCGAGCATTTTATGGCTATGGTGATTGAGTGAGTCGGCAGGGATTAGAGCGTAACAGATCGTCGGTTTACGGTATATGTCTATGTCGAAGCGATCGTGCTGTCTGGTCACTGTCAGGTCATGGAAATTAATTCTGTTAATGTTCTCCAGCTCAGAAGTAAACTTTAGGTTGTGGATGCTGTTCCTGATCGTTGCCTGACCAAAGGCAAAGTGTAACGTCCACGTACCTTAATTTTGTCCCGAGGATGGTCTTTATTGTTTAGGATGTGTTCTTTTACCACATTATCAAGATACATGTCGGCGAGGAAACCGGAAATTGGGGAGCCCATGGGAAGACCATCAATCTTGTATATTTTGTTGTTGAACGAGCAATAGTTCTGACAGACCAGATGTTTGGTTAGTTTGTATAAGTTGTCGGCTTCCTCGTCGCTGACCTCTGAAAGATGAAGTGGATTTTCAGATTTCAGGTGGGGTTGTCAGAGGGACATTGGTATAAAGATTTGTGACGTCAAAAGAAAGAATTTCTACGGTGTTGGTGTTCTGTTGCTTTATCGTGTCAGCAAGATGTAAGAATTTGTCGAGGTGTACTCAGGTGTGGGTACGTATTTTTCAAGGATGTCAAGTGTCACCTTGGAAAGGTTGTAGGTGGGAGAGTTGCAGAAGGCAACCACTGGTCTGATGGGATTATTATTTATGCAATTTCGCCATACTATATGTGTGCGTGGATGTGAAAAGGGGCCAGTTGGTCGTTTCTAGTTACGCAGATAATCGCAAATAAAGTTAAACTGGTTCAAAATACACATTTTGCTTTTATTCGTTAATTAGTCTCTTTATTGTGTTTTTTATCAGATGTGTTCGTCTAAAACCAGTCTGCCGTTGGTAACGCATGAAAAAATGCGTTTTTGGTGCGAATGAAAAAGGGACCACTTGTGGATATTTTATATTGTACCATATTTTACCTACTTCCCAGAGTGCAATCGAATTGAAATTTTGCATATGGACAAATTTCTGGTGACAATGCATGAATCAATAAAAAAAACTGGAAACTTTTCCAAAACATGGGAATATTTAGAAAATTTTGAAAATTGGTCCAATCGTGTTGAAATTTTGCATATGGAGAGATTTCCGGTGACAATGCATGAATCAACAAAAAAATTGGAAAAATTAGTCCAATCGTTACCTAGGTTACTTAGGTTAGGTTAGGTTAGGTTAGGTTACCTAGGTTGGACAGATGGAATGCACAAGAGCGTAAGGCACAATGGACAAAGACCTTCATCAGTGACATTGTGCCCTGGATGACAAGGCGACATGGTCAAACAAACTACCATATGACCCAGTTCTTCACTGGTCACGGCTCTTTCGGAAAATACCTCCACTGGATTAAGAAGAGGCCAAGCAGTGCATGCTTGATATGTGGGGTTGAAGACAGCCCGGCGCACGCCTTCTATGAGTGCGCAGAGGTACAGGACAGGAAACGAGAAGTTGAAACGCGGCTGGGAACTCCACTGAGGCCAGGAAACACTGTGGAAGCGATGCTTCTGGACACTGAGAGCTGGAGGATAGTGGAGAAATACATCACCGAAATCCTGAGGGATAGGGAGATGGCGGAGAAAGTCGCTGCCGCCGTATAGACAAGACAGGAAGCCCCCCGGATTGATGGTTAGAACCTCCTGGGGTAGTACCGGTCCGGAGTGACGTCAAGCAGGAGAGGTTTTTAGTGGGTAACCGACGACGTGAGTCCCACACTACCACCGACATTGCACCGTCGTCGGTGGTGTGCACAAAGCATTTTCCTCTCCTTCAACAAAAAAAAAAAAAAAAAAAGTTACCTAGGTTAGGACTATATAAAAGACTTTTGGAATGTGGAAAAATGTTTCTTTATTTTGAAACCATTTATGTGACGATCGATTTCAATGTATAACACATAATCCTCAGGTCAACGCTACAAAAAATTTAGATTAAATAAGCAACAAATTACAATCAGTCAACTAACTCACAGTCAAACGAAAATAACAATCTTAGTAATTAGTATAAATTGTAGCAACAATTTGGGTATCATCCCCGATATCGATAATCCTCAAAACGAACAAACACCAAGAATTTCGTATCTTGACAGCGCAGCGTGGTGACAGAGAAAGTAGGGTTATGTACATTTAACAATAATCAAGTCCTTTAAAATATTTAGATGTTATGAGATAAAATATATAAATATGGACAAACGCGCTGACACTTCGTTGCATACAAACGGATAGGAAATAAGCAATACGACGACGAGTATTGCCAATCACAAAAATTAAACAACTGAACCGGCGCAGTAAGCAACCAAAACAAAACTAAACGATATACAGGGCGTGTGAACTTTAAATACTACAACTTATGATGAGGAATTGAAGGGTTTATATTTGAAAAGGAAATATCCAGGAAAGTCAGTAATATTATTAATGATATCTCTTTCTTTTCTCTTTTCTATATGAAATATTTCTGTGTAGTCTGTTGTAATCTACATTTATTAGTTTATATCATTTAATATTGGTTTTATGCTAATTGTGTCATGTATGTATTTTGTAATGTGTAATCGTGTGACATCCTTTGTTCTCTTGCAAAACGCCAGACTTGCATTTTCACAACACTCGTATTTCTTTTCCGTGTAAATGTAATTGTATCAGCATATTCAAAGCCTTGTTTCTATGTCACTCTCCATTGGTTGATTTTCATCACGCGTTTAATTCTTATTGGTTAAAAACCATCAGACCACCGAGGGTTAACGGAAAACGCAAGACTGGAACAAGATAGAAGTTAGTTGTAAGAAAACCTTTCCGAAGTTTAGAATAGAAATTGTATCAAGAAGTGAACCAGCGCATCTGTACTTAACATCAATAAATTCAGCTAAAGCCATAAACTCGTGTTTAACTGAATTGGTCTACCCAAAATTAACGTTGGAACCTTTAGGAACCCAACATATGGTGTCAGGTGTGGGGTATAAAGACCAATTAAAAGCAGTAAAACGAGCGAGGAAACACCAGAGAAGCCAAAACTCACTGGAAAACCACAAAGCACACAGATCCATATCTGCGAGCGCGAAGCCGTCCAGCCCAAGGGACTATTGATTGCCTTTCAACCGGATCTCCTAATCCAGGGGCAACATACCGTCCAGCGGAAACAGCACCGTCTCGCCAGTGTCTTGTGTGTGATGTGAAAAAAGCAGAGTAAAGTGCAGTGATTAGGTTCATTTCCATCACCAACTCACCAACTCACAACTCATCAACATCCAACATCCGGAAGGAAGTCTCGAAGATTCTCCAGAACCCAGGTTAATTTTAGTAATTCTTAAGAAATCGTAATTTTATGTCAGATAACGAAGACGAGTTAGAAGGTAACGAAAACGTGACCACAATGCCTCTTCAAGTCGAGCTTGCAATCAAAATGATCCCGGAATTCCGCGGTGATCGAGAGAATCTTCACAAATTCATTGCTTGTTGCGACATTGTGAGCGATTCGTGTACCACACGAGCGGACAAAGACATGTTACTGAACATAATTAAAACAAAGTTATCCGGAACCGCTTATAATCTTGTAAAATATAAAACTTATGCCACATGGGCTGATCTTAAAACTATCATGCAAGAATCGTATCTTGAGAAGCGAACAATTGCACAAATTCAGGTAGAGTTATTAAATTCGCGACAGAGTCCAGGCGAGGATATTCGATCTTTCGCCAATAGATTGGAAAAACTAACGTTAGATCTAACTGATGCCTGTATTGCCAGCCAAGGCGTTGCCGCCACGGCAGTTGTTCAAAGTCTAAACGCAAAAGCGGTGTTGGGCGCATTTGTTGAAGGGTTGCAGGGCTCAATAAAGCTAATTATTAAAGCCAGTAGGTACGATAAATTTGAAGACGCCGTAGAAGCTGCGTGCGAAGAAGAACGGGTTATAAAATCTAGACCACATTCACAAGTTAAACCAAATAATTTCCAAAAAGCGAAAACTTGCTATACATGTGGAAAATCCAACCACATAGCCAAAGATTGCTATTCAAATTCATTGCCGAGATATAACGCGTCAGAGGTTGAAGTTAAACGTGAAGTCAATATCAAAAATGTATCAAATGTTTGCCGATATTGTAAGAATATTGGGCACCCAATCGAACAATGCAGGAAGCGCCAGTATAATAACTCGCGACAAACAAACCATAATAACAGTAATAATCCAGGTTCATCACGTAATTCTTACAACAATAACTCTACTCCTAGACAAGTTTCCGAGAATTCGGGAAACGGTTCGCGACCTGCCGCAACGGGCAGCGCGTCTCAGGTTCGCGACCTCAGAACTGCCTAACTTGTGCTACCATATCCACTGTTCCCCATTCAAGTCCAATATCCACTGCTTCAAATTCAGATTCTATATCCACTGTCTCAAATGAAAATACTATATCCACTGTTTCAAATTCAAATTCTATATCCGATGTTCCAAGTCCTATATCCTCAGTTCCAAATGTCCCAGATGTTATTTTGACGAACCGCCACAGTCCACTGTTTCCTGTGATTCCGATACTATTTCAATAAATCATACGCAATCCGAAAATTCAGAGAATCCTAAAATTTATACAGTAAATAATTCTATCTCCAATTGTTCGTCCGTAATCATGCCATTAAAATTAGCAGTCGCCGAGTCAGCGAATCTTTTACTCGACACTGGGTCAGATGTTACTGTTTTGAAACTTAAGTACGCCGATGATAACGCGTACGTTGACACAACTAAGAAACTCAAGTTAAAAGGTATTACAAATGAAATTGTATCTTCCTTAGGCGTATGCCAAGGCGAGTTCACACTTAACAAAAATGTCTCAATCATTCATCCTATTCATCTCGTGCCTGATGACTTTCCAATCGCATGCCATGGGATTTTGGGGAAAGATTTCCTTATGGGTCATAAAACCGTAATAGATTATAACATACCACTTCTAGTTATAAAAGTGGGAAACAGTACGTTTTCCTTCCGAATCGATAATCCAAATACAATATCCGTTCCAGCACGATCAGAATTTATTGCTACCGTCAGAGTCGATGGCAATAAACCAAAATTGTGTCTACAGAAGGAGCTAAGTCCAGGTTTAATAGTTGGTAATTCAATCGTCCATCCACGATATAATTGTTGTAAAGTAAATATACTAATGTTGAGTTGAGTTCATAATTGCAAAGGTTGGAATAATATTGATAAATGAAAACAACCTCTTTTCCTTTGCTGTTTTATTTAAATATCCTGGTACCGGTTTCAGCGCTCTGCGCCATCATCAGCCAGACCAATCTACAAAACACATTAAATTACATTGCGAAATCAATTTAAATAAAAAAAAATTAATATAAATTAAATGACAGGTCACAAAGCAAATACAAAAACAAATAGGTGGTTCATAAAAACAAACTCACGGTCATATTAAGAGCATCCCACATCTTCGTGGGTTTCTTGTACATCGTTTGTCAGGTGTAAAGACGGTACTTATTAGGAAGACACAGAATGGCGGTGTGCAAAAAAATTTCCGGTATACTCGCTGACATCTTTTTGCATCACTTTGAAAACAATTATATAATAAACCCCAAGAACCCCCACAATAATAAGATAATAAAATGGATACGGTATGTCGACGATATTTTTGTAATTTACAATGGACGAGATGATGAACTCCTTGAACTGTTGAACTACCTAAATGGTCTACACGATAGATTAAATTTCACTTTAGAGGTACAAAAGGATAAAAGATTGAATTTTCTAGATACCACAGTGGTGAATGTGAATAATATTATCAATTTCGAGATCTTCAGAAAACCTACTTCAAAAAACACAATCATACCCTTTGACTCACACCATCCCACATCCCAAAAACTCGCATCATTACGTTTCTATATAAGAAGGTGTCTGACATATCCATTGAGCGAAGAGGTGAAAAACAAAGAGATTACATTTATTCAAAAGCTAGCTTATGAAAACGGTTATTCTCACAAGATAATTAACACACTATACTCCAAAATTAAAAAAAAACAAATGGACCCGTTATATACCCCGCAAGAAAGAAATAGCAATGTGAGATACAGAGCCTTTTCCTTTGACTACATAAATCAAAAATTAAACAAAATACTCCCAAAGCACGACATAATCCCAGCATATAGAACGAACAAAAAAATAATCAGTCTCCTCAGTAAATACAGATACCCTGAAAGAAATACTGACGAACAATGTGGTGTGTATTCCCTTAGTTGTTTAGACTGTGACGGCATATATGTAGGTCAAACTGGACGCCCTTTAAAAAAACGGTTGTATGAACATAAACGAAACACCACATCTAATGTTTATCAACACCATTTAATGACCGGCCACACAATTGACTACAACAATGTAAAACTACTTCATAAATGTGGGAAGGGCCTCGAGTTAGATCTTTACGAACAACTACATATACCGCGGCATAAACATAACCCGCAATCAGTACTAATTAATGAACAAATAGATTTTTCTACTAGACCGCTGTTTTCTTTTTTAAATTTCCGCTAGGGATTTTGGCGCTGCGATATCCCCTCACCGTTTGCCCGGGACTGACCGTTGGCGACCCTGTTTGTTTCCGTTTGCCGTTTTCGACCAGACGTACACATGTGCACTCATTGTTGCGTGTGTTTTGATTTGTTGGTGTTATTTATCGTTTACACGCACTCACCGTTGTGATTATCTTTCACCTGTATGTCTTGTGCTTGTTATTTTGGCTGTGTTACCCAACAATAGAGCGTGAGCAATTTGACGTGTGCCGACAAAACTTTATGTATAGGAATTTTTTTTGCACACCGCCATTCTGTGTCTTCTTAATAAGTACCGTCTTTACACCTGACAAACGATGTACAAGAAACCCACGAAGATGCTGGTGGGATGCTCTTAATATGACCGTGAGTTTGTTTTTATGAACCACCTATTTGTTTTTGTATTTGCTTTGTGACCTGTCATTTAATTTATATTAAAATTTTTTTTATTTAAATTGATTTCGCAATGTAATTTGATGTGTTTTGTAGATTGGTCTGGCTGATGATGGCGCAGAGCGCTGAAACCGGTACCAGGATATTTAAATAAAACAGCAAAGGAAAAGAGGTTGTTTTCATTTATCAATATAAATATACTAAATTCAACCGAAAATCCTGTTACATTTTCTGCCGATCAATTGGAATACGATGAGTTGAGTAATTATGAAATCTTATCTTTCCAACCATGTACAGATCAACCTAGAATGAAATTAATCTTGAGCATTTGAACGACGAAGAGCGTAAATCAATTCTTAGTATTTTTCGGGAATATCATGACTTATTCTATTTAAAGGGAGACAGACTCACTCATACCGACACAACCGAACATTCTATTCCTTTGACTACTAACCGACCTATATTTGTGAAGCCCTACAGACTACCTATATCACAGCAGAATGAAATAAAAGCTCAGTTGGATAAAATGTTAGACGAGGACATAATCGAACCGAGTAAATCTCCTTACAATTCCCCAATCCTTGTTGTTCCAAAGAAACCAGACAAGTCAATTATTCAACGATAGAACGTGAGCTTCTTTCGATCGTTGGGCAGTTTCATATTACAGACCTTATTTGTACGGCACCAAATTCCGAATCCTGACCGATCATCGCCCATTGATTTATCTGTTTTCCGTATCCAATCCCTCATCCAGACTTACGCGATTCAGACTAAAACTTGAGGAATACGAGTACGAAATAAATTACAAACCTGGTAAGCAAAACACAAACGCTGATGGATTATCCAGAATACTTGCAATCGAAAATACACAAACCAAATTCGAATACGATACTTATCTTAGAGAGATAGAGGAAATGGTTATTGTTAACACGAATATAACTGATACAGATTCCAAGTCACCGTCATCTAATAAAATCAAATTAACTTCTTTAGATACTACTATATGTGATGTTAACTCCAATTCTATTTTAACTCAGTTCCAAGTAACCGAAGAAAATTCAAAACAAACTTTTTATCTGTTTACTAAAACTAAATCCCACGATAAAACTGATTATTCTAATGTTTTCTATAGCTTTCTAAATCTAAAGGAATATATTCTGAAAAACAATATCGATTCTTTAATGATTATTGATGCAGAAATTAAAAATCAACATTTAAAAATAAATATTATTAGAACCATGCTACGCTATATCTTTAGGAAAACCAGTATCCAAATTCATATCTGTCACCAAAACATTACAGATAACTTAACGCCAGAACAAATTGAAACTATCCTTAAGGAATATCATACAAGTTTAATTGCCGGTCACCAGGGCGTAAATCGCACATTCAAGAAAATTAGGCAAAATTATCAATGGCCGAAAATGTATCGCGACATCAAGAAATTTATACGAAAATGCGAAACTTGTCAAAAAAATAAATCATCTAAAAAGACGAAGGTACCAATGTGTATTACTACTACATCTACCTATCCATTCGAGAAAATATTTTTAGACATTGTCGGTCCTTTAAACCAAACTTAACATTTTAACAAATGGCTATTAACGTGCCAAGATGATCTTAGTAAATTTTCAATAGCTATACCGATTCCAAATCAAGAAGCCAATACGGTGGCAAAAGCATTTGCTACTGATATTATATGTAAATATGGAACACCAAAATATTTGGTTACCGATCAGGATACTAACTTTATGAGTCAAGTGTTTAGGGAAACTTGTAAAATATTGCATATTAAACAGATACAATGCACCAGCTATCATCCCCAAAGCAATGGTAGTCTGGAAAGGTCACATCGTACATTAGTAGAAAACCTTCGACATTTTATCAATCGGGACGGCGATAATTGGGACGAGTTCATTCACTGAATTTACGCCATTTGAACTATTATTCGGGCACAAAGTAGTTCTGCCTTCAGCACGCACAAAAAATCCTGAAACATTCTACAGCTACGATGATTACTATACTGAGCTCAAATCACGGTTGCAGCATACACATGAAATAGCCCGCGAAACTTTAATAAAAAAGAAGGAAGATTCTAAATTATACTATGATAAGAACGCTTCAAGTATTCGTTTCAATGTAGGAGATAAAGTATTGCTATCCAATGAAGCACATCCCAAAGGTAAATCAAAGAAATTACTGCCTCTATATACCGGGCCATACGAAATTACTAAAGTTCATTCGGATGTAAATTATACGCTAAAATTAATCGAAAATTTGTAAAAGTACACGTCAATAGATTAAAAAGATTCTTTGAATAATTCTAGCTCTAATTACTATTCATCTTGTTTCAGATTATATTCTCAAAATGTCATCCTCTCCAACGATATGGCTCCTAGTCCTAGCTAGTAGTTCTTTTGTACTACCTGCATGCGCTAACAAGTTTTTCAACAATACCCCTATAACCACTGCTTCCGGTTTATTATTTGAACAAGTAGGTACTTTAAAACTGTCTAATAATGAATGGAAACTGATAACCTATTTAGATCTCACAGAATATCACAACGAATTGAACATGATCGAATTTTATAACGTAAAAATCTTATCCGCCTGTGAAATTTTAACTAAACTTAACGCTGTCAAATGTCTAGCATCTCTAAACAAACTACTCTCGCCTGTCTCAATACAACTTCGAAAAAATCAACAACTTATCGGAAATATGTTGGGATATAACGTTAGCTCGCAAGTAAACGCGGTGTAATAAATCTGATAGGCGAAGTATCGAAAACTCTGTTTGGAACTTTAGACGAAAACGACGCTAAATATTTTTTTTCCGAAATCCAAAAGTTACGGCAAGATCAAACTCATATTCGCAATTTATTCAAGCAGCAAACATCCATTCTCAAGAACACTGTTCATGTACTAGAATCGTCCACATTAATTTCAAACGTAAGCACTAAATTAGATAACGTTATTAGATATGTCAATAAACTCGGACATAATTTAACTTCAATTGAATACAGAAATTCAATAGTAGTTACTCTAGAAGAATTAGAAACATCATACGAAATCTTGTTATCATCAGTATTGTCCAACCAAAATAATTTAATCAATATTATAACCTTAGCCCAAAGAGGTATTTTGCACCCCTTAGTAATAAGTCCTGTAGAATTAGTTAATCAATTGTCAAATTTGCACAATTATTTAGAAGATTTGAATTTTCCAGTAAATCCTAGCATCGAAACAATCCACTCGCTTTACAATGTAATTAAGACCAATGTATATTTTTATAATAATAAGTTAAGTTTTGTTACCCTTATTCATCTCGTACAAGCCCATATATACAACGTCGTAAAGGTAACTAGCGTACCTGTCGCTTTAAATAATTCAAATTTTATATTCATCATTCCTACAAACCCTTACCTCATCATCGATTCCATTAAACAACATTATTTTCAAATGACAGATCTAGAACTCTCTGATTGCAAAACAATTTTTGACACTTATCTATGTTTACAAACAAAGCCAATTTATTTAGTTCACATGCATGGCGGTTGCGAAGCAAGTTCGTTCGTACCAACCGCAAATATTCCAAATTCCTGCGAAAAGAGAACAATGAAAGTAATGCACCCTATATATATATATTCAGTTAGCTACTTCAAACTCTTGGTTATATATTACTTCTTATCCCGGGCATCTCGATATTTCATGTAAACTAGCTCAACAGCGTATTTCAGTCACTCTTAATCGTACTGGTATACTCCAGTTACACTCCAATTGCTCAGCTTATACAAAATCCTTGATTCTTAATCCTCATAAACAGTTTTTATCCAGAACAACATTACCATATATTTCCCCATTGAATCTTACACAAGGACTAAATTTTTCTCTTATATTGAATTATGCACATTCAATTGCAATTCCCACTTCACTTGCAATTTCAAATAACGACAATAAAGTTCTACTAGTGGACCTATAGACCGCCTATTGGGTAGATCAATGAATCGGTACATCGCAGGAATCGATAGACCGCATATACACTACTGTCTTTAAAAAATACTTTTTTCCAAAACCAAACTTTTAAGTTGTTACCTATAAAGTTGTTTCTATGGACTCATATATAAAACAAAAATGGTTCAGTACAAAAAAAAATAGTCTCCCGCAATTGAAAACAAAAATATAATTTGTCGCTATAAATTTGATTTTTTTTGGTAGCTTTTTCTTTTCAAGTTGAATAATTTTAACAATACGTATGGTGTGAAACAAAAGTATAAAAATATAGTATTCTAATGCAACGTACTTAAATTGCATAAAATTTAGTAATTTTAACAAATTTAGCTTACTTTCATAATTATTTGATTATATAATCAATGCAAATTACGATGACAAATCTAACAATTTTTTTTAAGTGGCAAGCATGATCTTAATAAAAATGTAAACATATTTTAGACCACTTGTGGAAGACGCTGATTGCTTTCAATTGGGCAAAGTTTGTTGGTGGTATATGTGGGTCCGTAGAGATACCTTTTTATCAACTAATATAATGTATTTTTGTATAATTGTCTATTTATCAAATGAAACACTAAATTATTTTTCATATAATGGCATGTTGTTAGCCCAGCAACTACAATCTACTCTTATATAGAAGGCTTTAATGGAAAACATTTTTCTGATTTGTTTTTTTTTTTATTTTAGATTTTATTAAAGATGTTTGTCACTTGAAAACAAAAACAATTGTTATATTTTGTTCCCAGTTATTCCATTACGTGGAATACAAAAAAAGGTTCAATTGTTAAATTTACTCAATTTTATGCCAAGTGCAGGAAATCTAAATCTTGCAGTAACGTAATATTTATATACTATTATTTCACAAACTATAGTTGAAAATTTTCAACTTGAAAAAAACTTTAACCTAACTACAACAAACAATTGAAAAAAATTATATATATTAGGCATCTTGTGGGAGACCTATTTTTTCTCAATTGGGTTAATCTTGTTGATGTTATATGTGGGCCCATAGAGATAACATAAATCAACTTAAAACTTCGATTTTCAAAAAAATTCATTTTATACACTCTACTACTTCGTTGGCCACTACTTATACAGATTGGTATTGTAGATTAATAACATTGTACATATATTGCAGAATATGTAATACATGTATAATAAGATTAGTATTTTTAAATAACAAATAAGCAATGATAATTAAGAAAGTAAAACATGATTGAGGCTAAAAATTAAATTAGTTCCTTTACAGAGACTGTGCATATAATATATATTTGTAGAACATTGCACATCATTGTTGTATACATGTGTATATATTACAGAAAACAATAAGTAAAAACTGGATTATTTACAAATTTACACCTTTTAGCCGTAGAAAATGCCACATTTAGCTGTGCAAAAACGTGTTGAAATAAATACATTTTAACTAAATCCAAAGTTTGTCCTCATTTATGGTTATAGCAATACAGACCTTGATTCGAAATTGTATTCTTTGTAATATGAATGATACGTGTATGTATATGAAATTGACAATAACATTACGGGTGATCGAGAGTTACGATTGACCAATGCGATATTGCGATAAGTCTGCTTCAATAACCCTTCCGAATCACCAATGTTGATATTCGTCCCATTTGTTCTGATATATATAGAAATCTGTTTTGTTCGAAGTAACAGATAACTTTCTTTAACCCAAAATTAGATTCCTTGTTCCACAGGCTATTTATCACATCGTATATGTTACCTGTGCAAAAATCGAATTAAAAGAAATTCAACTAAAAATATAATAATTAATGTAACCTTAAAATAACGATAAATAGTTTCATTCCTTCAAATTCTTGTACTAAATGTTTGATAGAGGAAAAATTCTTGTTTATTTTCTTTCGAGTCATCCCCATTTCTGGCATAATGAGCTGATGTTCACGTTCTAGGCTTCTCTCTTGCGCTCTGTCAATTCGCACACTATTTTAACTTCGGGTTTCTGGTAGTTATAGGGGCTGTGGTATGGTAAACTGAGTTATATGCCATATGTGTCATTAGATATACTTTGACCTGGAAGATCTATTGAATGTGGGGCTAAATACGTACAAATTAGTTACTGTACGACAGTTTGTTTACAACCTGAAATTATTAATAAATAAGTAAATGTGTTTTACAAATAATCTGCAATAAATTCACCTTATGCTATGAGTGCGGTTGTTTGGGAAATCTCACCATCAAAATATTAGGTTAGGACGGACATTGGCGCTGTGCGCAGACCCGATTGGTGTTCATTGCTGCCATCTAAGAGCCTACGTCTCAAACTGTAATCAATTAGAGGGATAGTAAACGGCCATACTAAACGAAACGGAAATCATTTCTATTAATTTACTTACTGTTTTCGTAGTAACTTAACTGCGCGGTAGCATTCGCTATTTCACTATTTGTCAAATTTTACCATATCGTTCCAATTAGGTAGGGTATTAAGTAGGTACGCATTCGTACGTAACAAAAACTAACGCAAATTAATACATATTTTTATACGATCAACATGGTTATAGGTTTTTCATATCATACTTGTGGGGACGTAACAAATCGCTTAGCTCTGTAGATACCTATTGCAATGTAAATAGGTTTGAGGTTATGATAAGGTTATGTCTGCGCTTTTGACGTTTCTAGCTGGCAACCATGACGACGCGTAATAAACAGCTGTAGGAATGTTGAGGCGCGTTCACCAAAATCGCTCGCTTTTTGGAAAATTTTGAAGCAAAAACGCCCTAGAGGCCCTTTTGCGTCGATTTCAAAAACTCACGCAACGTAAAATTGTCCATATAGCGGATCGCGCGCGCTCCGCGCGCCCGAAAGGGCCTCTCCCAATTTTCCATAAAGAATTAAGAAGCCACTTTTTCGCATGTGAAATGGTGAGAAAAAATACGTGAAATCAGTTTACATAATATAGACGAGAGATTAGTAATAAGATAGATATTTTAGAAGATGAAGAAAATAATTACACTCCATCCTCCCAACATGTAAACCACACCTATATTCTTTATAGTTTATTCGCGTTACTATTAATCATTATTATGTTATTTGTTTATTATAAGTACGTTTCCCATTCTAAGTTAAGGAAGTCTTCATCCAGAGCGGAAATTGATGTCTCTAAACGTTCAGATATAGAAAGGGCTAATTCAGATCAGATAGAAATTAGTTGTACTGAAGAGAAAGTAGATGAAAATTATACCGCAAATCCACGGTACAATTTTCAAAAATAGGGGGGGAGGAATGTTGTAATCTACATTTATTAGTTTATATCATTTAATATTGGTTTTATGCTAATTGTGTCATGTATGTATTTTGTAATGTGTAATCGTGTGACATCCTTTGTTCTCTTGCAAAACGCCAGACTTGCATTTTCACAACACTCGTATTTCTTTTCCGTGTAAATGTAATTGTATCAGCATATTCAAAGCCTTGTTTCTATGTCACTCTCCATTGGTTGATTTTCATCACGCGTTTAATTCTGATTGGTTAAAAACCATCAGACCACCGAGGGTTAACGGAAAACGCAAGACTGGAACAAGATAGAAGTTAGTTGTAAGAAAACCTTTCCGAAGTTTAGAATAGAAATTGTATCAAGAAGTGAACCAGCGCATCTGTACTTAACATCAATAAATTCAGCTAAAGCCATAAACTCGTGTTTAACTGAATTGGTCTACCCAAAATTAACGTTGGAACCTTTAGGAACCCAACAAGTCCATCATGACTGATTTTGGGATACCCTTGATTAGCTTCATGTTGTGTATGTGGAAATGGTGGCCCTCTTCAATCATGTGCTGATATATAGCTGAGTTAGGGCGGAAGATATGTTCTTGGAATCTCACGCGTTAATTCCGTCTCGATTGTCGGATGTACACTTTTGGAACATTTTAATTCATAAATGCCACTTTGTAGTAAATGTGGAATTTTGTCCTTGTTGTTTATTAATGAATTTCCAATGCTGTTCCTTGTGGGATTACATATCGTAATTCCATTCTTTTTCATTATCGGGATTACTTTGTGGTGTAGTGTGGGGTGGTTTTTTTAAAACTTATAGATAGTATCCACATCAAATATTGGGGTAGATACGTGGACGACGTGCTGGTTGTGTGGGAGGGTAATGAACAGAGTCTCAGTGCTTTGTTTGACGAAATAAATACACTCTCCCCCCTTAGCTTCTCTATTGAGAGAGAGACTTTAGGAAAGTTAAACTTTTTGGATTTGAGTTTGACTAGACACAATGACAAGTTTCAATATTCTATATATAGAAAACCTTCGGCCACTGGCATTATCATTCCAAATTATTCCGAACATCCCTACAACATAAAACTGTCATCTTTCCGGTATTACCTACACCGAATGATCAATACTCCTTTTAAGGAGCGGAGGTGGCCGAGTGGGTAAGGCGAATGCCTTCCACTCAAGAGGTCCAGGGTTCAAGCCCAGGTTAGGCAGGGGATTTTTCAAATACTCCGTCTCCCCGACTGCCGCACAGACAAGCCACTGGCTTTGTGCACATGGCAACATCCCCAAAAAAAAAAAAAAAAAAAAAAAAAAAAAAAAAAAAAAAAAAAAAAAACCACATTGATAGAGCTAATGAATTAGAAATAATTAAAACAATAGCCACTAATAACGGATACAAGACGCATACTGTTGATGATCTCTACAAGAATATGAAACACAATAACATAACATTTATTTTTTTTTGCATGTCCGTCTTGACGATTGTTACTGCGCATTTTATTTGGTATTATTGCAGCTTTTGTGACTAGCTTACATTCAGGTTATGCACTTGCCGCGTGGCTACGTAATTTGGAGCTGTTTAAACATAGATTGTATGATTTTATTAGAGGAAAGGATTTCTGTGACACGTCAGTTCGACAATGCCTACTTTAGGCGAAACCGGTAACTGATAAGATTATTAAACGAAACAGTGAAGAACATCAAGATTTTTATTTTTATATAATAACATATGTCGAATCACTGCCCAGTATAAGAAGTAAGTAAAGTAAGTAAAGTAAATTTTATTTCGTTTCATATGCATACAGCAGGTTACGATATAATATAATTATTAAACAATAATATGACACTGCACCACCTCGTCTGCACACGATGCTGTCCCTCTGCTCGATTCAAGATTGGTCACGTCGCCGCACCGTCTCGAATCAATGGTATTGAGGGCATTTAATTTCTTGTTGCTGGCCTATTTTTTTGCTTATAGGGTGTTGGAGATTATTTGTTTTTTTATTTTATTTTTAAATGTATTATAGGATAATTTTTTTATGTTATTGACTAGCTTGTTGTATTTGTTTATTGTATCCGTTAGTAGTTGTTCAGTTGCTATTCTAGTTCTAAATCTGTGTTATGTTGATTTTTATCATGTTATTATGTATTTTGTATAAGAGGAGGGTTGTTTAGCAGCTTTCTTTCTCTTATGTTGATTTCTTTGCTTTGTTGTAAGACGTCTATTGTTGGAGTTCTCCTATCCCACTTGTACATAATTTGTATTATTTTGTTCTGTTGGCGTTGTAGTCTATTTAGATTGTGGTCTGTTGTATTACCCCATATGCCAATCAGATAGTTGATGTTTGATATGAATAGCGCGTTGTATATGTTCTTCTTTGACTTCAAGTCTACGTATTTATTTATTTTGTTCATTGCCGCAATTACTCTAGCATTTTTTGTTATTATTTTATTTATGTGTTCGTCCCATTTCATGTTGATTTGTATTATCAATCTTAGATATGTTATGCTGTTAACTTCTGAGCTTTCCGTATTTTTTATACATATCTTCATTTTTGCTTCTTTCCTATTGTTGAATATCAGATAGTGTGTCTTTAACTCGTTTATTGTCAATAGGTTTCTGCTGCACCAGTCAGTTAATTTCTGCATGTCCTCGTTGATGTCTTGTTGTTGTGTTTCATGGCTATGGTTGTGGTATATTAAGGCTATATCGTCAGCGTAGATGAAAATGTTACCTTTCAGTTGTATGTTCTTTATATCGTTGGTGTATAATATGTACATTAGTGGTGGGAGGTTTCCGCCTTGTGGTATTCCATATTCGGAGGCTAGTGGATCACTTCGAGTATTTTCAACTACTGTTATCTGCGGTCTGTCGTTTAGGAAGGTCTTTATTATTTGTAGTAGTTTATTTTGAATTCCTGTTTTTTTGAGTTTTTCTAAACTAATTAACCACCCCATACTACACCACAAAGTAATCCACAAAGTAATAATGAAAAAGAATGGAATTACGATATGTAATCCCACAAGGAACAGCATTGGAAATTCATTAATAAAGAACAAGGACAAAATTCCACATTTACTACAAAGTGGCATTTATGAATTAATATGTGCCAATTGTGACAAAGTGTACATCGGACAATCGGGACGGAATTTACTTGTGAGATTCCAAGAACACATCTCCCGCCCTAACTCAGCTATATATCAGCACATGCTTGAAGAGGGCCACCATTTCCACGTACACAACATGATGCTAATGAAGGGTATCCCAAAATCAGTCATGATGGACTACACAGAAATATTTCATATAGAAAAGAGAAAAGAAAGAGGTAGAGGAACCACCAACCTCATTAATAATATTACTGACTTTCCTAGATATTTCCTTTTCAAATATAACCCCTCCAATTCCTCAATATAAGTTGTCTAGTGTTTAAATTTCACACGCCCTGTATATCGTTTAGTTTTGTTTTTGTTGCTTACTGCGCCGGTTCAGTTGTTTAATTTTTGTGATTGGCAACACTCGTCGTCATATTGCTTATTCCGTTTGTACGCAACGAAGTGTCAGCGCGTTTGTCCATATTTATATATTTTATCTCATAACTTCCAATTATTTTAAAGGACTTGATTATTGTTAAATGTAAGTGCTCGTGCACATTGGCGAGCGTTAAGCGGTGAGCGGTGCGCGATAAGCGGTGAGCGTTGCACCGCTCGCGGTGTTGTGTGCATATTGGTAAGCGGTAATTTGTGAGTTTGCGGTCGACAACGAGGATGTTAATCGGTTCGTAGAAGTATATTAAGAAAAACCCCACGATTGATTAAATTAATTTTGGAAAGAGGGTAAAAGAGAAGAAAAGCTGTTCATGAAGTAAACCAAGTTTTTCTCAGATATAGTGAATTTCAGCACTGATTTTACGGACTACGATTCCGTAGATATGCAAAGTTTGACATAATAATTTACTAAACATTATTTGGTTTGACCAAATTTATTACTGTCAACATAACTCAAAATTTGTGGCATTAACGTATGCGAAAACCCGATGGGTGTCCATTTTTAATACCTGGAAACAAATAATGTAATAAAAATTATATGTTTCTATTTAAAATAACATCTCCCGGTAGAACGCAAGTGACAGAAAGAGTGGAAAATCAATAACTTCTAATAGAACAGTTTTACCCCCGAATTACCTAATATTGTACGACAATCGGATGGTGATGCAGATCTTGATTATTGTCAAGTGAAGGCAATCCAGAATTTGGATTGCTTATCAACAAAGGGCAAATCAAGCAGAAAAAATAATAATAGTAAGATTTTGTAAATTAAATTTCAAGTTTCTAAACACAGATCGCAACAGTACATTTAAATATTTAAAAAACATAACATAAATTACTTAAATAAAAGTATAAAGGTATTTGATTTTATTATAGCCTGAAATCCATACAAAAATCCCAGTTTGGCGGTAACGTCCTTATTTTTCTAATTCCATCCTTATCATTCCAAAGGGAAGGTACCAGTTCTTTGAAGATTAAGAATTCTTTAATAATCTTAATTTATTAATCTTAACGACCTCTTTTCCTGTTAAATGGCCTCCTTATCCTACTTCTGAATGCTTTCTCTGTTGATCATAATAAATACAATTCAAATTGTAAATATTTACAATAAGATCAAGCCGATCCGTTATCATGAACGGTTTTCTCTTTTGACCGTTCAACCAGAACTCATCCTTATGCGCAAGGCCAATAAAAGCGTTAATTTTTACTCAGTGGATTTAATAAAAAGTTTACAATTTCTCAGAAACTTGCTAACATTTGTAGAACTCAAAATTCTATTTCGGATGACGTGTATTGATGTTCAAGATGCTGAAAGTGTTTGCAAAAGAGTGTAATGTAATACATATATACCGTAGTTACAAATTTTTAACAGTAGTGACTTTCGGTAGACAAGACGTCACTGAGTTACATTATCTTGTCATGTGTGTGCTTATTTTAACTTGCCCCCCAGCCCGTCAACGGAATTATTACGACGGCCCTCTTAAATGTCCTCCTTTTCAAGTAAATAGCAATAGTCATGTTAGGTACTTAATAACACATTCCTTACTTTTCCAACATCTATTACTGTGTTCCCTCACAACCAACCAATAGCAACTGAGCGTTGCAATTCAAGCAAACCTAAAGCTTGAGCGGCACAGCTCTCCGCTACCGCGCACCGCTCTGTTGATGTGCACACAAACACATAATCCGTATGTTAAAAATATTTTTTACCGCGCACCGCTCACAGCTCACCGCTCACCGCTTAACGCTCGCCAATGTGCACGAGCACTGTAGTATATTATAATACAAGTTTTATAAGACAAAAATTGGCGCACGAGTTGTTTTGGGCACGACGAGCGTAGCGAGGAGTGCCCAAATGGAACGAGTGTGCCAATGCGTCTTATAAAACGAGTGTTATATACTATTTTTTCTACTTTGCGACATTAATTTTACATAAATGTCAAAAGTTGCGGTTGTCATCTTACAATATAGAGTAATTTTTTTCTTCAACAGTTGGTAGTTGTAGTGGAATTCATAAATACGATTGAGGCGAGCCAATAGCGATTGAGATGTCAGCCTTATTTGACACTTGACGTCAATTTCATCAATCTTGGAAAACTAAAAGTTACTGAAAGTTTGTGATCTGGTGTTTTCATAACGACACCGAAAGCGGTTTCGTTATGAGTTTATAACGAACGCAAAGTAGAAAAAGTCAGTTAAATAATTGTTCTTAACATTGTTATGTTTCATTACGTTTTCTCGTTTTGTTTTTTAGATTTAACCTCGTTGCGAGACATAACCCTACTTTCTCTGTCACCACGCTGTCAAGATACGAAATTCTTGGTGTTTGTTCGTTTTGAGGATTATCGATATCGGGGATGATACCCAAATTGTTGCTACAATTTATAGTTTATACTATTACTAATATTGTTATTTTCGTTTG
>OZ030394.1:31836497-31956497 GCA_964023965.1 Melinopterus prodromus | reverse complement strand
CCGCTCTAGTGCAGCAAAATACAAAATACAAAATTCAAATAAAATAAGATCACCAATTTGATTGTTTGTTGATAAGAAATATCAGCCCGTTGTTATATCTAATTGTAAAAACGATAAATTGAGAAAATTGTAAATAAAGTATAGCAATGAGTCTAGTTATATTTTAGTATGTTGGTACGGATGTGACATCTACAGTGTCATGAACGAATATAAATCAGTCAGAATTTGAATTAGCTTTTTATACTTGACTTTTCGTAGAAGTGGTACCAACCTAACATTTTCTATACAGAAATATAACCATTTTTTATTTATTTATTTTTAAATACATATTTCTCAAGAAGCAACACAATAAACGTTGTGTTTCTCTAAACTGCCCAAAACTAGATAGCGCGACTCGCTCACGTGCGACGGCGACGCTCCGTCTTCGGTGACGCGTCGCATCACCGCTCGTCGCGCTATTCCGTACTTTCGGCACTCGTGACATAAATAACTATTACTCTAATGACGTAGTGTAGGTGGTGTCAAATTCTGATGCTTTGATAATACCTACGATTTATCTCAATAAAATAGATTCTCATGCAGTAAACTATTAATTTTATATATTGTATGATAAAGTCATGTACCTGGCCACATCAGATTTTTTTTTTATCAATATCGTGTGAATTTTTGTAATGAAGAATAATGTCTTGTTTACTTGAACAACAGAAACTGCATATTGGACATTTCTTTAATTCTTTTGGTACTTTTGGTTTTTCTTGTGTAGTTTTGGTGTGCGTTTTTTTGTGAAACACCAAATGTCGCTTTTTGCTAAATTTTTTCCCGCATTCACATGAAAATTGAAAGTTTGTAGAATTTTTATTAGTTCCAGGTACCAACACATTCATTAGGTCAGGGTGAAAACGTCGGGAATTTTTCCTCAGATTAGATATACTACTAAACGTCTTGTTGCATACGCTACACTTAGTATCTTCAGCCATATCATAAGCTAAAATATAGGTTTCTGAATTAAAAAAAAGAAAAAAATATACAGATATCCTGCAACTAGTTGCCATAAATTCGATTTAAAAAATAAATACTTTTTATATTTAATTTTATTTTTTAATAAGTGTAAGTAGTATCTATTTATAGTGGTAGTCCTATACGTTGACTATTGTTATGTATCATACTGATGATATACTTAATAATTTATTCCATAAACTCATGAAGCTAAGAACTGTTTTGTTTACAGTCGCTTGCCTCCACATTACTTCTCACAGCGCCCATCCGTGTCTCTTTATTTATCTGAGTTTTATGTCCACAAGTTGCAGGATACCTTGCATAATCGTATTCACTATTATATAACATACGAAAACAGAACGTTAATTCGGAGTTTCAAACTAATTTCGAGTGTTTTTGCCGAATAAATTGAATTGATTTTGTGTTCTATCAATTTAATTAATTGGTATACAAATTGTTAACTTACATGTGATTTCAACAAGACTGGCACTGACAAGAACTATACTGTAAACACAAATGACCACAAATTTGCTTACCGATCTACCTTGCAATCTACCGGTATTCCAACCTGACAGCAACGGCCCCATTTAAATTCTGTTCGCTCAATGACGCCGTCGCTCGTGCATGTTCGGGATTATACAGTGACAGACATCCCAGACGCTAGTGTCATACCTAGGTTAACCAAGGCAAAGTCCCCATTGCCGGCCTACATTAAGCAAAGTCCGAAATTATTCGATATTTCGCACATTGCCTACACTGTGGTACGACAATCTTAGGTTTGCCAAATGTGTAACAGGCAAACTCTGAAATAAGCTGCTGCATTACTATCAGTGGCGGGGGGTGGAGGTGGAGGCGGTCCGCCCCGGGCGGCACATATTTTGGGGCGGCATTTTTGGCTTGTTGTCGCCGGTAGATGGGAGACTTTCATTAATAAATTGTAAAAATTGTTAACATTTGGGACTGTTAGGAGTAGGAAGACATGGAACAACATTTTGTTTCCTGTATCTTTCGATCAAGTTAACTTTAGGAGACTACTTATTCGCCCAGTAATTGTCTAATATCATGTAATCTTCTAAACACAAATTTTGATAAATCACGTGAATTAGTTGCATATTATTTAAGAAGATCAATTTGATCAATTTTGAGGAAAAGGATAAAAAAAATTATTCTCGTACCTGCACTACAAGAACGTTGAACTACGTTGGAGAAGCGTACAAGGGCCTCTTGAGCTATTCATTCAAAAAAACTGGTTGGAAAACTCTTGTCCAAACATTGTAGTATTGTTAAAGGCAGGTTCTGATGTAGAGACCTAAAAAGTTGCTCAACTTTGGGACAGTTTTTCAAACGAATTGTAAGAGATATCATTGTCAATTCTTTTGCTATATATGTATTATACTTAAGTGTACAAAAAAGTGGATACTGTAGGAAGCATCTGGTCCTGCGCGGAGTGCTTTTCTGAACGAAGTGCACGGTAGCTCCTGTAAAATAACCAGAAATCAAAAGTTGAAAGGAGCTGTAAAACTAGGTGAAATTAATTTGACGCTAAACCAATATTTATATAAAAAAGTAAAAATTGATAAAAATAGCTCCTGATATTTTTGCAACTTTTTGTGTTCAAATCGGTATAAATAATGTAATTATTTATAGGCCTTACTTATTATGAGGTTCAGCATCCAATAAAAGTTGTTATCTCTAAGGGAAAAAAGAACACCTCAATCCGTTAAACGATTCAAATGCAAACGCGTATGCCAGTTTGGAAGATCATCCTTCTAGAAAAATGCGTTGTTGTATCGATGTAATAAACTATATTTTACAAGAAAAGGTAGTAATATTATACTTTCTAAAATTCATTTTCTATATGTTCTCATTGAAATACAATAATTTACTCAACATAAGCACCTAGATCTATTTCCTTTTCTACACGCCGCGGCGCCTAAACTTCACATTTCTATTTGAAGCCATTACCGAAAATATGCAATTGAAAGAACACATGGATTTCGAAATTTCGACCGGAGAATAGCATAGGCTATTAAACAGTAAAAATCACAAAAATAAAAAACCGCATCAGCGTCTTATTTTATAGACTTGTACAATCTGTTTAAACAAAAGAAATTAAATTTTTGTTAATATATTTATGTCTTGTAATGTTATTAACCACCACCACCATATTTTGAATGACTTAGAAAGGGCGGCAACTTGGTGACCGCCCCAGGCGGCAAAAGTTCTAGGTACGCCACTGATTACTATCATATTGTCAAGTATTTTCAAGTAGTTAGTCGATCTGGAACTCGAACAGCATTAGACCAGTGAGTACGTCACTTATTTCAATGATTATAATTAACATGATATCAAAAAAATAAAATCATTCAAACTTCCCGCCTGAAAGCTAAACCAAATTAAAGAGACAACGGTTCAAGGTCCCTGAGCGGCAGGTCATAAAGATCATAGGATTTGCGCGGAGCGGCCAGTCTTATACCTAGTCTTTGATATCAGCTTATTTCGGAGTTTGCCTGCTACACATTTGGCAAACCTAGGATTGTCGTACCACAGCAATGACCGAAAAATTGAATATTTTCGGACTTTGGTTAAAGTAGGCGGGCAATGCGGACTTTGCCTAGGTAAACCTACGTATGACTGCATAACGTACTTTGCCGGTAACATGTATATAGATCTGAGAACATGATAAAGAATAAAATATCGAATTTGAACATTTCTATCTGCGAATTGAAAATACAATATATGCTTAAATACAACTTTTACAACGTTTTACCCGATCCGGCCAATCCGGATCGGCCGGCTTCTTAAATCAAGATCCGGCCGGACCGAATGACCGGAAACTGTCCGGATCAGCCGGATTATGCGGCCGGGCCGGATATCCATTCCATCCCTAATTCTAGTTGTAGTTTGGTAATATTATGAAGGGAGATAGGCCAAACTACGCTTTCGGTTCGTTGAGGAGCTTCATAATTAGTTAGGGAGATATGACCATTCTTCTTCTTAAGTTTTCTTACCACATCTTTTAGACTTCCTTCCAAAACTGTGATATGATTTTTTAATGAGTTTTTAATGTTATGAGTTAACACATCAAATTGCATTCTGCCGCTGAGGCTCCCTCACATCTATACAAACCTGTGCGAAGTTCATGACGAAGATTGATATCGTGTTGTTGTCGTCCTTCAAAGGTTATTACCTCGCAGAAGAGATCCAAATGCTGGCTAATTCGTCTCTTTACTTTTTTCTTCATTTATTGATGTCAATACATACACATTGTTTACACAAATCACAGGTACAATAATATAACATAGTTTAGTTGATATCACAGATGTGCTGGATTTAAGTACATACACATCTAGAACAATTAAGGCAGTCTTTTTTAATATCTTAATATATCTCAAAATTTGAGTACTCAATCTATGATATATGAAACTATACTCCTTAGTACGTAGTATTCGTGGCGCGACTGCCACGACACTGACCAAGACATTCATCAAGACACCCCAGCACCTTTTCTCTGCATCCTGCACGAACAAATGTCCTGCTGGATCGCCAATTCACTACATCGTACGTTTTGTATTTTGTCCTGTAATTGGATCTTAATGTAATCGAATTTCTTCCATAAGTAAAAACCTCTACCATATCTAGGAAAATTGTAGACCAAATGTTTTTCTAATATGGGATATTACTTGATCGCCAGTAACGTGTTATTCCGAAATCTGATCTGTTGTAACGTCTGCTTCGTTCGACGTATATCAATTATTTAAGAAATTAAACTTTAATTATCTCCAGCAGAATTAGTTTGCACTACTTGTTACTTAAACTCTAAATTAATTTGTAAATTATTGTCTAGTTAGTCCGTGTCTAGTTAGTCCCGCATGAATATTAATTTATTTAGAACACAAAATGGCTGACATGTTTATAGGAAACGTGTTTTGCAATAATTGTGTTTTGTTTTGCAAAAAGAGCGGGTTCCATTGTTTTTATCTTACAAATATCTTCAAAGAATGGAGAAACATAAAAGATTTTATCGATAAGTAATTGTAGTGGCTGGTATGCAGCTCACTTGTATGTCTGCAATGGATGAAATATCGGTATTATGTACCACTGAGATTCAGCTCAATTACAGTGAGCTGTCACCTGAGCATCCGTTTTAGTAAGACGGTTGGCATGCGTCTATGTTAAGTGATATGAACTTTTTCTACTTTGCGTTCGTTATAAACTCATAACGAACCCGCTTTCGGTGTCGTTATGAAAACAATAGATCACAAACTTTTAGTACCTTTTTGTTTTCTCTAAGATTGATGGACTGACATGTCAATCGCTATTGGCTCGCCTCAATCGTATTTGTCAATTTTTCCACAACTACCAAACTGTTGAAAATAAATACCCGTGATTCTCCGCCATAAACTGATCTCATGATACTTTTGCGATGTACAGCGAAGTTAAAGTGAGAATGTTGAAATCTCTGAACAATTGACGGCAAGAGGTAGTCTGAGGAACGCCCGCCATGCAACGTATTGCCCTCTTCTGCGCTACAAGTACGTCCAATGCAGACGACGAGGATCCCCACAGTACCACGCCATATAGATGTCGAGACTGAATTTCCGCGAAATAAATCGACCTCAAATTAGTACTTGTTCGTATATCTCTAAGATAGCGTAGCTTGAAGATAGATGTGGTAAGTCTCAAAATTAGTTTTTGGCAGTGTTTTTTCCATCTCAACGCGATACCTATTTGTATTCCCAGAAAAGTCACCGTATTTTCCTGATTGAATTGATCCCCACCGATGTGGTTAACTAATGTTGGGTGTACGGTTACTGATGATGACTTGCATATAAACCGTCTGCTGCATTCAGTGATAAACCATGCATTGGCTGAAAACCACGCGCAAGCACTGTTGATGCAGTCGTCAGTCGACTGCTGCACATCCACTCCCTCACCCGAAATCAAGATAGTGGTATCGTCCGCGTAATTGACACAGAATAATTGTTCAACAAATCTACTATATCGTTTATGAAACCCGAAAAAATTGGAGCAAGCATCGAGCCTTGCGGCACACCTATACTAATCGGCAAAATATTTGATCTGCAATTACGCTGCGCCGCCGACATCCAGATTTATATGTGATTTCCACGAACTGCTGACTGTCGCATAAAAACTCAGCTAGCTACGACAAAGACATCTCCCTAGAACCCAGTGACACAAGCTTTTCCGGTAGTATATTATGTTGAACGCAATCAAGTTTTGCTTAGGTTACAGAACAATCCTACAGGTACATTTTTGCCCTCCAAGCAGGTCATATTTTGGTTAAGTATACAGATCCAATACAGCGGTTAATGTGGATCTGTTTTAACGGAATATCGTTAATGAGGTAGTGTTTATTTATGAACGACTCAACTTGTTCCAGCATGACATACTCCTAACAGTTTCGTAAAACTTAATAAGGGATATCGGTCTATAATTCACGGTGCTGCTTGGATCTCCGTTTTTATAAAGCGGAACAGTACGCGCCAACTTTAAACTTGATGGAAAAGAACCAACTTTGAACGGCAGATTTACTACAAACGTCAGTGGTACAACCAGTTCGCACCTACACTCATTGGCAACGCATGATGGAAATTCGTCAGGACCAGCTGAGTATTTAGGTCTCAATTTCTTAAAGATGTCGATCATTTCAGTCTCAGAGTATGGAAATAGAAACCAGGTGTATGGGATTGATTTAACATGAGACGTGCCAATATCAGTTCTCGGAATTAACCCAACAATGTGGTGTGGTACATTACTGAAATACTCGTTAAATTTCATTCCTACTGTGGTTGGATTACTAATCGTTACATCTCCCACCGTTAGTTCTATTCTGTTATTATTTGATATTCTTTTGTTTAGCAAACTGTTTGTAATGATCCAAGTTGACTTAATTTTATTTTCAGAATTAGCAATTATTTTATTAATCTTTTTTTGTATTCTTTTTGAGTAACTTATGCAGAGTTTTTTTATAATTGTTTGTTAAGACATGATAACGCTTCTGCAGGATGTATAAATCTTTGAGATCGCGGCTCGACTTTAAGACGGTGGTGTATATCCAGGAATTTTGCTTTTTTGAGTAGTTTCGCAAAGGAAAAGAAAGTTAAAAAAAATATTGTGTGGCGTCAACAAATTTTATAAATGCCTCGCCGAGGTTACCACCCCGTAATACCACACGCTAATTTTCATTTGTCAAATGGGCTTTGAATAATAATAATAATAATCCACGCCTTAATATCTCCCAACAGCTTTCACCACTACGGGGGCATCGGCAGGCCCGAATTATCATTACTATGGCCCGCGTCTGTGGCACGTATTAAGTTGTTTGGCTTTCAGCATTCGCCGAGGAGTAAAGGAAACCCACAGAAAAACCTTCACTCTGAAAGCAGGGCGCGAGGATCGAACTCCCGCTCCCCACACTGATAACCAATCGCTTTACCGCTGCACCACAGTCTGGCTACAGCTCTGAATATACCTTTGTTCGCATCGGTAAACGATCGCCGCTTTATATGACTAATTTTCGCTTCATCTGAGTTGTTCACTGCATTCAAACAAAGCAATCGATGATTCGAAAACTCCACTTCATGCACGTCACAAACAAAATCGCGTTCTATGTTAGTTAATAGTATATTACATTACAAGAGCTGTAAAATAGCACATTACGTGCGAGTGGAAGTTGTTATTTTTCACGAGCACGTTATATGCGTGTACAGCTCGAGTATTGTACATAATTTTACCTACAATTTCAATGAATTGTATCCAAAATGTCAAATATATAAAGGTAGGGATATTTGACGGGTGACAATAATTGACGGTATTCGCGCGACATCTATTGCAACTACGGAGAACTTTGTCTGAAGTGTCAACCGAAAATTCCAATACAAATTCAACATGTGTTCACGAGCATGCAATATATGTTACAGCTCGAGTATTGCACTTACCTACGACCGAAAATTTCAATAAATATAAATAGTATCAAAAATGACAAATAATTAATTAAAATATTCGCGCGACATCTGTCATTATGACAGTAGGTCGTACGTAAAAAACACAAACGCACAGCGAAAAGCATACGTTTGTTATAAGCGATATACGAGCGAAGCAGTCCGTGACGTAAGGGACGTTTACACATACGGTCGTAGTTAAAAAATTATCTATAACAGCGCCCGAGTGAATTTCTACTCTAGAGCTCTGTCGACATATGACCGAATGATATTACAGAAGACTGAATACTGCTTTGACTGACCTATAAAATTTATATTAAACTCGCCCGAGATTAACAGCGACACATTCGGTTTATATAGCGTGTAGAGATGTTTGAGGGAAATATCTTCTACTAAATTATATTAATTAGGGTTGACACTTGATGGTGTGAAGTATTTATTGTTATGTCTATATCTATATGTTAACAACTGTTTCCAAGCCTACATAAAATAACGTTGCTGGAGGTAGACGCAACACTACTCCCCCTGCCAAAAAAATATCAGAACTCGGCTTCTTCTAACGTAAGTGCAGCTTTCACACGGTCCAGACAATTTTCTGTTTGATCCATTTATCAGCAATGTCAGAGTCTTCTTATTTCTGCTAATAACTTTAAAAGGGCCATCATAAGGAGGTGAAAATACTGGACTTAACATTTCAACTCTTAAAAATGCATATTTACATGTATTAAATTTTTTTTCTACAAATACTTTACTGTACCCAGCATGACGTGTAGGTGAGACTCGTAGATGAGACATTTTTTGACGAAGTTCTTCAATAAAATCATTTTCTGATATACTGGAATTTGTAGGGTTGATGAATTCGCCATGTCCTAATATCCTCTCCAAATAGCATTTCAGCAGGAGTGGAACCAGCATCTTCGTGTATTGTTGATCTTAAACCTAATAGTACTGCAGGTAAAACCGGTAGCCATGTTTTCTTTTCAGCTTCTAGTGTTGCGGTTATAGCGGTTTTAATAGTCCTATGACTTCTTTCCATAGCGCTATTACTTTGAGGATGGTAGGGTGTGGTTCGGTTGTGCCGGAAACCCAAAAGTTTAGCGAGCTCTTTGAATAATCGACTCTCAAATTGTCTACCTTGATCGATCACAATAATTTCAGGGATTCCGTATCTCGCAAACCAAGTGGAAAATAGATTCTTTGCTATAGTTTCTGTCTCGATGTTGCTTAGTGGCACTGCTTCGATCCACTTAGAAAAACGGCCAAACATGGGCAAAACATAGCGCTTATTCTCGCATCGTGGAAGTGGTCCAACTATATCAAGATGGATGAACTTAAATCTCGATTTTGGAAGCGGAAAATCTTGAATCTGGGTCTTGTTATGCCTGATCACTTTTGACTTTTGGCAAGCAATACATGTAGACGTCCATTTTCTGGCGTCTTTATTTACTCAAGGCCATATATATTTGCTTTTTATCAGTTTTAACGTCTTTCTTATTCAAGCATGAGAAAGACCATGAATTTTGTTGAAAACATCACGTCTTAAGTTGCTTATAATAAATGGTCGAAGTTCTACCGTGGAACAATCGCAGATCATTGTTTCTAGCAAACCAACAACGGGGACTCGTCTTAGTCTCAAGGAGGTCTTGTTGTTCGATAACAATTGTTGAAGCTCCAGATCGTTCTTCTGTTCTTGCAGCACAATATTATAGAACCCAGCATCTTGGAGGGCGATCGCAGCAATCGTTATAGGTCGGGATAAAACGTCAGCTACGATGTTTTCTTCTCCTCGAATATATCTGATATCAGTCGAGATTTGACTTATAATACTCTAAGTGTTGAATTTGTCGAGGCGTAGCTTTTGAGTTGGGGTTATCAAATGCTGTTGTTAATGTTTATGGTCCGTAAATATGGTAAATTCGCGATCTTCTAACCAAGGACGAAAATGTCTGATAGATTTGTAAATAGCCAAAAGTTCTCTGTCATACGTTGAGTACCTCTTTGCTGACTCTGATAGTAAACGTGCAAAAAAATGCCAAAGGGACAAACTTATCTTTTTGCTATGTCTATATCTCTATGTTAACAACTGTTTCCAAGCCTACATAAAATAATGTTGCTGGAGGTAGACGCAACATAGCGTATCCAACAATAAACTCAGCTTATTTAAAAATGTACCAAAATCTCCTGAGGGAGCTCTGTAGATGGTTTATGATATAACTTTTTCACTGTTATGTCTCCAGCTAGTACCAGAAGCCTCAAATTCTTTCTCCAAGCAATATTCGCTTATATCCAACACTCTGACCATCTGGCCACCTCGCGCCCAGATTGCACAACCACCTCCGTAATACAAAGTTCTCATATATGAAGACACCAAACTATAATTTACAAAATGGACAGTTGTTGCTAGGTTGAGTCAGAGCTCAACCACGTTTCGGTCAGACAGATCAAATATGGATTATACCGCGCTGCACAAGTCTCCATATCATTGATCTTGGAACCAAGATTTTGTATCTTCAATAATTTGCCAAGGTTTGGTTTAACACACTTTGGTGATCGGATGTAACCTTCGGATTTAATTTGGCGCGGTCGGCACTGTTTCTCGCACTAAAAAAATTCTGTTAATAAAAAATCGCCGAACCCCAACATCCTCTGGCCAGAAGTCCGGATCCAGTAACTTTTCAGCAATTGGCGCATCCGCCCGCACTTTGAATGACGAATAGGATGGACCCTTCGCTTTCAGTTTTTCACACTCCACCTCAGCACCCGGCATAATGTCCTGAATGTAGTCATTGACATCATTCGCAGTTGTTTCTACCTTCAGTCTGCACACATGCACATACTACAATTGTACAGGCTTTGGAGTAGCTAGTAGGGGTAGTAAAATTAGACGAGTTTAGCAAGCTCTGATTTAACTTCTTGCAACTCATTTAAAAAACTTTCCGCTAACTTAGTCATCATTATCGGCATATGAGACATTAATGCCTGATCAAACAACAATTGATCCGCATGTTAGAGTTCTATATCTGGGTTAGAGGCAACTGTTTTCCTCGGCGGCTTCTTGCTTACTTATTAGTTATAGTCATAGTTTATTTGTGTAAAGCATGTTACTAAAACATGTAACCTCGACCCCGTGCTCCAAGAACTCAGCGCACGAGTAGTAGGCTCTGCTCAATAAAAATTTAAAAATCGTCCGCTTGAAGAGCTTCGACGGCAGAAGTACCACGTTCTTAGTAACTTATTATAGAACTTCAAAGCCATATAATTTAAAGTTTTTTGACTTCCGGCTAGTCTGCAAAATTTGGGCCGCAGCCCATCTCCACCACGGGTCTGGTAGCGGTGGGAACTGTTGCCAGCAGTAAATTTATCGGTGTTTGCGTGCACGTACTGTAGGCATCTTAATATATACAGGGATGAGAAAACTAATAATTGCAAGTCAATAAACAAACTTCGACAATCATCCCTGTATCCGACACAGCCAACAATCCTCACCGCCCGTCGCTGTAACCCGAGATACTGCGACTAAGCAGTCTTAGAACAAACATATTGTTACTTAGTTTAGCGGATAAACCAGAGATGTGCTGGTCCCACTTAAGGGTCGAATCTAAATGAACCCCCACGAATTTTACACTGTTTCCATGTGCATGGTCACAGTGATCCGGACATCGGCGCAGAGAGAACACAACAGAATCTTTTCAGGGTTCAGCTTCAGTCCGTTACAGTCAAACCATCGCTCAGCATCGTCGCGACCCGTGGCACTGGACTCAATAACCTCATCAAGACTAGTACTGGCACACGTCTACGTCGTATCGTCAGTATAGCAAATAACAGACCCCGCAACCTATGGCTTCAGGTGTATATATATATATATATAATCAAACTAAAGAAGCGAATGATAATTAACCCAGGTGAGGATAATTTTTGGAAAAAACACCTCCGCCTGGATTTGAACCAGGAACCGGCAAGGATTTCAACCGGCAATTGGAGGGTTCCTGGTTCAAATCCAGGCGGAGGTGTTTTTTCCAAAAATTATCCTCAGCTGGGTTAATTATCATTCGCTTCTTTAGTTTGATTCTATATTACTGACGAGTTTACGTAATAACCATTTTCCCTTGTATATATATATATATATATAAAGGAAGTGAATTCTCGCAGAAATCTGCATACATTAATATGAACATTTGAAATAGTTAATACAAGATGGCGGTAGTTTTTAAGTTCAAAAACTACAGCCACGCCTGGGATTCGAACCCAGATATACAAATAAACCTACTGAATGTCATAGGTCACGTTAGTCTAATTAGTAAAACGTCGGACCGGCAATCCGTATATCTGGGTTCGAATCTCAGGCGTGGCTGTAGTTTTTTAACTTAAAAACTACCGCCATCTTGTATTAACTATTTCAAATGTTTATATATATATATATATATATATATATATAGCAAGAAATTGTGGTTATTCGGTCGTGGGTATCAAGATATATTTATTATTTGGGTATTCGACCAATCAAAGAAAAGAACAGAACTCTCTTTTGTAAACTGCTATATTTCGGACCTGATTGGGTCCTTCATCAGGCAATTGGCTCTACAAATCAATTAAAACAGAACATTGGGCGAAATTTTCATTTGTCACAACTTACATGGAGTTCAATGAGGCGGCAAGCGACGAGCAACGAGAGACATCACTAAATACGACGAATTACAACAACATTTAACATACTGGGGGTGTAAATAAGTTATCTCTATTAGACATGCACATTTTAAGACATCACGTGCGTACGGATCAACGAACAATTATAAACAATCAAAGGTCGCTAGGCGGCCACAGCGCAAAGCCGGCATATTAAGCCCATCGAGTCAAGCAACCTAACTTACACAAATTTTCAGAAAATGAGACTCGAGTCTATGATTGAATTTAAATTTCTATTACTGCGTATTTTGTCGTGGTGTATAATGTTGGAGTAAATGCTGCTCAGGTTTTCAACATCTTGTTTGAAATTAATGGTGTTATGGATAAAATTTATATTGTACATTTCTAGAAACATTCTGTTACGGTAGTTGGAATCTGTATCAAGAATTTCGACGGTCTTAAAATCAAAGGAATGATTGTTGGTAATAGCATGGCATGCCAAGGCACATCTGGTTTTTTTGGTGTTTCTTTTCTTTGATTGGTCGAATACCCAAATAATAAATATATCTATATATATATATATATATATATATATATATATATACTATATAGGGAATATGACGTAAATAGAATCCAAGAGAGAAGTAATTTTTAAAATTAATTAAAAGGATACGGTCTCAGCCCGGATTCGAACCGGGGCCTTCCTCCTTGCCGGGGAATTGCTCTTGAACTGACGAATTAAATCTATATCCTCCGACCGGGCTCAGTAGTTCAGCGGTAGAGCAATTCCCCGGCAAGGAAGAATGCCCCGGTTCGAATCCGGGCTGAGACCGTATCCTTTTAATTAATTTTAAAAATTACTTCTCTCTTGGATTCTATTTACGTCATATTCCCTATATAGCATATTTAAACCGATTAAACCAGTTTCCTACTTTCCACTAGGAAGATTTGCGATAAACTTGACATACCATTGAACCAATTTCCACCAGTGTCCAATAGATGTCATGATAATAGTAGTTCGACAGCAACCCGTACTGTTACTATCGTTTGAAATGACGAATTAAATCTATATCCTCCGACCGGGCTCAGTAGTTCAGCGGTAGAGCAATTCCCCGGCAAGGAAGAAGGCCCCGGTTCGAATCCGGGCTGAGACCGTATCCTTTTAATTAATTTTAAAAATTACTTCTCTCTTGGATTCTATTTACGTCATATTCCCTATATAGCATATTTAAACCGATTAAACCAGTTTCCTACTTTCCACTAGCAAGATTTGCGATAAACTTGACATACCATTGAACCAATTTCCACCAGTGTCCAATAGATGTCATGATAATAGTAGTTAGACAGCAACCCGTACTGTTACTATCGTTTGAAATGACGAATTAAATCTATATCCTCCGACCGGGCTCAGTAGTTCAGCGGTAGAGCAATTCCCCGGCAAGGAAGAAGGCCCCGGTTCGAATCCGGGCTGAGACCGTATCCTTTTAATTAATTTTAAAAATTACTTCTCTCTTGGATTCTATTTACGTCATATTCCCTATATAGCATATTTAAACCGATTAAACCAGTTTCCTACTTTCCACTAGCAAGATTTGCGATAAACTTGACATACCATTGAACCAATTTCCACCAGTGTCCAATAGATGTCATGATAATAGTAGTTAGACAGCAACCCGTACTGTTACTATTGTTTGAAATGACGAATTAAATCTATATCCTCCGACCGGGCTCAGTAGTTCAGCGGTAGAGCAATTCCCCGGCAAGGAAGAAGGCCCCGGTTCGAATCCGGGCTGAGACCGTATCCTTTTAATTAATTTTAAAAATTACTGCTCTCTTGGATTCTATTTACGTCATATTCCCTATATAGCATATTTAAACCGATTAAACCAGTTTCCTACTTTCCACTAGCAAGATTTGCGATAAACTTGACATACCATTGAACCAATTTCCACCAGTGTCCAATAGATGTCATGATAATAGTAGTTAGACAGCAACCCGTACTGTTACTATCGTTTGAAATGACGAATTAAATCTATATCCTCCGACCGGGCTCAGTAGTTCAGCGGTAGAGCAATTCCCCGGCAAGGAAGAAGGCCCCGGTTCGAATCCGGGCTGAGACCGTATCCTTTTAATTAATTTTAAAAATTACTTCTCTCTTGGATTCTATTTACGTCATATTCCCTATATAGCATATTTAAACCGATTAAACCAGTTTCCTATATATATATATATATATATATATATATATATATATATATATATATATATTTAACTTTAGATTTTCACGATCGTTATGTATATGTAAAAAGCTTTCGGTCATCTCGTGTACAAAATATTCTTTATTCGCAACGTTTCGACAGACTCACATCTGCCATTATCTAGCGTTTAAAACTAACTACAAAACTTTAAACTATGTGAAACAAACTAGTATCAAATGTATTCGCCTTCTATTCCTCTATGACGGTTGCCATAGTCGCACGAGCGCGACTGCGTGTCATGGGTCCACTCATGGTAACTGATGAAGCAGCCCTGCCACTGCCCGTCGAAATCATCAACCGTGTATCTTCACGGTGCCTCAGTGTTCTATGACATACAGGGTCGTAACGTACTTCCTCTAGCAGCGGCTTCCAAACACTCGATAAATTAAGCGCATCATCACGCTTATTTAAGTTGTTCGGCCTTTTTGCAATTTCTATTGCCTCACGTACCACCCGAACCGCTTGTATATTGTCTTTCGAAATTATCTTTGCACTGTCAAAATTAATCTTATGCCCAGTTTCAATTGTATGAGCCGCCAAAGAATTTGCAACAGCAACACTTCTATTAATAGTGCCTTAAGACCTCAAGAACATACCGACAAACAGAGTGATGATCAGTTAACACGACGGGTTCGCTTACCTTATATCAAAGGCACCACTGACAGGATCTCCAGAGAGTTGCGAAGACATGGTATTCAAACGATCTTCACAACAGCGACGTGTATAGGTTCGTTTCTACCTCGGCCCAAGGATATTATAATTTTGGAAAATCAGGGTGTATACGAAATTAGCTGCGGAGAGTGCAATAAATGGTATGTCGGCCAGACGAACCGACGTGTGAGTGCGCGGATAGAAGAGCATAAATTGGCTGTGAGGCATAAATTAGTAGCAAATTCTTTGGCGGCTCATAGAATTGAAACTGGGCATAAGATTAATTTTGACAGTGCAAAGATAATTTCGAAAGACAATATACAAGCGGTTCGGGTGGTACGTGAGGCAATAGAAATTGCAACAAGGCCGAACAACTTAAATAAGCGTGATGATGCGCTTAATTTATCGAGTGTTTGGAAGCCGCTGCTAGAGGAAGTACGTTACGACCCTGTATGTCATAGAACACTGAGGCACCGTGAAGATACACGGTTGATGATTTCGACGGGCAGTGGCAGGGCTGCTTCATCAGTTACCATGAGTGGACCCATGACACGCAGTCGCGCTCGTGCGACTATGGCAACCGTCATAGACGAATAGAAGGCGAATACATTTGATACTAGTTTGTTTGACATAGTTTAAAGTTTTGTAGTTAGTTTTAAACGCTAGATAATGGCAGATGTGAGTCTGTCGAAACGTTGCGAATAAAGAATATTTTGTACACGAGATGACCGAAAGCTTTTTACATATACATAACGATCGTGAAAATCTAAAGTTAAATATATTAGACCTTTACGGAAATGGAGTACTAACGCAGACTAAGCTTTTTGAAAAACTACGAGTGAAGAAAGCAACTCTCCTCTGTGACCTTGCCTTCATGTGCCGCTGTCGTGATAAAGATGTTATGCCCACCTGTTGTAAACTGTCCTACCACACCCGTTCAAGAAAAATAGACCAAATTTTGCGAAAAACTGGCCATGCACTCGTCCGTGAAATGGTTTCCCGTGTGAGAAAGGATCTCAATACAGTGGCTATGAAATTACGAGACGTACACATCAAACTGGCGAACATGTTGCACCCGACAATCTGGGAAAAGATAGACACGTTAGCTGAATTTAGGGCTGAAAACACATCCAGAATTAAGAAAACAAGACAGAAACAAAAATTTGACAATTTATTCAGGCAGCAGCATTCGGATAATAATATAATAATAATAATAATAATAATAATAATAATAATCTTTATTATTTCAACCTCCAAAAAGTACCGAAAATACAGAAAATAACATTACAATGCAGTAACTATGCGAATAACAAAGGTGAAACAATCCTATGGCGAGATTCAATTAATAGTAATTGTTCTTCCATCTTACCATAAAAATAACAATATTCTAATACATTGTGCATCAGCGAAAGTATTGATTCTTCTATAGTCCAACAGTAAGAGATGAGAACATATAGAGCGAGATCCGCCACACGAAATAAAAAATAAACAAACATAAACAGCGGCAACCTACCAGTCTACCAAAAGTCTCCTCAGCCTCATACGAAACTGACGTACGGACGAGCACTCTCCACACTTTGCAATATAGTTGTTATAAATGTTTGAAATTTGGTATGAAAAGCTTCTTTTAAATAGTTCGGTTTTATGAAGAGGTGGTGTGAGAGTCCCCTTGAACCGTATATTCAAAGAGTGCACGTCCGATCTCGTCCTAACTCTACGCGACAGATACGGTGGCTTTCCAGTGACGATAATCTTATAATACAGAACCGCGGCATGTGATAGTCTCCGGTCCTTCATGTTTAGCCACAATACCTCCCGCAACTTGTGGCTGACATGGTCTCGACGCTTAATTCCAAAAATAAACCTTAGACAGGAGTTTTGAACTTTTTGGATTTTGTCTCTATACCTAACAGTAAGAAACGGCGAGTACAAGACATCGGCATAGTTAAAATGAGATAGCACTATTGACTCGCAAAGAATTCTTTTTGTCTTCCGGTCCACATACTTTCTGCTACCATAGATCAGCCTGAGATTCATATATGCCTTTTTTATGCAATTATTAACATGGTCTTGAAAGCACAGAGACTCATCTACAAGAACACCGAGGCTTTTCACAACGCGCTTCAATTCCAAATTGCCGTCAGAGGTTTGGACTTTAATACGGTTACTCACTCGTGCCCTCAGCCTCGTGGGTCCAAACAGAATCAGCTCCGTCTTAGCAGTGTTAATCTGCAAACCATGGCGGCGTGATACATTAATCATTGACTGCAGATCCTCACTCAAATGACGACAGGCCTCATCAACCTCATTCTCGGAAAACGATATGTATATTTGAGTGTCGTCGGCATAAAAATGAGAACTAGTGTGACGCAGAGCTCTCTGAAAACTGGCAGTGTACAGGGTATACAAAAGTGGAGAGATTACCGACCCCTGAGGACACCCGGAAGCCATACTCCGGAACTCCGAAGTGACACCGTCGATCTTCACAGCCTGTCTTCTGCCCGTAACATAGCTCGTTCGCAAATTGTTTGCTGTCCCGACTACACCCATGTAGTTCAAAATTCCGGAAAGCAACTTGCAGTCAATAGTATCGAACGCCTTCGAATAGTCGATCAAACACAAAAGTGTAAGCTTTCCGTTATCGGTGGCTCTAAGGACATCATCCACGACATTTAGTAAAGCAGTAGAACAGCTATAACCGGCTCTAAACCCTGATTGGGTGTCAGGAAGCAGATCATTTGATACCACGTACTGATTAAGCTGCGACCACATTACTTTATCAAGGACCTTAGACAGTACAGGTAAGATGCTTATTGGTCTCAGGTCAGAGAAAGAACACACCCTAGCCTTCTTCGGAACTGGGACAACTAGTGCACTTTTCCAAGTCTCAGGGTACATGCCAGTCAGAATGGCCGTGTTCACCACGTCTCGAATTTGCGGAACTACATGAGGGCAGCTGAACCGTATCATTTTAATGCAAATACCATCGCAACCAACCGCATTCGACCCAACTGAGTCAACAACCCGCTCTATCTCAATGTCAGACACAACCCTGAAGCTAAAGATTTTATCATTTAATGAGTTGTTTACGTAAAAATCATACAAGTCAGTGTCAAAATCCGAAACCGGCACCGAATCAATAAAGAACTGATTAATTTCGTTCGGCAGGCAAAGCTCAAAAGGTATTTCTCGCAAAGGGGTATTGTAAATTCCCGCCTTTTTCAGTGCTGTCCAAGTATTCCCGTTAGAGGTTCCCAAATGATGCTCAAAGTATGCCTTTCGTTCTCTTATTATAGCCGCCCCCACATAGTTACGCATTTGTTTATAATAATTCCATTTAACATCTGACCTATCAAGTTTATATCTTTTATATGCTTTATCTCGCAAGCTCTGCATGTACCTAATGTTATCCGTCATCCATGGTGCGTTCCGTCTCGTCACCTCCACCATTCTAACAGGCGCATGTAATCGAAAGATGCCCAACAGATGCTCACTTAAAAATTTAACTTTCCCATCTACACACGGAATATCGAACTGGTCAAAAAAAGGCACTGAAAATAGGTCAATCAAAAACTCCTCATACCTGAAGCGATTGAATGAACGAATATTTATACGTTTTCGGCGTCTAACAGGAGGAGAAATACTTAGTTTGCAGAACACCAGATCATGATCAGAAATCCCACCAGAACAAATTACCCCCGCGTCACTCACCAACTCTCCAGCAGACACAAATATCAGATCAATCAGCGACTCTGAATTCTGCGTAGTCCGAGTCGGTTTCGAGACAACCTGTACCAGATCCACGGTCTCCATAATGTTCATCAGTGCCTCTACCGAGGCAGCGGCTGTGTCCAGCAGGTCAATATTGAAATCACCCATAACAAGAATCCTATCAACAGTGGGTACCACATCAATAAGGGTATTTTCAAGTTCATCTAAAAACAAATCTCTATCAAACGATGGAGGCCTATAAACAACCCCCACTGCAAACTTTGTTCTATCAACTACAAAAGAAAACCACAATTGCTCAATTACATTGGATACAACAATAGGAACCGCGTTAATACCATGGTGAATATATGCAGCACAAGATAATCAGCAGATTGTTTATAACTTATCTTGATCTCTGGACCAATATGCGGTGAGTGTTTTGTCAAAGGGATTTAATTATGCTATCACCCCACGTCGTGTACCTACTGAAGACATCATCTGCCAAATAGAAAGAGTAGTACTGTAGTGGAATATTACCAATTATAAGAATTGCTTACGTTAAGAATATGTATTTTAGTTTATAGTATATATTGCAACATAGGAACAACAGGCGATGTATGAGTTTGCTGCGTCAACTCATATCGACTGTTGAACCCAAGACGACCTACCTGTAAGCCAGGTGCGTGGCATGGTCCGTCTAGTAAAGCACAACGTATCATTATTGTAATAGATGTATTAGTAACATGTTGACTTTCAATCCATCGATCCTCCCCTATCACATGGCGATTCTGCCAGGAGTGGCATAGTATTAGAAGAAAAAAAAGTGAAGAAGTTACAAGTTACAAACATATATATACATATTTATATTAAAAGTGAATAAAAGTACATCAAAATGGGCAACAGTTATACCAAAGACGAAGAAGTTATAATTACCCAAGCGGGAATCAGTGGAGGAGTTACAAATGGAAGAAAATTTGATACAGGAGAAGTTGTCCTGATCATTGTCGCAGCGTTCTTCATTGTGCGTGCTGTGTGGTTCTGTTGCGTGCGTGCACGAAAAAATCTGCGTGCAGACATCCGTAGAGAAATCGGCAATAGCATCGGCAAGAGCATCGACGATTTGCGCCAAAGTGAATCGCGTGTCTAATGGGCAAAGTGAAAAGTGATGTGTGACGACCTAGAACAGCTAAGCGAAGAGGTATCTAATTTTAAGAATAACTTAGGCAAAGACAATCAAAGTTGGAGATTTAATTTAGAATTGGTAAATAAAAAACTTAGAGAGTTAGATCGCTTAGAAGAATGTTTTTATGAATTAGAAAATAAGGGAAATAAAAATATAGACATTGACAATAGCCAGCGAATAAAACTAAACATAGAAAACTGTAGATCAGTATTGCTAGAAAGACAAAATATTTTAATAGGCAAAATGGCAACTGAAAAATTTGAATTGAAAACAGCAGGTTCATTACTACCAGTTATGAATGATTCTGAAGTTGTAACGGGCCAATTGGTGGACTCTATTGAACTGTACTCTAGTATGTTAGACGAGACAAACAAAAATAAATTAATTCAATACGTTTTAAAAACACGTCTGTCTCAGAGTGCAAAGTTGAGGTTAAATTTGGAATACACTACCGTAGAAGCTTAGGTGAAGGATATGCGTTTACATCTTTTTTCGAAGAAATCAGCTTCTGGTCTTTCAAGGGAGTTGCATAGCTCAAAACAGAATACCAGGTCAATAGAAGAATATGGTAAGACCATTGAAGAACTTTTAGTAGGTTTAACGATTGCACAATCTAACGGTGATGCCAATACTGCTAATGTATTGCGTATTGCTAACGAAACAACGGCAATTGCTACATTTGCCAACGGGCTAAGACAATCCGAACTCAGAACAATCGTGAAAGCGCGAAATTATACTTCCCTTAAGGACGCGATAGCGGGTGCGAAAGATGAGGATAGGTCCACAAATTCGGAATTTCACAACGTGTTTCATTATAGGCAAAATTGGAATCCCCGTCAGCGTAATCCACATAGAAATAATTATCCAAATCGAGGTTTTAGGAATAATTTTCAAACAAGAGGTACACCTCAAGGTTTTAATTATAATCAAAAACGTGGTCAGCGATATTTTTCTAATAACAATAGATGTCAAAATTCGTCGGGCTCCAGATTTCATAGTCAGCAAAATAGAGGTTTTGGCAACAGGTCAACATATAACCAGCAAAGAGCTTACGTTGCAAATACAGAAATAGATCAACTAAATGAAAACGAACGCAATAATTTAACCACTCGCGGACAATCAGTAAAAATTTTTCGAGACCAATAAAAACAATTATGAAAGTGCAATATTTCAAATTAATGGCATTAATATAGTAAAATTTAAGTATAAAAATAACGATTTAAAATTCTTAATCGATACTGGTGCGTCAGTTAGTGTTGTATTTTCGGATCAAATAAATAACGATATTATAAAAAGAAACGAGCAAAGTAAAATAAATGGAATTGGTGGTCAAACCGTTTCATTAGGTTCAGCATTTCTTGAATTGTCAATTCATGGATATGTGTTGGATCATAATTTTCTTATACTGGACAGTTTTGACAATAGTTTTGATGGAATATTGGGATCAGATTTCTGTACGAAATTTGAAGCCACTATAAATTATGAACAGTTTTCACTATCGTTTTGGTTAAACAAACACTTGCTAACAATACCTTTACAATCATCATACGATGACTTAACTACTATTCCGTCACGATGCGAGAGTGTAAAAATTTTTAAATACAACTGTCGTGAAGATTGTGTAGTTTTACCTCAAAATATATGCGAAGGTGTGTATGTTGCTGGATGCATAGTGAAAGCAAAAGAAAACAGTATACCAATTAAAATTTTAAATACTACAGATAAAGATGTTCAGATTAAAAATTTTCGACCTTTCATACATTCTCTGAGTGAATATAATATTTGTGAATTTGATAAAAATGAATTAACAATAGATAGAATAGATAAAATTTTATATTTAATAAATACTAAAAAATTAAATACGGAAGAACACCGAACAATCGAAAAAATATGCGCAAAATATGCTGATATTTTCCATTTGGAAGGTGATAAATTATCAGTTACAAATATTATGAAACAAAGTATAACCTTAAATAAGGATTCGTCACCAGTATATGTTAAGCCTTACCGACTACCTCATGCGCAAAATCTGAAATCCAAAAGCAAATTAATAAACTGTTAGAGAACGAAATAATAGAAGAAGCAACATCTTCCTGGTCCTCTCCAGTTCTAATAGTACCTAAAAAGGCAGATGTTCATGGTAATAAAAAGTGGCGCCTAGTTATTGATTATCGACTACTTAACAAACAAATACAGGATGATAAATTCCCATTGCCAAACATTACTGACATACTCGATTCATTGTCAGGAGCAATTTATTTTAGCCATCTCGATTTATCCCAAGGATTTTTTCAAGTAGAGTTGGATCCGAAAAGTAGACCTATTACAGCATTTTCAACAAATAGTGGACAATACCAAATGCGAAGAATGCCAATGGGTTTGAAAGTAAGTCCAAATGCATTCTCTAGGATTATGACAATAGCTATGTCTGGGCTAAACTACGAGTCATGCCTTGTTTATTTAGACGATTCGATCATATTTGGAAATAACTTAGAAACTCAAAACAAAAATTTAATAAAAGTTTTCGAAAGATTACGAAAGGTAAATTTAAAACTAAATTCTGAGAAGTGTGAATTCTTGAAGAAAGATTTACTTTATTTAGGTCATGTAGTTTCAAAGGAAGGTGTACTTCCAGATCCTGAGAAAATAAAAATAGTTAGAAATTATCCGGTTCCAAAAAGTAGCGATGAAACAAAACGTTTTGTAGCCTTTGCAAATTACTACAGGAAATTCATAAAAAATTTTGCTAGTATAGTACATCCCTTAAATAAACTTTCTCAAAAAGGAACGAATTTTGATTGGACAAGTGAGTGCCAGAATTCTTTTGAAGTTTTGCAAGAATCTTTGGTAAACCCACCTATTTTACAATATCCGGATTTATCACGAATTTATTTTAAAAACAGACGCTTCAGGATTTGCAATCGGTGCAGTTTTATCAAGCGCCGATGACAGGGTTGTGGCTTATGCCAGTAGAAGTTTGAACAAAGCAGAGAAAAACTATAGTACGATCGAGAAAGAATTAACGGCAATTTGCTGGTCAGTAAGGCACTTTAGGCCTTATTTATTTACAAAAAAAATTTAAAATTTCTTCCGATCACAGACCATTAATTTATTTATTCGGAATGACAAATCCGTCAAGTCGATTGACAAAATTTAGATTGACATTAGAGGAGTACGATTTTGAAATTCATTATGTGAAAGGAAAAGACAATGTAGTGGCTGATGCCTTATCTAGGATCACAATAGATGAGTTAAAAGCAATGAATAACACCACATGCTTTGTAATGACGAGATCAAAAACCAAGTCTATCCCCGGAAATGACCAAATACCGCTTCAAACCGAAGAAAGGACTGATCACCCTGGATTCGTAGAAGTGTTAAACCGACCTATACAATCAATTGAGCTGCAGCCAATAAACCAATACAAATTTGACTTATTAAAAAGAGATAAGAAAGTAAATGTCGACTATAAAACAAAGTATATGATATATGATATAAAAATGTGCACAATATATATAAATCAGTGTTCTTTATCATCAACAAACTCAGTTGCGTGGATGAAAGACCTGTGTGATGTATGTTACAAATATAATATTAAAGAAATTGTAATAATAAAAGAAAAAACGACATGTCGAATTATAAAAGAATTACTAAACAAGAGAAAAACTCTAAACGAAGCTAAGATAAATATATCAGTATTAAGAGGAATAATAAATATCCAAGACAAAGAAACAAGACAAATAATCCTAAATGATTTTCATATGCTGCCTACAGGTAGACATACGGGAGTAAACCGTATGTCTAACAACATAAAGAAATATTATTTTTGGCCAAGTCTTATACAAGATATAGAAAAATTTGTAAAACGATGCGATGATTGCCAACGCTATAAGCATACAAAACCAAATAAAGAACCTATGGTTATAACCGATACCGCAACAACAACGTTTGAAAAGATTTCTTTAGACTTAGTAGGTCCTTTAAATACGGACATTGACGAAAATAAATATATTTTGACAATTCAGTGTGATTTAACTAAATATGTAGAAGGCTATCCGATTCGTAACAAAGACGCGGAGACTGTGGCAAAAGCTACGTACAAAATTTTGTTTTGAGGTATGGAATTCCTAAAGTTGTATTAACCGATCAAGGTACGGAGTTTATGTCAAGTATTTTTCAAAATGTATGTAAACTATTAGGTATTAAACAGCTAAATTCTACCGCTTATCACCACCAAACTCTGGGTGCAATTGAAAATACCCATAAACATTTAGGTGCTTATTTGAGAATTCAGTTGAATAAATATTTAAATACGTGGAGCACTTGGGTACCATATTGGATGTTTTCATTTAATAATACAGTTCACAGTGAAACCAAATTTACCCCTTATGAGTTAGTTTTCGGAAAAAATGTTCAATTACCATCAAATTTAACGAATCAAATAGAGCCAATATATAACTTTGACAATTATGCAATTGAACTCAAATATCGACTTCAAAGTGCTTGTGCTGATGCACGATCGAATTTGTTACTTTCAAAATGTAAAAGAAAAGAAATATACGACAGAAAGAGTAAAGAAATTACTTATAATATAGGAGATAAGATATTGTTAAAAAACGAAACAGGAAATAAATTAGAAGCTTTGTATAAAGGTCCATACGAAATTATTCAAATAAATGAACCTAATGTAACAATTAAATTAGACAATAAGTTTGTAATAGTGCATAAGAATAGAATTAAGGCTTATAATGAATAAAAAAAAGCAAAATAAAATATAAAAATTTGTAGAATTTTATATTTTTTTAAATTACCGTAGGAGGTGTAGTGGAATATTACCAATTATAAGAATTGTTTACGTTAAGAATATGTATTTTAGTTTATAGTATATATTGCAACATAGGAACAACAGGCGATGTATGAGTTTGCTGCGTCAACTCATATCGACTGTTGAACCCAAGACGACCTACCTGTAAGCCAGGTGCGTGGCATGGTCCGTCTAGTAAAGCACAACGTATCATTATTCTAATAGATGTATTAGTAACAAGTTGACTTTCAATCCATCGATCCTCCCCTATCACAGTACAAGGTTTGACCCAAAATGTTGCAGATCTCCAAGCAAGCTTTTATCCAACTCTGTTTGTAAGTAGAAACATTTTATTTTTGTGTTTTGTTCACTGTTTTTGGTTAAGTTGAATACTAATTGAAGCCTTTGGTCTATTGTAACCAGCTTGTTCCTGAGGAAGTTTTTAATTAAAACGAAAATTAGAACTTAGAAAAAAGGAGTTTCCTTTACATCGCCCGCCTGACCGGATTTCCCACGATATTGCTGATATATATATAATATAGATTCTTCGATCGAAAATAGTATGTAGTAAAAAGTTAGTTGGGCAGATCGATCACTTTGTTGTAATAAAACTCATTTATCTTTGCAATATTTCGACACTTTATTGTGTCTTCGACAGGCAAAACTAAAACAAGAAATTTCCACAACACATGTTCAATACTATAATACATTAATAAAACTACTTACAATCAAGTTCACTGAGAGCTAACATAAAGAAATTCAGCAGCACCATTCCGTCATATGTGCAATAAATACTTATAAAATCTAGTACACTACAATACACTACATGACATTTTAAAAAATCGAGTCAATATGGTATTAACGTCGACACACAGTGACATACTCGAAGCGATAGAAGGAAGGAAACGACGATATTCAGTTAAAAAACAATTTTCTTATAAAATGTAAAACATGCGCCGTAAAGAGAGCTAAAAGTTAACAATTACAAAACAACACAAGTAACACCTTAATCCCTTACACGTCCCCTGCGCTTATCAATATCAATTATAAGTGAATAAATATTACTGAGGCCATCCAAATCATTTCTAAAATTGATAACGTTTTCGGTAGAATTTATGTGGTACATCTCTAAAAATAATCTGTTGTTATGATTGTTATCTGAATCCAAAATCTTAATATTATTGAAATCAAAATCATGCTCATTTTCTATCGAATGTAGCGCCAAAGCACATCTCGTTTTCTTTGTGCGGCAATCACTCTTATGCAACGACACACGGCTCTTCAACCACTGAGAAGTCACCCCCACATATTTAGCCTCACAATTTCCACAACCAACACAGTAAACGACATTAGATTTGTAACAATCTTCATCCTGATCTTTTAATCTGCTAAAAAAATGATTTAATTTATTTGGATAGTGGTGTACTATTTTGATATTCGCAGGTAACATAGGTTGCAGCATGATTCTTAACTTAGGCGTTAAATTTGCTATCATAGCTACCTTCCTATATTTTATATTACAATCCGAAGTGGTAATATCTACATTTACTGGTGCATACAGATTAGAATTAGTGGAAAATAAAATTTTGTTCAGTAATTTGTTAGGAAAGCCGTTGTTAAGGAAAACTTTTTTTAATTTCTTGAGTGCCAAAGAATGAAATGGTGGGTCACAAATTTTTAAGATTCTATTTTTCATAGCATGCACCGTGTTTATCTTGTGGCTGAAGCTGTGGTCAGATTGAAAATGGATATATCTACCTGAGTAGGTAGGTTTAGTGTACCAATCAGTAGCCAAACGACCGGTGACATTACGCAACAATCTACAATCCAAAAATGGCAAAGAACTATTATTTTCCAATTCAACCGTAAACTGTATGTGAGTATTAAAGTCATTAAACGAAGACAAAATGTGATCTACTCCATCCCGCGGGACACAAGTGACAATGTCATCAACAAACTTGTAAATAAAAGGCAATTGACATTATCCAAAACGAATGTAGTGCTTTGGCGCTACATTCGATAGAAAATGAGCATGATTTTGATTTCAATAATATTAAGATTTTGGATTCAGATAACAATCATAACAGATTATTTTTAGAGATGTACCACATAAATTCTACCGAAAACGTTATCAATTTTAGAAATGATTTGGATGGCCTCAGTAATATTTATTCACTTATAATTGATATTGATAAGCGCAGGGGACGTGTAAGGGATTAAGGTGTTACTTGTGTTGTTTTGTAATTGTTAACTTTTAGCTCTCTTTACGGCGCATGTTTTACATTTTATAAGAAAATTGTTTTTTAACTGAATATCGTCGTTTCCTTCCTTCTATCGCTTCGAGTATGTCACTGTGTGTCGACGTTAATACCATATTGACTCGATTTTTTAAAATGTCATGTAGTGTATTGTAGTGTACTAGATTTTATAAGTATTTATTGCACATATGACGGAATGGTGCTGCTGAATTTCTTTATGTTAGCCTCAGTGAACTTGATTGTAAGTAGTTTTATTAATGTATTATAGTATTGAACATGTGTTGTGGAAATTTCTTGTTTTAGTTTTGCCTGTCGAAGACACAATAAAGTGTCGAAATATTGCAAAGATAAATGAGTTTTATTACAACAAAGTGATCGATCTACCCAACTAACTTTTTACTACATATATATATATATATATATATAAAAATCAAGGATGAGTCTTTGCCGTTGAATAAAAAGTGAAAAACTTTTAAATTGGGGAATCCAGCAAACAATAATTGAAACGACTATATGTTTAGTACGTTCTTTATTATTTCACCAATATTTCGCATCAAACAGTATGCTTCATCAGGGTCATCTGAAGGACAATGATAATTAAGTATACAATCTTAAAAAGTAACAAGGTACTTACAATTGAACGTTACGTGGATGGCTGGTAAAGCGTTGAACAGGACTTTCACAAAATAAATTAACAATCACGGCTACACAGCTGAAGTCGAGTTTTCGGCCCGACAACGGTTAAATATAAAACATCTGCAAACCTCTACACCCAACTGATACACTGCCTATGCGCTTCGAGGCCCGCCTTCAGCTATCAACAATAAAACGAAGAGCCACGCCGACACAAGAAGAGTAATCCGAACAACCATAAAGGGGGAAATTTGAGTAATTTGAAAAAACTATAGTGGACGGATTAAACGAGATTACAATTTTAAAAATGAAAGGATTACATAAACATAACAAGGGCAAAGAATCTATAAACAATTTAGAGAGAATTATACTGCTGAAGGCATCTAAACTACATTGCTGTTATTAGCACGATTCAAACTCAAGATGTATGAATAACCGACATTCAAGCTGTATTGTTAACGGTCAATTCAAAATCTCTAAAAATGTGAACGGGTACCAATTCTCTAGCTTTTTTTCTTAAGTGTATCTAATTGTAACTTGTGACATTTCAAATCGGATAATGTTATTGAAATCTCTAAATTTAAAATTCTCTGCCCTAACCCTTCATTAAGTGTCGTCGCCTTTCTTCTCAATGAGCTGTCAGTGGTAGCTAATAAGCCTGTGATGTTCTTCGTGCCCTGGGTAATGTGCTTTGGACTGATTCCGTGTTTTCTGCAACGTAAAAGGAAACTTCTCCTGTTCGTTAGCTTCGCCAACTTCTCCGATGTTTGTGACCACTTCTTGAATGTGAGAGTGGTGTTCCTTCCGTAGTGATGTGTTATATTTTGAAAATACCCCATCATTAGAAAAATCAAGGACGAGTCTTTGCCGTTGAAGATAAAAAGTGAAAAACTTTTAAATTGGGGAATCCAGCAAACAATAATTGAAACGACTATATGTTTAGTACGTTCTTTATTATTTCACCAATATTTCGCATCAAACAGTATGCTTCATCAGGGTCATCTGAAGGACAATGATAATTAAGTATACAATCTTAAAAAGTAACAAGGTACTTACAATTGAACGTTACGTGGATGGCTGGTAAAGCGTTGAACAGGACTTTCACTTTGTTTATAGATTCTTTGCCCTTGTTATGTTCCTTTCGTATCCTTTCATTTTTTAAATTGTAATCTCTTTTAATCCGTCCACTATAGTTTTTTCAAACCACTCAAATTTCCCCCTTTATGGTTGTTCGGATTACTCGTCTTGTGTCGGCGTGGCTCTTCGTTTTATTGTTGATAGCTGAAGGCGGGCCTCGAAGCGCATAGGCAGTGTATCAGTTGGCTGTAGAGGTTTGCTGATGTTTTATATTTAACCGTTGTCGGGCCGAAAACTCGACTTCAGCTGTGTAGCCGTGATTGTTAATTTATTTTGTGAAAGTCCTGTTCAACGCTTTACCAGCCATCCACGTAACGTTCAATTGTAAGTACCTTGTTACTTTTTAAGATTGTATACTTAATTATCATTGTCCTTCAGATGACCCTGATGAAGCATACTGTTTGATGCGAAATATTGGTGAAATAATAAAGAACGTACTAAACATATAGTCGTTTCAATTATTGTTTGCTGGATTCCCCAATTTAAAAGTTTTTCACTTTATATATATATATATATATATATATATATATATATATATATATATATATATATATATATATATATATATATATATATATATATATATATATATATATATACATATGGTTGCTACGGTGTGGGCTCCAACGCGTATGACAGAGTGTACGTTGTCACCTCATATATAACGTTGATGGCTCCAAAATCGGAGGTGACAACGTATCGCCTTGTTTTCAACGGGAATGTGGTCTAGGTGGCTCAGGGAGCTCAAATCCAAAATTTGCGTCGGAGCCGATAACGTCCATTATATATGTACGGACAAGTCATGTTAGTTCAAGCGTAGATCACGAGCGCTAGTGTCGCCCATACTAGATACGGCCGCTACGAAGTCACCTCCGCATATATGACCTCGTGTTTTGTATCGTACAACGTACGCTGTGACATCCGAAAAACGCTGGCAACGTTGCGGAGGTGATAGCGCAAGAAATATATATTATATGAGTATTTTCATATTTATTTCTGCTCTCGGACGCAGTTGAGTTGTGCATGGTATGCGAGATACAAAGGTTTTTGGTTCAAATCCAGGCCGTGGCTGATTTTTTTTATTTCAAAATTACATCCCGCTTGTTTTTATCGTTTGTTATTTATATTGAATGGCATAGGCTGCTTAATGTCAACTATTCTAGTGTACGCACATTGCAAATATTATTTGAAATAAAACTAAATAAATTATTTGCGTTGCTATTACATCAATAAATTCTATCAATTGCACATACCTTTTCTTGTGTTCACCACAAATCCTATTGAATCAAGTACTCAAGTAGGCATATTAGAAAGATGCTGCGGGAATTTTTAGTTAATACGACTAAATATTACATACAGTTTTTTTTTATTTGAGACATGAAAAGACCGACATAGACATGAAAATGTTTACTCTTCGCAGTTATGTATTATACAATAATGTGTAGCAGTAGCCAAAGCTTCTCCGGGTGCCTGGGGTTTTAGCTTATTTATTGTTTTTATAATCTCCAATAAATACCCTATTGTCACAGTAAACTGTAGTGGTAGGCCTGAATAGTACAGCACCTAGTTTAGTTTATTGATCATCATTGTAGATATCAATTAAGGTAACAAGCTACAATCGCAGAAAGATGTATGTTCGACTCCCATTTTTCTTAGGGCGACATACTTCAAAACCTACAGAAAAAATTGTGAATATATACACTATACAGGGTGTCTCAACAGTGCGATCTCGGAAGATTATGCCTCTGTTAATGAAGATCTTTTAAAACTGTTTTCACTCATATATACACAAAGCCGAGGCGCACATTGTAAAAATATTAGCGTGTATACAGGCTGTTCCATAACAGTACCAACCTAAACTTATGTTTTGTTAAATGGAACAACCTATATTTCGGCACAATTTTTAATTCCTCGCAAAATTTTACGACAATGAAAAATAACATAACATACTGTAAACTTTACACTTTTTGATTTATTGGAATTTTTAAGGAAAAACAGCAGTCTAAGAAAGATTGTATATATCAATACCGGTTCTTAATTTTACTGCTCTGGCTTAGATTATGATTACGTAAGAAGCGTTCAATAAGCATGTTTACCTGCCATAACCAAATTGTGCACCGGTTGGTCATAATCTGCAACAAAATATAGCAAACAGGTTTTCCTAAGCAAGATATTTTTTTTTAAATGGAGCACCCTGTATTGAATTACTTTTTTGAATTCTATGCATCGTTCTGCACAAAAGGTACTAGCACACACCAGTGCTAAAATAAACAACTGTATTGTTATCGCATACACAGACAGACGGACAGACCGATCGATAATTTTGCGTCAAACTGAGAGTTGGGCATCACTCAACTAACCCGAGATGAGTGACACTCATGATTATCGATATCACTCGTCACTCATTACTAGTCAATCATAAATCTAAGAATTACTTATCACTCATTAATCGTAGAAACAAGTGTTTCTATTTTGACTGCCGGTAGCGACTGCATGATATTGTTTTAAAAATATGAAAAAGAAAATACAATTTAATAGATTTTATTTGCAAAGTAAACCCACATTACGGTAAATGTACATTCTGGTGTACCATTTTCAAAAATGACGATTATTTTATTGCTTATTTTGATAGTACAACATTTAAAAAATACATTGCCTATAAAACTGTCAAAACATAAGTCGAAAAATTAACGATTCCACAGCCAAAAGTCGAAGCCGTCGAAGCTCGTCGAAGCCGATTATATTACGATTATCGGCAACTTTTTTTAACCATCTGCGATACGTACATCTATCAATATTATTCACAAATTATTTTCTATAGTGTACCCACATTTCTCCTCTTTAAAATGACGTACCATTGGTTAATAGTTAATTTTTCGAATTTCTTTGTGACGTTATTTTACAGTGTATTTTTTAAATGTTTGCAATCTAAATACGCGATAAAAAATCATTAGTTTTTGAAAATGGTACACCAATGTACCGTAAATGTAATTTAGAATGTACGTTGAACGTGTACGTATCTGACGTGTCATAATATTCTTGATATAATTAAAAAGAAAACTGAAGAAAGCATTCTATAGTGTAATTAGGGGGATTATTCAACTGCGAAATCAGTTATGTCTGTCTTTCTTTACACTTCAAAATTTGGAAATCAAAGAAGTGTTTTGTTTATATTTATATAATTGTTTATTTTCTTTTTTCTTTTTTTTCGCTTTCACGGTATTATGTCTGGTGAAAACAACAGTGCAATTATTTCTAATTAACCTGGAAACATAGATGCGGTTGTAATTGACAATTCAGAACAAATCAAGCCAGATCTCCAAATCAAATAACATAAATGTCGGACAAATTTTTATAACACATATCTATAAAAAAAGGTAAGTATTGGTTTAAAGATTTAGATTTTGTGGGTTTGTATAAAAATCGTATCCGCGCCTCTAGTTTACTTTCATCAGTGTGAAAGTATATCGAGTTTCGATTATGTTTTAAAACAGTGTAATTTCTATTGAACAGTCATCACTCATTACGCGTTAATCCCGAGTAATGAGTGATGAATATTCAATCGTGTACGGCAGTTATGAGTGGTGAGTACTGAAATCATCACTCATTCTGATGAGTGACCAATTGTTACTCATCACAACGAGTGATGATTAATTTAACTAATTAAAATAATTTGATCATCACTTGTTACTCAATCACTCGATTGCCAAATGCCCAACTCTGGTCAAACCCAATAGACCATACCACAGTAAATGGGGGGGGGGGGTATAAAAATGAGTATGTATTTGGAAAATAAAACTTGGCGTGCCCGAGAATTTTTTCAGTAATAGTTTCTATTTATTCTAATCAATTTATTCCATGATTTTAGCGTCAATGCACGTATTTACACCAAACACAACAACGGACTTTGTATAATTTTAAACGACAATAGAAAGCTTGTAAAGAATTTGTTAACAATAAAGCGCTGACCACGCATGAAGGTTGACGGCGCGGCAGTGACAGCTCTTTGTCTACTTTTTGTCAGAAAGCCTTAACTGGGAAAATAAATAAGTATAAAATTATAAGTTTGGTATCGATATAACTCAGAAACTACTTAATACATTTAAATTGGAGTTTCACACATAAATTCATTGTATTTGTAGTCTGTCCTCAGCGTGATACATTGACCTACGCACAAGGGGGTATTTGACCCGAAAACCTGGCCAAAATTATTTTTTTCACCTTAAAGGGCTCTAGATGCGTTGTTTTATTAATGTATAATATTTTAACCTTCATACTAAGAATTTGAAGGTTAATAACTTAATAAACACAATAAAGCAGTACAAAATAGGAAAAAAGCAAACTGTATTAAAAATTGTTCTTCACTGCACTACACCTATTGTAAATTAATTACTACTACAACATTTATCATCAATATCTTTTGTGATTTTATTTCTATCATGGTCTACTTTATAAATTTATAAAATAATATAGTGCATGTAGTATTTAAATACGCAGTATTGACAGATTTCCAATTGAACAATACATGTCGTTTCTGAGTTATATGAAATAATATTTTTGGGCCTATGTTGTAAAAAAATCTTGAAAAATGTTTTATATTTTTAGACCAGTGGTAGAGGAAGAAAATGAAAGTTTACACCAGTCGATATTGTGTATTGAAACGGTACTTACGCTCAGGGGCTAAGAACGGAACGAAAACGAGAACGAAAGAACTAAATTAACCGGTAAATTTATAAGAACGAAAACGGAAACGAAAACGAAATTATTATTTTTCGTTCATGATTGAAAACGAAATAAATAATTTCGGTTACCGGTTTTAACGGTTTAATGACACAACATTTTTGTAACCTACTCCCAGTAGACATATCGGGGATGCAAAATTTATTGGAAGATGTCTTGCTTCTTAGATTAAATAGTTACAATTAATTTTTATATAAATATATTCATATATACTAAAATTAATAATTATCCTGTGATTTACTTTAGAATATATCTTTAGTTTAATTAACCAAAATTTTTATTTATTTTGGAATGCTGAATTATTTATATATATTTTTACTATAAAATAAATATGTTACAATTTTTTTCTCTTATTTTTAATAATAATAATAACTTTATTAAGAAATAACCAAAAATTAACCATGACACAAAATTTTTAAATAAGTAAAAGTTAATTGAAATAAAGCAAGATCAGAGAGAAAAGAAACAATAGTATATTATTTGACGAGCACATAATTCAGGATATAAATCGCAACCATGAAGTTCATGCGAGCGATTTATATCCGGTATGTGCGAGTCAAATACGACGTTTTATCTACGACTCATAAATTCCATTTTATGCAAAATATTTTAAATATATTTGTCAATGATGGCGAGGTGAACTGTCAACTAACTGTCATCCACGTAGGTTTTGACAGACTTTGACACTAGCGTTGTATAATAATGACAGTTAGTTCAAATAATGACCTCATTATTTGAACGAACTGTCATTATTATACAACGCTAGTGTCATTATAATCATTGGCGCGTATAATGATGGGGGTTACATAGTCATAGATATGTATGCAATGAACTTATTATATCTTATTATATGAGTTGTAGATAACTATTATTATTTAAAATATGAAGCAAAAAAAAGAAAAAAATCTGTCACTAGCATACCACTAAACTGCATAGCAGTTTGTGCGTGGTTTTCAAGCAGCTAAATTTAATGGGAATAAAAGAACGAAACTAAAACAGATTCGTGCCTCTCCAATACAGAAACGGTCCCAAACAATTCATTCTAAATTTTATTTTTTATATTTATAAAAATCAAAAATGCCATCACCACTTAAAATGCAGTTGATTCAAATTTTTAACATTTAGTTTTTAAAAGCATAAATTTTATGTTAGCAATTTTTGCCAGCTATGATTAAAATTATGACAAGTGACTTATTTGACAAATACAAAAAAAGCATGTTGGCATACTTTTATTAGAAAAATAGTAACAAAACCGGTTTTAACCGTTATTTCGTTTCGGTTCACGAAAACGAAAACGATATTTTTTGGGTGTGAACAAAAAGAACGAAAACGAAATTTTTCGTTTTCGTTCTGATCGGAAACGAACAAAATACTTTTCGTTTTTAGTCCCTGCTTACGCTATTCATGCTATTTTCCGTTCGATGCATTCCTTTTAAGATGTGATAATAGAGGCAATTAAGAACCTATTTTACCATATTTATCACTATAAAATCTATTATTTTTAATATTATTTTGAAATTGTCTAATATTTATGCTTATTGTTTCCATGAAAACTTTCGAAATTTGATCATACTTAAAGCTGAAACGGTCGTTTTTTAGTGGTATAACCCTAATACGCATGTGTTGGAGCCGGATTCGCATTCCGCGTAAACACATTTATCGAAAACGCCTAACCAGTTTCTATTCACAAACTTACTATTGTCTCTCCTCAACAAGAATCCATTTTAAACCAGTGAACTGTGTATGCGAGTAGGTACTTTCGATGTATTTTCTTGCCTTGAATATGAATCCGATTGGCTTCAAGCAACAAATTTCCAAGAAATTCATATACAAGTACAAAATTAAGGTTTTGTTCGGATGATTTTTAAGTCTAGATTATCGGGGTTGTCTGCTATACGTGATCCAATACGGAAAAATATACGTACCGAACGGCATTTACAACATACAAGATGCATTGAACATAGAATTGTCAATATCTCGATAACCGTAACCAATTGTATATAACTAAATATGGTTAAATATGTTCTAAATTACCTCTACTATCACGGTATAGAGAAATTGCATGAAATTACATATAAGCCGGTACATCAATTTTTAGATTTTCCTTTACAACGTATTAGAAATAAAATCACAAGAACCGCATCCGCACCTATCCGCAGCAGATTTTCCAGTAGTTTTAATGTCAAATATGTATACTATTATTTGAACCACTTTCAAAAGCTTAATTAAGCTAAAAACTAAACTAAAACACTCAAGTTCTGCATAAAACTGTATTTTTTACAACAGCGAATGTTCTCGGCCCAGCTATAAACAAAATTGTGCGTAAATTTTAATAAAAATAATGTCGAATGAAAGTTCATACTTGGTTCCAAAGAATGTATAAAAAAAGGTCACATTTTTCCTTAAAACACAAAATTGTAACCGTTTTCAAAAGCGTCAACTTACGTGCATCTATGTTCAGCCATACAAAAATCTAACTTTTGGCTGACGGCGGAGCGCCCAGGTGAAAAAATATTGCCGCCTTTTAATACACCGGTCCTTCACCTATAGTAGTGGTAGCAAGCCGATTCGAGAACCTCCTCCGTGACCTTGACCACACCTCCGCCCAAGGTCAAGGTCACGGAGGATGTTCCCGAATTGGCTTGATGGTGAAAATGAGGAGGACTCCTCATTTAAATTTTAGATGACCTTATCTAATCAGGAGGAGGAGGAGATCGAATTGGAGGAGGTGAATGACTGGTCCAGGTTAATCCCAAGGTCAAGGTCACGGAGGATGTTCCCGAATTGGCTTGATGGTGAAAATTAGGAGGACTCCTCATTTTAATTTTAGATGACCTTATCTAATCAGGAGGACATCGAATTGGAGGAGGTGAATGACTGGTCCAGGTTAATGAGGAGGTTTTATGACTTGGTAACAATTGATGGTGGGATTTGTGTATAAAAGGTGGTGTGGGAAATATTTTTCATACAGTGTAAAAGCGGCAGAGAAACAGTGAAATAGTGACACATTGAAGAAGTGAGGTTTGTAACTTTGAAGAAATGTAATATCAATTGAAATCATTATTTTAGTGTCAACAACACCAACACAAAATGTAGGACCGGGTGGTGGAGTATGTGATGCCCCAAAGAAGATAAGGAGAAAACGTGCTCCGCAGGTACAATCTACGAAGTTATTACCATTGTTTAATGGCGAGTGCACAACACTAAACCCAGTAGATCTTAGCATGGCTGCAGCACAATTATCGCAACCCGTTAATGGTGTGAATGTGCTACCAACACCTTCTACTGATGGATCTGTGGTGCAAAACATGATGCAAGAAGTGACCGTATATGACTTTAATGATCAAAATCAAAGAATGCAAAAACCATTAATATCTCAACATGTATACTCTTTGAACAAGAGTAATAGCAAATTTTTAGCGGTAGGCTTGAAAATGGAATCTGGTTTAGATCCAGCAGTGCGTATATTTGGGAAGGCAACACAAAACGTAACATTTACCGTGGATCAGTGGAACGAATTTGTGAAACAGGAACATGCAATCACCCAACAATTAATGAACATGCAAACCCAGGAAGTGTGTCCGGCAATGCAAAATATGGGTTTTAGAATGAAATGTGAATGGTTTGAAAACTATACGAAAGTGTTGAAAATTTGTCGCGGTGAAGAATGGTTGTATTTATCATATGAAGGACTTAAGGAAATGTGGTAATATAAGGAAATAATTCATACTCGTTTAACATACTTAAAAGGTCTGAACATGGGCAGTTATTATAATCAGATTTTGGGGAGAGCCGCTTGTATGGAAGGTGATATACTGACCAATGTATTGACAGCAATGAATGGTGAAATCTCCGAACAGTTTTGCACTATGAAAGAATTTATCACCCTGGGATTAGACAAGATAAAACTGGATTGTGAAATACGTCAAATGTTCCTAAATTAAAAGTTCATATTACAATAGTAAGGATTATAAAATAGGTAATGTAATGTAATGTAGTGTTAATGAATGTATTAATAAAGTAGTTGTAATAAATCTTTGCGTTAACGTAAAATGTGTGTTATTTAAAAACGTAAGAGAATGTGGGAAGCATGTCGACTGAAAAAATGTGGGGGTACAATTTATCATTTATATAGCTACGATTGTGGAGAACGTGACAGTCTACGTAAACCTTTCGTGCGATATTTGTAGTATTAAATGATGATTTCGGTAGCAAAACCGACTAGTCATCGCCGGAAAGCAAAAAGAGTAGGTCGAGGATTGATCAATAAGTTAATAAATAAGCTTCCATTCGAACTGCACATACCCGGATATAATTTTTGCGGACCAGGAACGAAACTTCAACAAAGATTAGCGAAAGGCCACACCGGTGTGAATAGGTTAGACGAAGCTTGCAAGGAACACGATATTTCGTATTCCCGAAGTGACGATTTAAGCCATAGACACAAAGCCGACCATCAATTGTATGAAAAAGCAGTTGAACGTATAAAAAGTGGAAACGCCGGATTTGGAGAAAAGTTAGCAGCTTCAACTATTGCCGCAATAATGAAAGGAAAAACAAAGTTGGGATTGGGAAATTCGAAAAGAAGGAAAGGGTTAAAAAAGATGAAAATTAGAGGAGGTGCGCTAAGTTTTACACAAGCTATGAAGGTAGCTAGGAAAGCTATATCCCGCGGTGGTAAGAACAGAAGTTTATTAGCAAATGTAAACATCGCATATTCAAAACTAAGGAAGAAAAAAATTACTCCCCCGAGAAGTAGGATAATTCCAATTCCAAAAACTGGAGGGTTTATCCCCTTAATACCATTATTCGCAGCTTTGGGAGCGTTAGGTTCATTAGGAGGTGGAGCTGCAGCAATAGCAAAAACTGTTAATCAAGCGAAAGCCGCTCGTGAACAGATGGAGGAAGCTAAGAGGCATAATCGCGCATTAGAAGCACAAAAAATGACGGGAAGTGGTTATTATTTGAAACCGTACAAAGCCGGATGCGGACTGTATTTACCATCACATTCAAAAAACTGATTAAATCCCTTCCTCGTCAACCGCTAACCAACGTTCAGTTACTGAAGCATGTTAAGGATCTGAAAATACCGAATTTTAGAGGTGTTTTTATGAAGGATAAGTTACCGAAACGCATTCGCCATGCCGAAAGCGGAATCATTAATCTGGATGATGATGATGGTAAAGGAACGCATTGGACGAGTTACGTGAAGGAAGGTGATCATATCTCATATTTCGATAGCTTCGGCGATCTGCAACCTCCCATAGAAGTGCAAAGTTATCTATTGTCCGGTGGTGGGAGAGCAATTGATTATAACTACAATCGGTATCAGAAAAGTAATTCCTATAATTGTGGTCATTTATGTTTAAAGTTTTTGATAAGTAGATATGCATAGTTATTAATGTTATAGTAGATGTGTGGTTGGTGAATTGCAAACATGGTGGCACATTCTTATACGTTCACTCTAACCGGTCCAAGTTCCGAATTAGGTTGTAATGTGTATCCTCCAATAAATTTGAAGGGAGATGTAGATTATGAGTTAGCATTGTTAAATTTTGACGCGTATAATTCAATTGCTAACGTGACGGAAGATAATAATGGATTGCAGTATGGCGATAAGAAAGAGAACATTGAAATTCCTACCGGAGCATATGATGTAGATGATCTCGCAGAGCAAATCACAAGTGAACTGAATAATAAATCAGTAAAGATACGTATTCGTGGAAATCCAAATACTCAAAAAGTTATCATTAAATGTTCTGAAGATATCCATTTTGACGAAGATCGATCGATCGGTAAATTGTTAGGATTTACAAGGAGGAAACTTGTAAAGAATGTGAATCATATTAGTGAAAATAGAGTAAATATTAACCCTGTAAATGCACTACAGATCTGGAAAAGCTACCAAAGCGCTATCAGAAGAACGAAAGTTTGCGAAGAAAACTTCCGTATTATGATGAGAATTATCCAAATCACCATTGCGTTGGAATTGATACCCCCTATTGATAATGGGGTTAAAGAAGGAAGTAGTAAAAATATGAATATTGAATAATGTGATTATTATACTATTGTAATATTCCTCAATAAACTGAATTGTAAAGAAAGTCTTGTATTTGTAAAAATCCTTTACATGTTGTAGTGGTTTATGGGGGGTTCAATGTCATTATCATTGGTCTTCTTCAACCCCAGCCTCAGGTGTCTAACAAGCCCACTTCGGACAATCCGCATTGTTGAGGAAGGTTCTGAAATTGACCTTAAAGGTGAAGCTGCGTGCATGCAAAAGTGGCCGGTTTGGCCGACTTCGAGTGACCTTGAAGGTGAAAAAAATGAAGGTAAAATTTTTCGAGTGACCTTGAACCCGAAAAAAAATTGCTTTGGAGCACGGCCGAAGGCCGTGCTCAGGCCGCCAGCACGCGCGAAGCGCGTGCTGTCGGTGGAAGGCTGGCATTGGAGCACGGCCGAAGGCCGTGCTCCAACCGCCAGCACGCGCTTCGCCCGTGCTGTCGGCGGAAGGCATGGGTGGACTCGGTTTGAGGATTAAGAAAAGAAGAAAGCTAAGGAAGAAGAAAAAGATGAAATTATAATTAAAATAAAAATAAGTTATAATTTTTTAATAAAATCACTTTTAAGTGACTGTTGTTATTTTATTTTCCCAGTTTCCACATAAAAAAAGACTCAAGTGTTTTTAATACAAATTTATTAAGAAGGTATGTATAATGCATATGTACTTAAGGTAAGTATAAACTTTGTATTATTGATTATAATTATGTTCCTGATCATCATCATCATCATCATCATCATCATCATCATCATCATCATCATCTACATCACGTTTGTCCAGTTCAGACTCGGAATCAGAATAAATAGTTATATCATCTTCTTCTTCATGGAAACCCACTATTCTAATTCTCATTGCACCAGGAGGTATGGTTACATTTTGTTCAACCTTTTGGAATTTGTAGGACTCCAGAGTACCCAGCTTCAATATTTTATCGTCGTCATCGAAGAAAACGTACCGTATATAATAACTAACACCCATGACAACTAGTAGTAGTGAGCAGAGTGGACTTCAAATAAATACTGATTTTTTTTTTGATACCTATCCCTAATAAATATGTTTTATTCTGTTACTTCTATTATTGTCTTATCTCAAAAAAGAATCACGGTTACCCCATGTATATCACCCCCAATGTAGGACATCTGTTGAGCACGACCAAAACTAATCACCTCAATGATGAGGTGCCGGGCGGGCGCAGCGCAGCGTCGGTGCCGGGCGGGCGCAGCGCAGCGGCTCGAGCAGAGCCGCACGTATCACCTTGAGCAGTGCAGATTTTTTTTCGGGTTCAAGGTCACTCGAAAAATTTGACCTTCATTTTTTTCACCTTCAAGGTCACTCGAAGTCGGCCAAACCGGCCACTTTTGCATGCACGCAGCTTCACCTTTAAGGTCAATTTCAGAACCTTCCTCAACAATGCGGATTGTCCGAAGTGGGCTTGTTAGACACCTGAGGCTGGGGTTGAAGAAGACCAATGATAATGAGATTGAACCTCCCCCCTCTCCCAAACCACGTGACCCCCCCAACATATCCCAAACCACGTGACCCCCCACCACTCTGAAACCACGTGACCCCCCACCACTCTGAAACCACGTGACCCCCCACCACTCTGAAACCACGTGACCCCCCACCACTCTGAAACCACGTGACCCCCCACCACTCTGAAACCACGTGACCCCCCACCAGTCTCCCACCCACTTCCTTTCACCACTGAGTAGATATAAATTGAGGAGCATCAACAATGCCTTCAGTACTTCCAGCACCTCCTCAACAAACAACAACAAGCAGCAACCAACGGTAAGTTCTACTACTACTATTATTATCAGCTTCTTAGATTTTTTTGCTTTTCCTTAGCCATGTCTTTTATCACTTCCCATCACATGCCGATGAGCAGCCAGGACATTGTTGACTTCTATTTGGCGGAGCCACGAAACGCACCTATGCCATTATCCGATGACACGTCTCCACCTCAACTGAAGCCGACCGAGCAGGTGATAGTTCCACAACAGCCGGAATTATCACAAAAACCCTCGCCAATGAAAGTTGGTCGCAGTGAACTGATTAGACAGCTGAGGCTGTCACTCAAGAAGGTTGATGATGAGGTGGAGCTGGATGAACCAGTGATGCTTTCGTCAACTGCACGTCAGGCGAAAAAGGCGAAGCATCAGTACCGAAAGAAGACAGCTAATGTTCCTTCCGAAGGTGCGGTTGTTTCAGTTGCAGAGGGACTGCAGACGTATGAGGCGCCGACATTGGTTGCACCGGCTACACCGGTATCGGTTGTCGGATCGAGTCCGCCAATGGTTGTGAGCCCGCATGTTGAGGGTTCGTTGGAGGTTGGTTTGATCAAAACTCTAAGTGTCTTAGAGAACACACATTTGCAGCCTTCCTTCAACGTCCGACCCAGTACTTCAAGCGCCGTCGGAACTGGATCGGAAACCTCAACCATGATTAGACGGTGCACACCTCCCTCTACTGCGCTGCAGCACGCCTCTACACTCAACGCCGACGTATGGCATCGACCACATATGCAGCAATGCATAGCCGGTATGAAAGCGGCATTCCTGGGAAGGAATGAAGACTCATACCGGCATGTAGTGGCATTAATTGAGTCAAATGTACGCAGTTACAACTCGTTTCTGCTATATTTGAAACATTTAAAAGATGCGGAGGTCGCGGCTTCGTTCGACTGCTGTTTGTCAGATCTCGATGATCTCATAGACACAGTTGAACGGGACTATAATGTCGTACGTAGCGCGTTGCAGAATGTCCTGGAACTGCTAAACAAATAAATATAAATAAATGTTTTACATTCTTTTCTAATATTTTTTTTATAAAAGATTACCCTTACCCCCATATTATCATTCCACTTCCATCCTAAGAACGAAACCTTACAAATTTAGTGATATGAAGTTTTTTACACATAAACTCGCATTGCCAGTGCAAAATTTTGATGAAAATTGTGATTTGAGAACATTTCAACGACATAGTGACCTCTTTGGGGGTTTCTGTAAGCGAGCAATCATCGTTGGCGCTTCGGGAACGGGAAAAACAAACATCTTGCTGACACTACTGACGCATCCCAATGGATTACGTTTTCAAAACGTTTACCTCTGCTCAAAATCGCTAAATCAATCAAAGTATGAATATTTACGTTCTTTAATGAAACCGATGCCTGAATTCTTTTATTATGAGTGTTCCGATGTAGATGATATGGTTACACCTTGTACAGTAAAAGAATATTCCGTTGTCATCTTCGATGATGTTCAATGTACGCTGCAAAATGTTATAAAGGAATATTTTTCCTTCGGACGACATAAGAACGTTGATTGTTTTTATTTATGTCAATCTTACGCTGCAATTCCAAAGCATTTGTTGAGGGACAATTGTAATCTCATTGTAGCTTTCCGTCAAGATGTTACGAATTTGAAACACATTTTTGACGATCACGTTGGCGCAGATATGACTTTTGATAAATTTCAGGATATCTGTCGCCAATGTTGGACTGATACTTATGGTTTCCTAGTAGTTGACCTTGACTGTGCAAAAAACAACGGTCGGTATCGCAAAGGATTTGACACATATATACAACTCTAATACCGATATTGGACAGTTGAAATTAAATCGTAATTCATTCAACATGGATAAGGAACTTACTAAAAAATTATTACACACCCGTGAAGTATTACGTAATAAGCTTCGATTGTTGAAGACTGAAATTGCAACATCCAGACAAAGTGCTGAGACAGCTTTCACACCAATAACAGAGCCTTTGAAAGCTATTGCAGATCGGTTACAAACGGTTCAAATAATACCAAAACCGGAGCAATCATACGGACCAGATGAGTCTTTCACTAAAGATTCTAAAAAAAGACGGAAAACATCTAAGTATGAATCATATGAAGCAGATGAGTCATTTATACCGCATGATAAACCGAAGCCAAAATTCTCTAAATTTCAATCACTAACTGATTCTTCAACCCCAATACAATCGCAACGAAGAAAGACACCTAAATTTTTGAAACTTGAAGATATTGGATCTTTGTCAACTCAAACTCAAACGGAGACACCGCAAATGAATGTCGACCTTGATGAGTATATAGACGAAGAAGAAGTTGAAGATGATAGCAGCTTCGACTTACAGGAATTTAGTCGTGATGCTTCACAACGTCTTCAAGAAACCAAGAAAAGGTTATCCGAATCTATGCAACAACCAGAGGTACAAGAAGTCTTACAAAAATTTCATCGATTACCTCGCGTTTACATTGAAGAGTATAATACGGATGTTGAGGATGTATTTGATAAAAAGTATGGTGTACGAGAAGTTGAAGGTGATCTTTACATAGGCAATAGCAAAGTTGATTTTGTTGGTCCTAACCTAAGCGTTGCTGGTTTTGAATACAAAGGAACTCCAGGATTGTATGAATTAGTGTTTAAGAAAAAGCCAGGAAAGTTTACAGCTCAAGATGTTCGTCAGTACAGAGATATATTACGACGAACACATGCTGCTAGATTGCACTATAATCCGGAATTACAAATATCTGCAAACAAAGGGTACAAGTACATGAATATTATCAAACCTACATTAGCAGGTAGAGCGCCAAATGTGTGGTGGGCTAAAGCGTGGAAAACTGGTTCGGGTTATATTCAGAAACAGTTCAATCCAAATACAAAATTACAATTGCAATATTGGGATGACCCGAACGAACTTGTCAATCGCTTACGTCTTTTACTAGCTTCTGAATCGGCTGGTCACAACGGACATAAAAATGAAATTATTTCAATTATTGAAGAATTAAAAGAAGCGAACATTATATATTGAGCATTCATTTATAAAGCTGCACATATTCCGCTGACCTTCATTTGTAATATGTCTGTTCTATCATATCAACAACCATGACCATTGATCGTTTGGGAAGACATTTGGTCCATAAGACATACACGGCAAAATACAAAGCTTTACGCGTTGAACAAAAAAGTGATTTAGTTATTACATTTTTTGGAGATGGTACGCTTTCACCCACAAATGAATTAATAATTCACAACAAGGGTTTCAAGGATTATTATCGAAACACTGTATACCAAGGAACAATAAAACTTGTGAACGTTCCTTCAACCATAACACTCACCATCAACGGTGTTGCAGCTATAGATCCTATCGGATATAAAATTAAGCCTGGTGACTCGTTTGCCCTCAAATATATTTCAAAACGTACAAGATCGAAAGAACCTTACTTTGTTGAAATATTACTATCCAAGGATGACTTCAGTTAAAAGGGATTTGATCAATGAAATTCACGCTCCTGTACGAAGAAATTTTCCAAGGCGAAAAGTTATCATCAAAGGATTACGGGACCTTCTTCAAGCGGACTTGGTGGAAATGATTCCATATTCAACAGAAAACAAGGGATATAAGTATATTTTAGTTGTCATTAACACTTTTTCTAAATATGCATGGGCTAAACCTTTAAAAACAAAAACTGGTTACGAAGTTTCAAAACAGATGAACAAGATATTTCTCGAAAGGAGACAGAATATACCGAAGAATCTTCAAACCGATATGGGGAAAGAATTCTATAGTGCAGCATTCCAAAACTTAATGAAGCGTTATGGAATAAACCATTACAGTACATACTCCATTCTGAAAAGTTCAATCGTTGAAAGGTTGAATCGAACGTTGAAGGAAAAGATGTGGAAAGAGTTTTCCATGCAGGGGAATTATCGCTGGTTGAATTTACTACCGGAAATAGTCAAATCCTATAACAATACTATCCATAGTACAACAGGATTTAAACCAGTTAAAGTGAATCAGAAAAATGCTAAAAATATTCTCAACACTGTATATAATTCCTTCAAAGTTATGGATCCCAAACCTGCAAAGTTTAAGGTTGGTGACTACGTTCGCATCAGTAAACATCGACAGGCCTTTGCCAAAAACTATACGCCGAACTGGTCTAATGAAGTTTTTACCATCTCTAGAATACAAAATACATTTCCGCGAACTTACATAATCAAAGATTCAGAGGTAGAAATATTAGGAGGTTTTTATGACTATGAATTGCATAAGGTTCGACATCCCGACGTTTTCTTGGTTGAAAAGGTTATTAAACGCAAAGGAAACAAAGTCCTCGTTAAATGGATGGGTCTCAGCGATGCGCATAATTCCTGGATAGGGAAAAACAATGTATTGTAAACTATGATTGTACATGGTAAAGTTAATAAAAACACTTTTTTTCATTTACAACGTTTTTTATTTTCTAAGTGTTTACACAAGTTTATAAGAGATTAGTTATTTTCATAGAACATAGCTACTAATTCATCTAACACTAAATTTGCCTCATCGTTTTGGATTTTATAGTGTCCCCATGCCAATGTGTTGCAATTGTCATCTAGAATGTACCGTTTATCATCTTTTGCTGACAACGCAATTTTGTTCTTCAATTCTGTATACATTGTATGCAAGTGTGACCGGAATACATACATTTTCTTAAGTATCCGCCCCCCTTCGTTCACAATCCGCTTATAGTCGTTAACAGTTAAATGTTTGTCTATAACGTATTTTTTAACTCCTTTTGCTTTTTTAACAACTTCAGCAACATTTACATCGCTTCCTGCAACTTGTATGCAGTAAGCTTTAGCACCTGTACCGTAAAATGATTCAATTATTCCTCCACCATACTCATCTTTCATTTTACCTATAATAGATGTGTTTCGTGGAATCTGATGAATATTAGACGTGGGATAATTAGAGGTATCAAACTTATGAACATTCTTTTTAATATCATTGTAAACATTTGCAGTTTTAATAGACACAATTAGAGAATCTGTATCTGTATATAAAAGACATACACGATCTCCATAATTTGTTTTAAGGTAACCATAATAAAAATCATACATAATACCTTTAGAAATTTCCAATACACTGAAACCTACATACAATGGTTTCTTGTAATGAACTTCTACAATTTTCATTTCAACCGCAACCAAACTTTCACTAAAAATTTTTGCCGATTTAAAATTTGGTTTTGCTATAAAAACCTCTGCTCCAATTTTCCTATGTCGTGACTCAAAATGCGTTAATAACTTTATGTCTACCCGATTTTCAACATTCTCCATCGTCTTACCGAATATACTATTATTTAATAATTTGTAATAATTTTTGAGAAATTCGTTTGTGGCCTCATTTCTTTTACTCGTATTAAAATCAATGTAAGGTTTTAACCACTTACTTTGCTTGAATTCGAGAATTCGATAAATTTTCCCCAGCTCAAGTCCATGATCTATGCATTGCTTCAAATTTAAATAATGAATTATATACTTTGTTTTTGAAGACAAAGTGTTTAATAGTTTACGATTTTTTGATCCTAAAGGTGTTCTGCTTTCCGCACAAAATGGGAAATCGTTGTGATCGTCATGTAAATTAGCGGGATAATCCAAATCGACTTCTAACACATACCCAGCATTAGGATCATCATACAGGTTTGCAACGTTTACATTATCAATTTCTTCTTTCGTCCACCATCGAAATGATCCTTCAGGAAGATTTTGACACATTGCATGCCCATATAAATTTGTAGCATCTAAATATAGTATGTATGATGTTTCCTTTGCATGATCATAATTGGGAAGGAATGGATTATTTGCTATTTCTTTACGTTTTGTGCACATACTAACACCTCCTCGAATACCATTTTGAAAAAATAATAACATGTCTATATCTGTTAATAAATCCAATTTAACACCAGTCATACGCAACATAGCATCCCAACTCAAACCTGGGGCGGTAAAATACTGTGCCGGATCAAGTTTATAATCTTTCATGCATATATCGCGGAAATTTTCAAATACATCAGCTAAAAGCAACACATCCGATGTTAAATATATATCTGCGTAATCACCAAGTGTCTGACATTCAAATGTGCGCCACACACGCTGAGCACGTTCATAATTTTTCGCATCTACACTTCTATCCGACAATATATCAAAAAAATCCTCAGCCGTAGGCAGTTGCGGATAATCTAATTTTTCAAATGATTCTACAAAAGAATAAGGAAAAATTCCTTTCTGTCGAAGTAACCTAAATTTTGCATCATCTTTTATATATCTTCTTAATTCTCTACAACTATCGTCAACCAAATATGATGCTAATTTCTCTAACGATGATGCCATAAACTTAAAGGTGTCCAAAAATCTAAGTTTTAAAAATAATTTTTTATGTTTTCCTCTAGCATCAATCATATGTCCAACACCTATTCGTTTTGAAAATGAAATATATTTTTCTTTATTTTGTGCAATAACATCTACTCTTTCTTCTTTTAACGCCATTGTTTTCACAAACAGATGACTGTCATAATTACTAAGATTATGAAAAAACACTGGTATAAACTTTGGAATTTTGTGATTAAGGTTGCACAGTGAATGTGCAACATTTGTAAAAGCCCCCGTTAGGTGATTATGATCGTGAACTTTATCCTTAACATTCACAAATTTATTGCAGATATGACACGTGCTTGTCTCTTTGAATAAACGATTTTCATCATCAGTTAATTTATTCATTGGTTTTACTATGCCTAAATGTTCTTTATAAATTCTCTGCACATCGCTTTCTAATTGACTCATAAATTCTGTAGCAGCATGCGGTCCTCTATATTTTACAAATTTGGATAAAGAATCATCATACGAACATTTAATATAATATGCAAATGCGTAAGGTTCATGTTCATAACATTTGGTTGTAAATGAAATTGAATGATCGAATTCTCTACCATCATTAGGGGTAGGTTTCAGCAACGCCTCAAAATCGGCGTAGATGACAAACGGTACTTTCAATTGTTTTTCATAATTTTCAAACTGTAAAATATTTTCCTTCACTGTTTCCCCAATCTTATTTATTCTCAATGAATTGGTGGGTAAAACCGCCTTAACACGTTTACAATCTTCCCTCATATGTCGTTCCAATTTACTTTCTTCCGAAAAATATACCAAACATCCCTCACAAATAAATTTTTCATGCCCATTAAGGGACAACTGTTTAGATACAAGTCGTGACAAACTTTTAATCCAACAATAATGATTATTACCATTATCATCACTAATGATTAACAAATTTACATGTGTATTTTGTCGTCTTTCTGTATAATGCAACGGTCCTACAACATTATTGCAAATCTCACCATCCTCGAATGTTGCTTGCAAACCATATACATTTACAGATATGTTATTATTGTTTTCAAATATTGGCACATCATGCAAACTTACTGGGGATTGTAAACCTGTTAAATTCAGCACTCTTGATGGTTCCGGATAGGACGACGTTCTTTGTGGTAAACCCTTTGGTTTGCAAATCGCTGATGCTATAGCCCAACCGAAGCATTCTTGATCATGATTTTGCACGTTGATTATTGCTTCTTTCTTTTTTATATCTGGTGGTAGATCGATATAACTTGACGCCTTCAAGGGATTATATTTATTGATATTCACCTCCAAATACAAAATTTGAACCAATGTCCATCCTACAAAAACATTTTTCATTATTCATTATTGCACTACTCACAATAACATTTATCTTACCTGAATCCCGCTCCTGAAATTCAGACATTTTTGTTGATATTTCATTCACAAATGATGTATATACCGCGTATAAATCAACACCTCTCGTAATAACAGCATTTCTCGTGTTGAATGATTTAATTTCAGCATCTTCTTTCGTAGCCAGGTAATACAACGCAAAACATTCAACATTAACCTTCACACAGTTGTGAACATAGCGCATGTTCTCAATTAAATTTATTACTTTTTCTCGAATATCATTTTGAAAATCCTCCAGATGTATATAGTGTCTTGGCTCTGATATTCTATAGCTTACAATTCTGTTCCCAAATGCTCCCGCAATTTTTTCAACACCATCATCGGTTAATACTAAGGCATTCGCTTTATGTGCATTACTGCGTAGATGTACCGAGTATGTTGCTTGGTTTACGTAAATATCGCAGTATTCACATTTTCTAACATTGGTCAACTGTCGTTGATTATCACTGTCTTGCTGATTATTTAATTTGAGACGTTTTCCAACACATGCTGTTCTCTGATGACGTTTAACATTATCCGCACGCGTGAAACTTTTACCGCACTGCTCACACGCAAACATTGTAACTGTTCAAGATGATGGAGGAGATCAAACTGAGGTTTTATTTTGCAAGCGCTGTATTTAATGGCTCCCTCCCTCCTCACAGCGACAATGAAATGTTTGCATAGAGAGGTTATCACCCTCCACATCTTACAAAACATGTTTCAATGTCAAGAGGTCGGAGGAGGTAGAAATTGCCACAGCGTGGGGTTATTGCACTGGACTATGCAAATCTGGTTTCAAGCACGACTTGAATCTTTACATATTTAAACCGTTCTCCATATGGTTCCGCAGTACTAACAGTCGAAACTGTTGTAGGTATGATGAGTCACTCACATTGTTACTCATCAACACCTAATGAGTGTGATAAACAAAAGACTTGGGCTAACGTGTCTGACCATACTACAAGATGTCCTGATAATATTGAGGAGGAACAAATTACTGATGTAAGTATCATCACATTTTACATTCTCTACATTATATTAATCCAATTATTTGCAGTCATTTGTTGGAAGTTTTTGGTGGTACTTGCTGTGCTGTCCAGTACTCCCTGACCAAAAGTTGTGTGACGTCCTTGTGGATCGAAGTGGTGGGGTTGAACTATTAAATATATAATAACTACACTGTTTTTTTCACCAGTCTTCCATACCTATTACATGAGTGAGCAACAACTATCAACAATGTGGGCATGTTATTCTCTTGACCAGATTTCACAACAGAAAGCTGCAACTTTAATAGAAGCTGTAAATCTGCAACAGGAGGAGTACTCAACATTAGCACGCGAAACTGCATTATCGCTAAACGACTTTAGGTGTGAGTTTGAGTTTGAATATTTATCGCAACGTCGGAAGGAATTTGAAGAAGGGTGGACTATATGTGAAGACTATTTACAACATAGAATTAATATTAACCAATTAATAAACCGTTTGAAAGAATTAAAACTTTTAAACATACGAGATGATTTGTATAGCTTTTTACCGAAACACTTACAAGAAATCTGTAATGGCACCGAAACAGTAACAACAAATTTGTAATGGTTATGTTATGATACACATAATAAAAATAAAACATAACTAAAAATACTCCTCATTCGTGTTTTATTTTAAATATATTTAATCACTTCTAAATCCCCACGCGGATCGTTTTGGGTGGGGTTTTGTTGAATATATAATGCGGAGTACGTTTTTTCGCCAAGCTTGTGAAATAGTACTACTATAGTATACAGTGTGCAGTGTACAGTGATCGAGCCCACCACTACGATATTTAACATCATGAACACTGTTCAACAAGTATTGCAAGATGATACTGATAAGGTGCTACTGGTTCAATTAAAGCATGTAAATATCGGGGTCAGGTACCCGCTTGAACGTGTCCACAGGTTGAAAGCATCTCGCAGACTTGTGTGCTACTTATGTGGTCGTGTTAAGCTGTTTGTACCCAGGAGATTGGTTAGAAATATCTCAGATGCGCAAATACAGTATGTCAACAACACTGGAACACAGTTACAGCTAATACTTAATGGTGAGAAACACTCTCAACCGATTGAATTTCGAAAAGCCTGGCGATAGCAGGTGCATTATTGTAAGCATTATGATAATAAATAAATAAATAAAAACATTTGTTTGTAATATCTTTATTATTCTATTTCTTTATATGATGAATATATTCGGAAGTACAACATTTTTAATTTTATCTTCTAGAAAAAATAACGAATGTTTACAGATATATGACTTTATTTTATATCACAAAAGCTCCAAACCACTCTGGAGTAATGTTATATGAATCAGGTCACTTAACTCTTTACATACACTAGGAAATAAATTTTGCATTTTTGCTATTTTGGCTATGAACTTCTCAATGGATATTATATCATTGAGATATTCATCACACATTTCAATACCTATTAAGAATGGTTGAAGTTGCCATTGCAGATCCAAGGTAAACTCCCAACGCTCTATGAATATATTCGGAAGTACAACATTTTCAATTTTATCTTGTAGACCCTGACGGTGAAGATCGTATTGTTCTCGTTGCAATTGAATTGCCTGTTTCAGGTTTGCAGTAGTTGACACCATTTCTAACGATAATGTGATGTATGTTAACTTTTCTTTACTTTGAGACAGACAAATTTGTACAACGTTTAATAGTAATCCAGCTGTTACATTTATACTGCTCTGTGATGGAAGGGGTTCCAAAAACCGTAAACCTCCTCATTAACCTGGACCAGTCATTCACCTCCTCCAATTCGATCTACTCCTGATTAGATAAGGTCATCTAAAATTAAAATGAGGAGTCCTCCTAATTTTCACCATCAAGCCAATTCGGGAACATCCTCCGTGACCTTGACCTTGGGATTAACCTGGACCAGTCATTCACCTCCTCCAATTCGATCTCCTCCTCCTCCTGATTAGATAAGGTCATCTAAAATTTAAATGAGGAGTCCTCCTCATTTTCACCATCAAGCCAATTCGGGAACATCCTCCGTGACCTTGACCTTGGGCGGAGGTGTGGTCAAGGTCACGGAGGAGGTTCTCGAATCGGCTTGCTACCACTACTACCTATCCCAGAAACTCGTTTACTTTTTGGAGTTTAACAATTTAGAAATTTGATTTATGGCCAGCTTTTTGGGTTAAATACCCCAATGTGCTACGTTGCGAAGGCCGACGTAAAATATATAAATAAAAAAAATCATCAAAAAATAAAATAATAACTAGTTGGGTAGTTTGACTTACATCGCGACAAAGCATATAAATAGGGTACCTAATTAGTTCTTGCACGGTAAGCATATTACACTTAGAACTTAGTTAACCGAGTAAAAAACATGTTATTACCCTTAGAAAAGCCCTCATAAAACCAATCATGTTTTGTTAGGAACTATAAACAAGTCCCATGTATATTGCCGTGTAATGCTTAATCATCCTCGGTAATATATATTATCATATTAGTGCTAAATACTTAATAAATGACTTTTAATACTATTACTAAAAGTGACTGTTTATTTTGTGAGAACCGAGTTTACGGCCTATCATATACATGTATATAATAATGGCCTATTGTGACCTCCGTAGGTTTGGCAACACCGCTGGAGTTATCAGCGACACATCAGTTTCCGTTCATATATAAATTGCGGAGGTCACTTCGTACCCTTTGTGTACCTTATATATGACATACTAAAAAATCAAAAATCGTTTCCCCTCTTTTGATGCTCGCGTAGCGAAAGTTCCCCTCATTAAAAATATGCAATCAGATCAATAATATATTATCTGGAACACCCGGAGCCTAGGTAGCCTTCTCTATATCCCGGAGGTGACAACAACACGTATACAGATATATATATATATATATATATATATATCCATATATAGTATATTTAAACCGATTAAACCAGTTTCCTATATATATATATATATATATATATATATATATATATATATATATATATATATATATATAGTTTCCCCTCTTTTGATGCTCGCGTAGCGAAAGTTCCCCTCATTAAAAATATGCAATCAGATCAATAATATATTATCTGGAACACCCGGAGCCTAGGTAGCCTTCTCTATATCCCGGAGGTGACAACAACACGTATACATATATATATACATATATATATTGGGCACTGTAGGCTTGGTTACATTCAACACATTAAAACTTATAACTAAAAGTCACAAGGTAAAACACGCTAAAAACTATGGTATCTTACGTTTCGACACGGCTTGTGTCTTGATCACAGATAGACTGAATTATTCGTGAAAAGTTTCATACAATTTCAATACCGACAACCAATGCAAAACCACCCATATAAATAAAACTCGTTTTCAAAACGGGAACTGGAATATCAAATAAATTCTTATAACCATACGAATTCTTAAATCAACGGTTTTTGAGTTACCTGTTTGTTGGTAAAATTAGCTTGTAACAATTTAGTAAATTTAAATCCGATCTGTCATTCACCGCATCCTTTTGTTTTAAAATTTCTATGGTTTCTAATACACAACGTGTTTTTAAATTTTTCTCCTCCTTTATCACTTTCACATCACTAAAATTGAACTGATGTCCGGTATATTGTTGGTGTTTCTTTAATGCTGTGATATTTTTTGCATATTTGTGACCTTTTAAGCGCTCCTCCAAAAGTTGTTCCGTTTGACCAATATAGACCTTTTTGCAGCTACAAGGAATCTGCTAAACACAGTGAGAGCTTTTTAGCATCGGTGTGGGAGCCTTCAGTTTTGTGTATATTTTTGATAAATTATTAGTGTTTTTGTGAGCAACCTTAATATTGAAAGGCTTCAGTATATGTCCTATCTTTTCCTATCTTTTAATTTAAAGTGACACAAAGTTTATATATATATATATATAAATATATACATATGGTTGCTACGGTGTCGGCTCCAACGCGTATGACAGACAGTACGTTGTCACCTCATACATAACGTTGATGACTCCAAAATCGGAGGTGACAACGTATCGCCTTGTTTTCAACGGAAATGTGGTCTAGGTGGCTTAGGGAGCTCAAATCCAAAAATTGCGTCGGAGCCGTATATGTACGGACAAGTCTTGTTAGTTCAATCGTAGATCACGAGCGCTAGTGTCGCCCATACTAGATACGGCCGCAACGAAGTCACCTCCGAATATATGACCCCGTGTTTTGTATCGTACAACGTACGCTGTGACATCCGAAAAACGCTGGCAACGTTGCGGAGGTGATAGCGCAAGAAACATATATTATATGAGTATTTTCATATTTATTTCTGCTCTCGGACGCAGTTGAGTTGTGCATGGTATGCGAGATACAAACATTTTTGGTTCAAATCCAAGCCGTGGCTGAATTTTTTTATTTCAAAATTACATCCCGCTTGTTTTTATCGTTTGTTATTTATTTTGAATGGCATAGGCTGCTTTATGTCAACTATTCTAGTGTACGCACATTGCAAATATTATTTGCACATTTACCTTTTCTTGTGTTCACCACAAATCCTATTGAATCAAGTACTCAAGTAGACATATTAAAAAGATGCTGCGGGAATTTTTAGTTAATACGACTAAATACTACATACAGTTTTTTAAATTTGAGACATGAAAAGACCGACATAGACATGAAAATGATTACTCTTCCCAGTTATGTATTATACAAAAATGTGTAGCAGTAGCCAAAGCTTCTCCGGGTGCCTGGGTTTTTAGCTTATTTATTGTTTTTATAATCTCCAATAAATACCCTATTGTCACAGTAAACTGTAGTGGTAGGCCTGAATAGTACAGCACCTAGTTTAGTTTATTGATCATCATTGTAGATATCAATAAAGGCAACAAGCTACAATCGTGGAAAGATGTATGTTCGACTCCCATTTTTCTTAGGGCGAAATACTTCAAAACCTACACAACAAATTGTGAATATATACAGGGTGTCTCAACAGTGCGATCTCGGAAGATTATGCGTCTGTTAATGAAGATATGTTAAAACTGTTTTCACTCATATATACACAAAGCCGAGGCGCACATTGTAAAACTATTAGCGTGTATACAGGCTGCTCCATAACATAGTACCAACCTAAACTTATGTTTTGTTAAATGGAACAACCTATATTTCGGCACAATTTTTAATTCCTTGCAACATTTTACGACAATGAAAAATAACATAACATACTGTAAACTTTACACTTTTTTTTTTGATTTATTGGAATTTTTAAGGAAAAACAGCAGTCTAAGAAAGATTGTATATATCAATACCGGTTCTTAATTTTATTGCTCTGGCTTAGATTATGATTACGTAAGAAGCGTTCAATAAGCGTGTTTACCTGCCATAACCAAATTGTGCACCGGTTGGTCATAATCTGCAACAAAATATAGCAAACAGGTTTTCCTAAGAAAGATATTTTTTTTAAATGGAACACCCTGTATTGAATTATTTTTTTGAATTCTATGCATCGTTCTGCACAAAAAGTACTAGCACACACCAGTGCTAAAATAAACAATTGTATTATTATCGTATACACAGACAGACGGACAGACCGATCGATAATTTTGCGTCAAACTGAGAGTTGGGCATCACTCAACTAACCCGAGATGAGTAACACTCATGATTAATGATATCACTCGTCACTCATTACTCGTCAGTCATAAATCTAAGAATTACTTATCACTCATTAATCGTAGAAACAAGTGTTTCTATTTTGACTGCCGGTAGCGACTGCATGATATTGTTTTAAAAATATGAAAAAGAAAATACAATTTAATAGATTCTATTTGCAAAGTAAACCCACATTACGGTAAATGTAATGTGTGTATACTTTGTTTTAATATATCCAACTTTATCTTATGATAAATATGCATTTTTATAGAGAATAAATACTTACCGTAATAAACGATTTATATTTTTGCTTTAACTAAAGTGAATTGAACTCATGTCTGAAATGAATCTAAATGCATTAATAATAACTGTTTTGAATTATATCCGATTCTATGGTGATCCACTTATTAAGGGTACATTCTGGTGTACCATTTTCAAAAATGACTTATTATTTTATTGCTTATTTTGTTTGCACAACATTTAAAAAATACATTGCCTATAAAACTGTCAATAAATAATTCAAAAAATTAACGATTCCACAGCCAAAAGTCGAGCGGCTCGTCGAAGCCGATTATATCACGATTATCAGCAACTTTTTTTAACCATCTCCGCGAGACCGACCGACTGCTGTCGAGACTGACCGATCAACCGACCGACTGCTGTCGAGGCTAACCGATTAACTGACCGATCACCCGACCAACCAACCGACCGACTGGCGTCGAGACTGACCGCCCAAAAAACCGTCGGTCGGTCTCGCCGTGGTCGATCGGATGGTCGGTATGTAGGTCTCCGTCTGTCAATCAGAAATAAACATTTGTCGAATTAACGAATGCATTTTAAAGTATAGACCATTTGCTGGCGTGGTCAGCATCAGTCGGTCGATCGGTCGGTCGGTCGGTCGGTCGGTTCAGTAATAAACATTTGCCTCATTACTAACTGACGAGGTCTCATCGTTGTAAGACACCGTGATGATGAACACTTGGATCATCGACGTGCAAGGCTTTCAACTAAAAGATAGTGAATTCATATGCAAAGAGTTGACTCTAATACATGTTTATTCCGGTCATGGTGAGTTGCATAAGTTTTTCAAATTACCCGTTAAGTTCGCACATTTGGAGGAAAATCTACAGCGGCATGTACGCTTTGTAACGACACAAATACATGGACTTACGTGGCAAAAACAAGATGAGAATTTTCTCTACAGTGGCGGTAACTACAATTTGACAACACAACGTCAACAACAAGAACAAGTAGCGGCAGCAGAAGAAGAGGCTCCTTATACCAATTTATGTTCACTTTTACGGGCGGCCGGAATTGATAACGGTTCTCAAATAATCGTCAAGGGACTGCAAAAAAAGTGCTGGTTAGAAAACATCCTACCAAATATACGTATTCTCAATATTGAAGACATGGGTTGTCCGGCACTCTCAACGCTAAAACTTCAAGCAGGAGCAGGAGGAGCTGATGGCATTGGTGTATGTGCCAAGTATCATTGCAACAAGCATGCCATCAACGAGCTGCAATGCGCCCATCAAAATGCTTACCTTCTTCGAGATTGGCTGCAAACGTGGTGGACAACGACGACGACGTCGTCCTTATCGCAGTCACCAAGACCTTAGCGGGGTGTGATTTCCTTTTTTGATATCATAAATCAGCAGAAAAAAATTTATGATACTGAATAAATGAGTTTTTTTTAAATTTCTTGTCGTTTTTTTCTCCATCTTACCACTAAAATAAAACAAATGCATGAAAAAATATATAAATTTAATAAATATACAGATGCAAAAAAAAATTACAATTTGAGAGTAGTGTAACAATTTATGATCTTCAGTGTATCAATGTAGTCTTGAAGATTGCTACAGGGCCCAACACCCGTATCGGGTCCTGACTGTCAGCACACACTATGTCCTTTTAGTCCCTTTAGCACTGCTTTCTCTTCGTCACTCAACAACGTAAAGAGCAAACATTTTCTATAGTTTTCATCCGACTTATGGATACAATTTATCTGTTTCGCTATCGCCGCTATATAGTTCACATTTCAACGACAATACTATTATTCACTTTTGCATTAAAACCATTACTGCAAACTACACATACGACTTAAAATATCGACACCTTCCTTGAGATTATTGAAATGTTGTAGGCGAGGAGTCCGCGACAAAACATACGCTCGTAAAATATCACTACTTATGGAGAAAAAATGTTAATGTAGAATTAAGCAGTCCTGGTCGAAACGATGTTTAATCAAGCTAATAAATGACTAAAATTGTGAATATCAGTACCCTCACAACATGCTCTCCTAATAACTTGGTTTGCCTAACCACATTAGACTGGAAGCTCTCGACTTACCAATTTGAAGAGGAAATATACATATTTATAGCGGTCTTTATAGCCGTACCAAGTGCTTCTCACCAAATAGAGTTAGGTACGACAAAATATTATGAATGGACATTATATTCATCTATGATTGAGAACAAACTCATTCAGATATTTTGATTGAGTACTGAAGGACTCTTGTTTTTGAAAAAGAAATCGTCTAACAGTAATGTCTGAAGTGGTATGTTTTAAGTTTTATTATGAAAGATCATGTATAATTAAGACAAAAAAAGTCATTCAAATATGGTGTGAGGGTACTGGTTCGCTCACCCAATGTTAATTAGTAATATAAGCGTAATTAAATACCTTTCGACTGACAGCTTTGCTTAGGTAGCAGTTTACTCGCCATTTCTTCCTATTCACCACATTATTTTTACATCATATCGTCGGGCTAATTTGAAATTTGTACATATCCAAAGAACACAATTTTTACAGGAAACATAAAATACTGTTTTGTGTAAATATTAAAATCATAATTACACCATAAATATAATTATCAAATTCTTTTGATTGTTGCTGTTAAATCATTCGACAGAGCAAAAAGCACTAACTGACAAAGATTAAAAAAATGTATTTCTAACAACATGGACATACGCAATTTTCAAATTAGGGCAACGATATATAAAATTTTCGTAGTGATGTTTCAGGACGGTGTGGTTTTGTCGCGTGGTCTCGACCTAAAATTTGGAATTAATTCTTTAGCATGTGCAAAGCACACCATAATTTAGCGTAAACAGTCTAATTCCCCTTTACAATTACATTTATTTTCACCTATTATCTAGTTTGTTTAGATTTCCTGTGGTAAGCATAAAACAGTTTATTTTTAAAATGTCACTACCTAAAATCAAGGCAGCAGCGTCAAACAAAGTCATCTTAGACCTTCCTTAATTTTTATTTACATCAAAATTCTCTCGACCTATTAGTAATCAAATGCATAAAATTCGGAACTAATTCTTTGTAATGTGCAAAGCACACCATAATTTAGCGTAAACAATCTAATTCACCTTTACAATTACATATATTTTCAATTATTGTTAATCTTTGAAACGCCAAATCTGGTGCTCTACTTTGATTAGATTTCCTATGTTAAGCATAAAACAGTTTATTTTTAAAGTGTTACAAAATAAAATCAAGGCAGCAGCGTCTAACAAAGTCATCTTAGTAGCTTCCTTAATTTGTATATACATCAAAATTCTTCGATGCTCCTTTGAAACTTTTGTTGAGTTCATATTAAACGAGACATGGTTTTGTTGCGTGCTCTCGACATATTAGAAATTAAATACACAAAATTTGCAATTAATTCTTTGGAATGTGCAAAGCACACCATAATTTTGCGTAAACAGTCTAATTCACCTTTACAATTACATTTATTTTCAATTATTGTTCATCTTTGAAACACCAAAATTGGTATTCTAGTTTGTTTAGATTTCCTATGGTAAGCATAAAACAGTTTATTTTTAAAATGTCACAACCTAAAATCAAGGCAGCACCGTCAAACAAAGTCATCTTAGACCTTCCTTAATTGTTATTTACATCAAAAATCTCTCGACCTATTAGTAATCGAATGCATAAAATTCGGAACAAATTCTTTGGAATGTGCAAAGCACACCATAATTTAGCGTAAACAATCTAATTCGCCTTTACAATTACATTTATTTTCACTTATTGTTCATCTTTGAAACACCAAATCTGGTGCTCTAGTTTGATTAGATTTCCTATGTTAAGCATAAAACAGTTTATTTTTAAAGTGTTACAAAATAAAATCAAGGCACCAGCGTCAAACAAAGTCATCTTAGGAGCTTCCTTAATTTGTATATACATCAAAATTCTTCGATGCTCCTTTGAAGCTTTTGTTGAGTTCATGTTAAACGATGCATGGTTTTGTTGCGTGCTCTCGACATATTAGAAATTAATTACACAAAATTTGCAATTAATTCTTTGGAATGTGCAAAGCACACCATAATTTTGCGTAAACAGTCTAATTCACCTTTACAATTACATTTATTTTCAATTATTGTTCATCTTTGAAACACCAAAATTGGTATTCTAGTTTGTTTAGATTTCCTATGGTAAGCATAAAACAGTTTATTTTTAAAATGTCACAACCTAAAATCAAGGCAGCACCGTCAAACAAAGTCATCTTAGACCTTCCTTAATTGTTATTTACATCAAAAATCTCTCGACCTATTAGTAATCGAATGCATAAAATTCGGAACAAATTCTTTGGAATGTGCAAAGCACACCATAATTTAGCGTAAACAATCTAATTCGCCTTTACAATTACATTTATTTTCACTTATTGTTCATCTTTGAAACACCAAATCTGGTGCTCTAGTTTGATTAGATTTCCTATGTTAAGCATAAAACAGTTTATTTTTAAAGTGTTACAAAATAAAATCAAGGCACCAGCGTCAAACAAAGTCATCTTAGGAGCTTCCTTAATTTGTATATACATCAAAATTCTTCGATGCTCCTTTGAAGCTTTTGTTGAATTCATGTTAAACGATGCATGGTTTTGTTGCGTGCTCTCGACATATTAGAAATTAATTACACAAATATTGCAATTAATTCTTTGGAATGTGCAAAGCACACCATAATTTTGCGTAAACAGTCTAATTCACCTTTACAATTACATTTATTTTCAATTATTGTTCATCTTTGAAACACCAAAATTGGTATTCTAGTTTGTTTAGATTTCCTATGTTAAGCATAAAACAGTTTATTTTAAAAAATCTCACTATCCAAAATCAAGACAGCAGCATCAAATAAAGTCATCTTAGAGCTTCCTTAATTTTCATATACATCAAAATTCTTTGGTGATTTTGTTGCGTTCATGCGAAACAAAACAGAAAAAAATGCATTCTCAAAGCAATTACAATAATGTGATGTCCGACATGGATAACGGCGTTGGGTAAAGTTGAATAAATCTTTTATTATGTTTGCGTGACAATAGGACCAGCTAGTTTATTTTTACTTTGAGTGAGAGTGTTAAATAATATGTTATGTTTTAACGTTCGAAATCGATTCTGTTGTTGTTTATTTAATTTGCAAGTTTCTACGAATATAAATTCTTCGTTAAAAACACACACATGTACCCGTACAGCTGGAAACCGGTCGCATTCAAGGTTGAAGCATTGGCATCTATTCCGTACTATTACTTTGTTAATTTGCAATGCGTAATCGTTCAATAAATGTCATCGGTATATAAAAAAGTTAATATACTAATATGGACGTTTTGGTCACATTTTTTTCATCTAAATTTTACACCGACAATGTAAGTTTATGTATAACAAAAGTCATATAACTACATTTGTAGGGTTTCGTTCTTAGGATGAAAGTGAAATACTGACAATACTGGGGCAACGGTAATATTTTATATACAAATTTCAGAAGCAATGTGTCGCAGTAAATATTTAATGGTCAGAAACATCGTCAAACAATTGAATTTCGAAAAGCCTGGCAATAGCTGGTGCTTTTATTGTAAGCATTATGACGATAATTTAAAAAAAAATATTTCTTTATAGTATCTTTATTATTCCATTCGTTTACATGTAAAACCTACTTCAAGTCATGCATGCAAAGATTTTTTAGTAGATTGATACTATTCCCAATGAATTGACGTCTTTAATCCATCGATTTATTATTGTTGATTGATGAAACTTCTTCATATGTCGAGATAACCCTCCAGCTGTCATATATTTCTTCTCACATTGCGAACAGTTATACGTTGTATAAGTGTTATTGTGGCAAGATTTCATATGACGTGTTAAATTATTTCGACAGGTGTAACTTTTATCACAAGCTTCACAATGATATGGTTTCTTGGATCCATCCGAGGATGCTGGTGAAGTCTTCGGGTAGCCGTTTAGAATTGTTGGTGACGGAGTTATAGATTCCTGTAGTTCCATGGTGCTTGGGTAATCGTTCAGGGCGAATTGCTGTATGACTTCCATGATGCAAGTCTCAAACTAAACTGACAATCTCTACAGCTGGAAACCGGTCTCATTCGAGGTTGATGCATTGTCATCTATTCCGTACTATTACTTTGTTAATTTGCAATGCGTAATCGATTCCAGCGTTCAATAAAGGTCATCGGTATATAAAAAGCGTTTTGGTCACATTTTTTTTCATCAAAATTTTACACCGACGTAAGCTTATGTGTCACAAACGTCATATTACTAAATTTGTAGGGTTTCGTTCTTAGGATGAAAGTGAAATACTGACAATACTAGGGTAACGGTAAACTCCGATTCAAAATGGTCTACTGCCGGTTCAAAATGGTTAACTTGAGTTCATTGCGCCCAAGATGACCTATTTCCGCTTCAAATTGGATGACTTCCGGTTCAAATGGCCGACTTCCGGTTCAAAATGGTTTACTTGAGGTCATTGCTCTCAAGATGGCAGACTTCCGGTTTGAACTGGGTGACTTCCGGTTTGAACTGGGGGACTTCCGGTTTGACTTCCGCTTCAAAATGGTTGACTTCCGGTTCAAATTGGCCGACTTGGGTTCGTTGTGCCAAAATGCATGACTTCAGGTTCAAAATGGACGACTTCCGGTTCAAAATGGACTACTTCCGGTTCAAAATGGTCGACTTGGATTCGTTGTGCCTAAGATGACCGACTTCTGGTTCAAAATGGATGACTTCCGGTTTGACTTCCGGTTCAAAATGGCTGACTTTCGGTTCGAAAATGACACGTGTCATTCAGTAAAAACAATTGCTGCTATATTGTTCTTATGGGTCTACCTGTAAAGTGATCGGACTAACGGGTCGAGCCTATTCAACCGCATTTAAAAAAATTATTATAAATACAAAAAAAAAACGATGAACAGATGAACAATGAACAATGATGAACACAGAGCGCGATGCTACAAAAAAAAATCAATGGTATTTTTTAATTATAAATATTTAGAAGGTACTTTTTTAATTAAGTAAAAACATTACGACACAAAACGACTGACAGACAGCGCGTGCGCAAACATTTTCAAATAATTCACAAAATGGCCGAACAAGGGTATTTTTTAATTAAATTTAAATTATAAAAAAACGATCAACTGATGACACGCATGCGCAACAATTCGCAATATGGCCAATCAATGGTACACAAAACGACCGACAGACGGCGCAGTTTTTCTTGAAACAAGTCGCACAAAATGGCCGACAGGTGGCGCGATATCTGACCGCCAGGTAGCACACTAACCTTAAACTACCAGCCAACAGATGGCGTCTCAAGCTGCACTTCATTAACACTGCTGTCATTTCTCCACTGACTGACTTCCACCATTTGGTCCAAAGCCCGTGTATTTTAACTACTGTCAATATCTCGATAACCGTAACCATTTGGATATAGCTAAATATGGTTAAATATGTTCTAAATTACCTCTACTATCACGGTATAAAGAAATTGCATGAAATTACATATAAGTCGGTACATCAATTTTTGGATTTTCCTTTACAACGTATTAGAAATAAAATCACAAAAACCGCATCCGCACCTATCCGCAGCAGATTTTCCAGTAGTTTTAATGTCAAATATGTATACTATTATTTGTACCACTTTCAAAAGCTTAATTAAGCTTAACACTAAACTAAAACACTCAAGTTCTGCATAAAACTGCTTTTTTACAACAGCGAATGTTCTCGGCCCAGCAATAAACAAAATTGTGCGTAAATTTTAATAAAAATAATGTCGAATGAAAGTTCATACTTGGTTCTAAAGAATGTATAACAAAAAGGTCACATTTTTCCTTAAAACACAAAATTGCAACCGTTTTCAAGAGCGTCAACTTATGTGCATCTATGTTCAGCCATACTAAAATCTAACTTTTGGCTGACACCAATACGTGGCGGAGGGCCCAGGTGAAAAAATATTGCCGCCTTTTACATCGGTTCTTTACATATCCCAGAAACTGGTTTACTGTTTGGAATTTAACAATTTAGAATTTTGATTTATGGCCAGCTTTTTGGGTCAAATACCCCAATGTGCTACGTTGCGAAGGCCGACGCGACGTAAAATATATAAATAACAAAATCATCAAAAAATAAAATAATAACTAATTAGGTAGTTTGACTTACATCGCTACAAATCATATAAATAGGGTAATTAGTTTTTGCACGGTAAGCATATGACACTAGCACGTAGTTATCCGAGTTAAAAACATTATTACCCTTAGAAAAGCCGTCATAAAACCAATCATGTTTTGTTAGGAACTATAACCAAGTCCCATGAATATTGCCGTGTAATGCTTAATCATCCTCGGTAATATATATTATTCATATTAGTGCTAAATACTTAATAAATGATTTTTAATACTATTACTAAAAGTGAGTGTTTATTTTGTGAGAACCGAGTTTACGGCCTATCATATACATGCTATATAATAATGGCCTATTGTGACCTCCGTAGGTTTGGCAACACCGCTGGAGTTATCAGCGACACATCAGTTTCCGATCATATATAAATTGCGGAGGTCACTTCGTACCCTTTGTGTACCTTATATATGACATACTAAAAAATCTATATATAAATCTAATATATATATATATAAGGAATATGACGTAAATAGAATCCAAGTGAGAAGTAATTTTTAAAATTAATTAAAAGGATACGGTCTCAGCCCGGATTCGAACCGGGGCCTTCTTCCTTGCCGGGGAATTGCTCTACCGCTGAACTACTGAGCCCTGTACAGGATATAGATTTAATTTAATTAAACCGATTAAACTAGTTTCCTATATATATATATATATATATATAAAGGAAGTAAATTCTCGCAGAAATCTGCATACATTAATATTCAAATTAATATTAATATTTATTTCAAATGTTTATATATATATATATATATATATATATATATATATATATATATATATATATATATATATATATATATATATATACAGGGTCCTGCAACTAAGCTCCCGTCTTCTGTAGCTCACTTACTCATTAAGCTAGGAGTTTGACATTTTGCAGGCTTACCCTGTACTTCAAGGTACAATTCAAGAAATTATTTTGTATTATACAGGATGTTCCAAAAATGTGCAACGCCACGGTAATATATTTTTTTAAATTGCATGCTATACATTTTTCTACACATTTGGAAGCCTTTTATGGTTGCCTACATATCACCAAAATTTTATTGAAGTAGGTTGAGTGACAGCAGCGGAAAAAATTAAAAACCAAAAAAAATTGATTTTGCATCCTAGGCTTTAAAAATCAATAAAAACCACAAAATGCACCTCGTTAATAAAATTTTGCGACGTGCTTATTAAGTTAGATGTAATAGTCTCGTTAACCAAGTGACATTGATCCAAATTATACAGGGTGACCAAAATCGAGTGTCAAACTTGTCAAACTTCAAAGCGCGCTATTGTTCTTATTTTAAATTGGAACCCATAATTTTTTTTAGGTGAAACGATGCGGAATTAAAGAATAAATATTGTTTCTGAATACAACCCCATCACAATTCCCAATATTTTAAAAGTTATTTGCCAAAAACTCATTTTTCAACGTTTCCAACGGCAATTTTAGGTAACAAATATCGTTGAAAAACAATGTATTACATAAAATATAACGCAGAGAGGTATTTTAGATTTTACTGTACTTAATTAAGTAGTTATTCAATTGCTAAATTTACTGCAAAATTTACCTATAGCCACATTTCCGTCCTTACCGCTATAGGTAAATTATGCGGTAAATTTAGCATTTGAATAACTACTTAATTAAGTACACTCAAATCTAAAATACGTCTATTATTTTTTATGAAATAAATTGTTTTTCAAAGCCACGTACGATATTTATTATCTAAAATTGCCGTTGGAAACGTTGAATAATGAGTTTTTGGTGAATAAGTTTTAAAATATTGGGAATTATTATGGGGTTGTATGTAGAAACAATGTTTATTTTTTAATTCTGCATGATTTCACATAAAAAAATTTATGGGTCCCAATTTAAAATAAGAACATTAACACGCTTTGAAGTTTGACAAGTTTGACACTCGATTTTGGTCACCCTGTATAATTTGGATCAATGTCACTTGGTTAACGAAACTATTACATCTAACTTAATAAGCACGTCGCAAAATTTTATTAACGAGGTGCATTTTGTGGTTTTTATTGATTTTTAAAGCCTACGATGCAAAATCAATTTTTTTTGGTTTTTATTTTTTTCCGCTGCGGTCACTCAACCGATTTCAATAAAATTTTGGTGATATGTAGGCATTCATAAAAGGCTTCCAAATGTGTAGAAAAATGTATAGCATGCAATTTAAAAAAATATATTACCATGGCGTTGCACATTTTTGGAACAGCCTGTATAATAAAAAATAATTTCTTGAATTGTACCTTGGAGTACAGGGTACGCTTGCAAAATGTCAAACTCGTAGCTTAATGAGTAAGTGAGCTACAGAAGACGGGAGCTTAGTTGCAGGACCCTGTATATATATATATATCAATTGTACTTTCAACAGAGCCACAAATCGCGTTCGCTGTGCGTTTATTTTGCCTAAACCCATATTGGGACTCCGTGAACAAACCATAGCGTTCAAAATGGCCCGCAATTCTGTTTTTTATCACTTTTTCAAATACTTTCGACACAACAGGTAAAAGCGATATTGGCTTATAATTTTTGATTCGTCTCTTATTTCCTTTTTTATATACTGGAATCAAGTGCAACCTTTAGTGCATCCAGAGATATAGTCTGCAGTAAAAAAAAATGATTTATTTTGTCAGTGGAATAACGATCAAGTCTCCAATACTCTTAAAAATGGTTGTGCTCAACGCATATATGTCCCGAGTAGATTTCGATGTTATCGAGTTTATTATATCTCGCATCTCAATGTACGTGACAGGTCTCAAAGAAAAGTTGGGGTATGCCTTAAGTCTGTCTAAAGCACCATCAGTGTGCTGTGCAGAAATTAATTCATTAACAATATTATTTGGCACACTGATGTAGTAATTATTTACAAAATCATGAGAAAACTGGACGGTTTCTTTTCTTTTTTTATTCGTTCTCTGTGCATTTATGTCTTGCCAGATTGCTTTGCTGGAATAATTTGAATCTGCCAGAAACCTGTTGTTCGAGGCTATCTTATGTTTACTGATTTTATCTTTATACAGCTTGCTCAGTTCTTTGACTTCTTCTTTTATTTGGTTTGGTTTTGTGAAAGCGTAGATATCGTTTAATAGGTTTAGTTTATGTCAATTTCTATAAGTTCATTATTAAACCAGATATCGGGAGAGTTGAGCTGTCTTTCTTATAAATAATAATAATAATAATAAATCATTTATTGAGTACCAATGGCAACACATACATAAAAACAAATATACAATGGAAATGAACAATATACATTGCTACAGAAAAGGCTAAGGAGCAGATTGCGACAGGTTAACTGTCATCTGATTCCAACGTTCGCCTTAAACATAAAAGAAAATAATAATAAAGAAAACATATTCGCCTTCACTATAAATATAAGTCAGTATTCGATCAAAATAACTAAAAAAACAACAAAGACAGACAGCAGGATGGCACATCACCATTCGTACAGTTTACTGCTTGTGACATATCGCTTATATGCGGCAAAAGATACCAAAGACTTCGTTTTGAACGGCAGACGCTTCCAGATACGCGCAAGGTTGGATAGAAAGGAGCTCTCAAATTTACTACTGCGAAGTGGTGGTGTTATGACAAATTTAAGACGTAAATTAAGATTATGCACGTCAGATCGAAATGATATTTTATTATACAAATAAGGTGGTGTCATTGTGTGTATAATCTTGTGGTAGAAACAGAGCATATGTAGCTGTCGCCTGTGCAGCATACTTATCCAGCCTGTCATAGGCAAAGTATGCGATATATGTTCTCCCCTCCTGATGCCGTGAATGAATCTCAGACATGAATTTTGAACCAGCTGAATACGACGAGCAGTTCTGGACTTTAGACAAGGTGCATGCATGTTATGTATATGCACCACATCACAAAAATTTTTAATATCACAAAAATTAAAATGAGATAACACCAAAGTATCACAAAGCGTAATCTTTAGTTTCTTAGTTAGAACGTTCCTATTTGAGTACAGCAATGTGTCATGTAGGTTACCGTTCTCATAAAAGTTTGAAACATTTACATCAACGCTACACTTACTACTAATATGAGCGACAGAATCAATAAAAAGTGATTTATCTGCTCGGGATTGACCAAACCTGCAGGAATATTAGATGACTTTGTTTTAATTATATTCTGCCCTCTAAGTTCTTTCCACGCTTTTTTACTCTGCCTATTACTACTTTTATAGGCCAAGTAAGACTTTTTCTCTCTGTGGATAGCTGAAGCTGTAAAGTTACGCATTTGCTTATATTCGTCCCAGTGAGCACCCATGCCAGTAGCCTTATATTTTTTAAACAATGAATCCCGGGTTTTTATCATTTTTTTAATAGCATAGGTAATCCAAGGCAGATTTCTCCGCCTACCAACAGCTTTAGTGATCAAAGGGGCATAAAAAGACAGTAACAAATTATTGAAGTATTCTACCTTGTCATCGATTGCATCCAGGGATATTATATCTTGCAACCGCATAGCTTCTAGGTCTAGCTGGAAGGCATCGCAATCAAATGTTGTATAATCACGGTAAACTATTGTACGCACACAGATATCCGCAGCCACAAGGAAGTGGTCTGAAACATTTATGTCTATAACGTCACAATTAGCTATCTCAACGTCCCGCGATAGTATTATCCAATCAAGTACCGAACTAGAACTGGCAGAGACACGAGTTGGTTGCCGGACAAGCTGATTTAAGCCGAAAGCATAAAATAAGGAAGTTAAACTTGCCACGGTACGATCCCCTGATGCCCAATAATCAGTATTAACATCCCCAACAACCACAACATGATCCACCGATGGAACCATCTCAGCCAAAGTACTTTCCAGCAACAAATTAAGGTCTAAACTAGGGGGTCTATATAGCAGACCACACACAATGCTGTTTCCACCAAAAGACACCTTCACCCAAATCTGCTCCATACAGTCGAGATCTAACGTTCTCAACTTTGTGCAAGTAAAACTATCGCGAATATATAGACCAACACCTCCACCTCTCGTTAACCTGTCACTTCGATGAAACACATACCCATCAACCTTCAGCACATCGCACATCTGGAACGTCGTTTACGGTAAGCCAAGTCTCACTCACTCCGAGAATACTATAATTAGATAATGAAATATAATTTCTTAGCGTTCCTAAACTAGGCTGTAGAGATCGAACATTGATGTGACCCACAGAACATAATTCACCCATGCTTTTTCAAACGTAAATACACAATTGAACCTATCCGCATTCAGATAAACAAAAAATATTTTTGATTCACTCTACAGATAATTACAAAACAAAAATAATAATACTATTTGCTGAAAGTCTGATAGACCTAATACTAAGCCGCCCAATTTTCTAGATCGGCATGAAACCTGATGCACATGACTGCACCGTTATGCCGCGTAAAGATTTTACCGTCCCTAGACCACCCATTATGAGTTTTCTCGGGAAATGCTCTATTAAAACTGCGTATTATTTTATCCATAAATATTTCAAACTTATCACAGGTGACTACCGTATTGTCTGAGATAAGCTTCCAGTCTATTTCTGAAACAGAACTGAAAAAGTCCACACTACCTTTACTAGTTAGTGGCCTTATTGTTATTTTCTTGTTCTCAACTTGTTTTTGCATTATATCGCATTGAAATGAGATACTTAGGTGGTCACCAAAGTTGTCTGTTATTTCCACCGTATAATCTGTTGTAAAGTTCAAAAATATGTTGTCTATGCAGTTATTTCCTCGTGTACCAACATTTACTACAGGCTCAAACCCAAAAGTCCTGAGACTATAGGTCAATAAACGAGCATTTTAATCCTGTGTACAAAATCTCACATTTAAATCTCCGGTAATCACAATTTGTTCGGAATTTACAAATATAGACAAACATTCCTATTATTACTTAAGGTGGACTTCCGCTTTGTTGGTTTTAAAAAACAATTTTTCTTTTTTTGCTTTATTCTAATCTAGAAGGTCTCCGAATTGTTCCTATGAGAGTGTATTGCAAAATTCGACCTAGTTCTGGAGTTACAGCCGATGATTTGTGTGTGCGTCGATCAGTGTTGTGATACGGGAGGAACAAATCCCTCCGACCGTGCAAAATGCGTACTTATATACGTATTGACTCGGCCAAGTCATAGATCTCCCACCATTGGTGTCTATACCTTTTGTCATCTATTCGTTCAGTCTTAAACCGATTATCACGTGATCATCTCTGCCGTTGCAGTATTTATCAAACTTTTTGTAATTTCTGTCGCGATTTCCCAAAAGTCGTGTTTTTTGTTTTTGGAAAATGTGTTTCATATATTCAGATGATTCTTTGTTTTTTATGTTCAGAACAAATCTAGTTTTCGTTCGATCGTTAATTTTTTTTTTTTAATTTTTGTTTTATTTCATTTTTACAGCGTTCTATATCACGAAAAGAGCGGCGAAAACGGACGTTTTTTGGGCATACGATCGTCATTTTGATAAAAATAAAAATATCGATAAACAACGATCGAACGATAGCCAAAGAAATAACAATTAAGAAAATATTTCTCTTTTTGTATCAGACGACCTGCACACGTGTGATCGTGGTTACCGTTAATATTTGCACAAAGCGCGCAGAAAGTAATCTGCAAGGTCACCGAGATCAAAACAATAATTTTGAAATTGTAAGTTTTATACATCGATATTAGCACAAACGAATAAAAAAACTTTGTCTATAAAGCTTGTGTGGTTCTTTCATTATCAATTCATTAAAATAGGCTCGAAAAGTGGCCAACAAAGCGGAACACCCCCTTAAGATCACTATTTCGTTTGTAATAAACACAAGTAATACATGGAGCACGTGTTGCACGGTCTAGTACTAGTCCTGTAGTACTGTACTAGTAACAATTCCATGAAGAAATTGGCGATTACAGGTGAAAAACGTGATCCCATGGCTGCATCCGTTAGCTGCTCGTACATCATTACGTACGAATGCCTTCGATCGCCTACTTAACCGGAACACACATGCAGAGTGATGTAAGTCAAAACTTACCCGTATATTTTGAGGGTCACTGGCAACTTCTTGCAGAAACTGAATAAAATGTTTCGAATTCTTGAAAAATCATTTTGTTTGTCCTATAAACGACTGGATGGTTTTCGACAAGTATTTTCCAACAAATAGGTTCGGGCACTAATTGCGCTGACGATTGGTCTCAAGGGCACGTTATCTTTGTGGATCTTCGGCACCCCGTCGATAGGAGCTTGAACAGAAACTAGTTGACAGAATAAGAACAGGTTTATTTAATAATTAGCAATGTTGACTACCTTTTTACTTTATCATACGCAGTATGGTAAAGTATTGTAATCATGCCGAAAAAAAAAATTGTGATTTTAGCGGAAATAGGTCTTTTTGGGTCCCCTGAACATTTTTGACCAAGGTACAAAAAAATGTCTGTGTGTGTGTGTGTATGTATGTCTGTGTGTGTGTAAACGATTTTTGTGGCGACGATTCCGGAAAAACTACTAAAGGTATCGGGACGAAAGTTCATATTTAGAAGTTTTATGACCAAACTTAGAGCTGAAAAGCTTTTGGTTCAAAATGGTCTAAAGGAACTGGCTATTTACTCTTAGCATTTTTCAACGATTTTGCAAATGAGCCGCCATTTCTGTAATTTCATCAAAATAAATAAATAATAAATTAAAGTAGAGGAAATTTTGTATAATTTATGTCTATAACATTTTTTGGTAAAATTAATAGTTTAGCTGCAGGAGCAAATTCTATTTGATCGAGATCGGTCGCATCTGCATTGATATGAAACTACATAGTAGCTAGGATTTTGACAAATATGTTTTTGTGCTGTCACACTCGAAAATAGCTGATTTCATCAGAGGTTGGAGAACCGCTATGGAACGTTGCCGCTCTAGTGCGGCAAATTACAAAATACAAATTTCAAATAAAATAAGATCACCAATTTGATTGATTGTTGATAAGAAATATCAACCCGTCTGTATATCTAATTCTAAAAACGATAAATTGAGAAAATTGTAAATAAAGTATAGCGATGACTGTAGTTTTATTATGTTAGTACGGATGTGACATCTACAGTGTCATGACCAAATATAAATCTGTCAGAATTTGACTTAGCTTTTTAAACTTGACGTTTCGTCAAAGTGGTACCAACCTAACATTTCCTATACAGAAATATTACCATTTTTTATTTTTTTAATACACATTTCTCAAAAAGCAGCACAATAAACGTTGATGTCACTCCTGCCAAAAACTAGATAGCGCGACTCGCTCACATGCGACGGCGACACTCAGCCTTCGGTGACGCGCCGCATCACCGCTCGTCGCGCTATTCCGTACTTTCGGCACTTGTGACATAAATTATTATTCTAATGACGTAGTGTAGGTAGTGTCAAATGCTGATGCTTTGACAATACCTACGATTTATCTCAATAAAATGGATTCTCACGCAGCTAAACTATTAATTTTATATATTGTATGATAAAGTCATGTGCCTGGCCACATCAGATTTTTTGTAATTACTTTATCATACGCAATATGATGAAGTATTGTAATCGAGCCGAAAAAAAAATTGATTTTAGCGGAAATAGGTCTTTATGGGTCCCCTGAACATTTTTGACCAAGGTACAAAAAAATGTCTGTGTGTGTGTGTATGTGTGTATGTGTGTGTGTGTGTAAACGATTTTGTGGCGACGATTCCGGAGAAACTACTAAAGGTATCGGGACGAAAGTTCATATTTAGAAGTTTCATGACCTAACTTAGAGCTGAAAAACTTTTGGTTCAAAAGGGTCCAAAGGAACTGGTGGTTTATTCTAAGCCTTTTTCAAGGATTTTGCAAATGAGCCGAATTTTGAATAATATGCCTATGACATGTTTTGGTAAAATTAATAGTTTAGCTGCTAGAGCAAATTCTATTTGATCGAGATCGGTCGCATCTGCATTGATATGAAACTACATAGTAGCCCGAATTTGGACAAATATTTTTTTGTGCTGTCACACTCGAAAACAGCTGATTTCATCAGAGGTTGGAGAACCGCTATGGAACGTTGCCGCTCTAGTGCGGCAAAATACGAAATTCAAATTTCAAACAAAATAAGATCACCAATTTGATGGTTTGTTGATAAGAAATATCAACCCGTTGTTATATCTAATTCGTAAACGATAAATTGAGAAAATTGTAAATAAAGTATACCGATGAGTGTAGTTTTATTTTAGTATGTTGGTACGGATGTGACATCTACATTCTACTGTTGAAGTATTCAACAAAAATTATTTTTGGTTTAAGTGGACAAACGGTTTTCATGGATACTAAATGTGATTCTATCAACCAATGATCTATCGACTGAGGGAAACTCGATGCGACTGTCTTTCTGTCCAGCGTTTTTATTGGTTTGTCTAGTTTTTCAGTCTGACAGATAAAAAAGTCAGAGAACACATGCATTCCCTTTTTGTATCATTATTACCGGTTAATTAAATAGTTTTTGTACGACGAATTGTGTGTTTTATTATCTCTAAATCGAACAGGTTATGGGCCCAGACACGTTAGCTCACCCGTAAGAGATAATGAATTAAGGGTACAATCGCGCGTACGTGTAGTGTTCGCGGAAGGTCTAGAAAACCGGTATAATGGCGAGTATGTGAATAATGCTTTAAGGGAATACTTAAAGGGTAAGGGCATAAAAATACAGTATACCGCTGGCTACTCTACAGAGCAAAATGGGGTTGCTGAGAGGAAGAATAGGTCACTAGTTGAGATGGCTCGGTGTATGTTAATTGATGCAGATTTACCAAAGAAATTTTGGGGTGAAGCAATAGTTACGGCCAATTATTTGCAAAACCGACTACCTACCCAGTCAAAACAAAAAACACCTTTTGAGTTATGGCACAAAATTAAACCTGACGTGTAGAGTTTGCAGATATTTGGGTCTAAAGTTTATAGCCACATTCCAAGGGAACTAATTAAAAATAAATTTGATAAAAAGGCGGAGTCTCTAGTTTTCGTGGGATATTAAGCATTTAGATTGTTAAATAAAGATACAGGGCGTATAAAGATTAGTCGTAGTGTCGTGTTCCCTGAAAGTAATATGCACTATACTGAAGAACATATTGTAAGAAAGGAAGAAAACAAAGAATTTTTCCGGGAAGTACACTTTCATTTTACAAAGGAACAACAGAAAAATGAACCAAACAACGCAGAACAAAATGAGGTCGCAGATTTCGAAAACATCGAGGAAGTAGAAGAAACTACGGAAGAATGTAGTACTTCTCTAGGTTCAGATACGGTATAATCTTACGACAGCGATCACAGCTATCAACCAAGCGAAGAGGAACCTGACATTAATAATAATAATAATAATAAGAATAATAATGCCTTTATTAATTACTGACATACAATACACAAAATATTACACCTGTATACAGGGCGAAGTTAGGGATACTATCCCTCTCTTCCACTTAACCCTGTGTGTAATGACAGGGGTAACCGTACAAAATCAAATAGAGTAAATAAAGGAGTTCCACCCAAGCGCTACACACCCGAGCGCTACACAGCGAAGTTAGTTGAATTACAAGAATAGAGCCCAAAAACTTTAAAGAAGCTCTTGCCAGCAAAGATAGTGAGAAATGGATGAAAGCTATGCAGGAAGAATTTAAATCATTGAAGTACAACGAAACGTGGAACTTAGTACATGCACCGAAAGGAAAGAACATAGTATCATGTAAATGGGTCTTCAAGCTAAAGACAGGTGAAGATAAAACTTCGAACAAGCACAAGGCACGACTGGTGGCGAGGGGTTTTAGTCAAAAATTCGGAGTTGATTACGACGGAGTATTCGCACCAGTGGTGCGGCAAGCAACTCTCCGAATATTGTTAACACAGGCATGGAGTCAAGATCTCATAATAAGGCATTTAGACGTAAAGACAGCCTTCTTTAACGGAGAACTGACAGAGGAGATATATATGGAACAACCTGAAGGGTTTGAAGGAGAAGACAAAAGTCTTGTTTGTAAATTAAACAAGAGTTTATACGGATTAAAACAGGCTGCCAGGATCTGGAATCAGAAACTTGATGAAATATTGACAAATCTTGAGTTTCGTAAGAGTAACATTGATGCATGTTTATATATTAAGATTGTTGATAACCAAAGGGTTTACATAATAATATACGTAGATGATATATTGATCGCAGCAAAAGATACTCAAATAATTGACTCAATTGAAGAAGAACTTAAACATAATGTTGAGATAACTAGTTTAGGGTTATTGAAGAATTATTTAGGTATAAGTATTGTAAAAGACGATCAAGGAATATACAGCTTAAATCAAGCGGCGTATATAGACTATTGGGAGGGTGCGTGATGCAAGCGCCTCTCCCGAGGTAGGCGAGTACTATGTCCACGAGGCGTAAATGGAGCAGTTCGCAACTATATTTTACAGTTATCTGTAGTGTTTTAGTGGTCCAATCAAACTTGTATTATTATGTTGTTTTTGGAAAATAACTGTTAATAGTGAACTTCATTAACTTAATTTCATTGAACTTAATTTAATTTACAATATATTATAAAATATAATTATAAACAACTATTAGGTAAGGTTATGTTTCATGTACAATTAGTTCAGGTTAAGTTATTGTTTTTTGATTAATAAACTAGCAAGGCTGTGCTGTAGGGTCCGAGATCTAGCTCATATTCGCACAGTCACCTTAAATGTATCAATTAGCCTGCAAAACACGTGCACAACACAAAATGAGGTTAGTTTATGTTTTGCGACTTTTAGGTCTTATGTAGAATTATGTAGAACACGTGCACAACACAAAATGAGTGTACTTTATGGTTTGGGACTTTTAGATTATATTGTAACTTTCTTATAAAACAAGCAATCAAACTAGACAAACCCTTTTACTCAAACTTAATAATGAGAATATATTGCTGAATTGTGAATGTAATTTGAAAATAAATTTCTCTTTTAGCTCAACTTGAGTGTAAAAATCTTGGAAATCTATTAAATTTACATTTCTTGTTGTTTCTCCTATTATTCGTACATTTGTCAATACAAAACTTATAGTGTCCCCCCATTACGAAGTTATCGATGAACGATCTGTTGCTTTGCTGTGCTGTGAACCACAGAATTGTATACTTATGAGTTATGACAGCTAGGCAACAACATAGTGCGCCGTAAGGCGTAAGCCGTAAACTACTGCACATCTGTAGGCCGATATTTCTCCGTTTCTCCGCCACGATTTTCCGATTCACCGATTCACCGATTTTCGTCTCTCTTCCACGGGGCATGCACGGTGCCAATAGACAAACTGTTAAACAAGTTTGGGATGAGGGATTCCAAAATATCAAATATACCATTGGATGTTGGGTATTATAAACTGGACCGACTGGAGCCTATGAAGAATAGTGAAATATACCAACAATTGATCGGAGGATTGCTATACATTGCAGTGAACACGAGACCAGATATATTGGCTAGTGTAACCATACTAAGTCAACACAATAAAGATCCAAAAGAATTGGATTGGAATGAAGCAAAGAGAGTGTTGAGATATTTAAAGAAGACTAGAAATAAAAGACTTGTATTAGGTGAACCCAGGTCAGATAGTGTATTGTATGGGTATGTAGACGCTGATTGGGCGGAAGATAAAGCGAATAGAAAACCGAATAGCGGCTACATATTTATATTGCAGGGTGCTCCTGTTAATTGGGGATGCAGAATGCAGAGTTGTGTGTCACTATCGTCGACTGAAGCTGAGTACAGTACACAGCATTGGCCGAAGGATGTCAAGAAGCAATCTGGTTAAAGCAGGTGATAAGGGAATTTGTAGAAATTGGAACCGAAAGTAGTTTTGTACGAACACAACCAAAGCTGTCTAAAGCAACTGGAAAACCATAAATTCAGTAATCGAACAAAGCATATTGACACAAAATATCACTTTGTGAAGGAGTTGTATGAAACGCGAGTTTTTGATTTTCTGCATTGTCCGACTGAGGACATGGTAGCTGATATGTTAACCAAGCCGCTAAGTAGGGTAAAGTTGGAATACTTAAGTGTCAAGGGTGGTCTGTCTGACTGATTGAGGGGTAATTATAGTTGAGAGGGGGTGTTGAAGTATTCAACAACAATTATTTTTGGTTTAAGTGGACAAACGGTTTTCATGGATACTAAATGTGATTCTATCAACCAATGATCTATCGACTGAGGGAAACTCGATGCGACTGTCTTACTGTCCAGCGTTTTTATTGGTTTGTCTAGTTTTTCAGTCTGACAGATAAAAAAGTCAGAGAACACATGATTCTCTTTTTGTATCATTATTACCGGTTAATTAAATAGTTTTTGTACGACGAATTGTGTGTTTTATTATCTCTAAATCGAACAGGTTATGGGCCCAGAGATAATAAATTAAGGGTACAATCGCGCGTACGTGTAGTGTTCGCGGAAGCTCTAGAAAACCCGTATAATGGCGAGTATGTGAATAATGCTTTAAGGGAATACTTAAAGGGTAAGGGCATAAAAATACAGTACACCGCTGGCTACTCTCCAGAGCAAAATGGGGTTGCTGAGAGGAATAATAGGTCACTAGTTGAGATGGCTCGGTGTATGTTAATTGATGCAGATTTACCAAAGAAATTTTGGGGTGAAGCAATAGTTACGGCCAATTATTTGCAAAATCGACTACCTACCCAGTCAAAACAAAAAACACCTGTTGAGTTATGGCACAAAATTAAACCTGACGTGTCGAGTTTGCTGATATTTGGGTCTAAAGTTTATAGTCACATTCCAAGGGAACTAACTAAAAATAAATTTGATAAAAAGGCGGAGTCTCTAGTTTTCGTGGGATATTCTGATGAATCCAAAGCATTTAGATTGTTAAATAAAGATACAGGGCGTATAAAGATTAGTCGTAGTGTGGTGTTCCCTGAAAGTAATATGCACTATACTGAAGAAAATAATGTAAGAAAGGAAGAAAAGAAAGAATTTTTCCGGGAAGTACACTTTCATTTCACAAAGGAACAACAGAAAAATGAACCAAACAACGCAGAACAAAATGAGGTCGCAGATTTCGAAAACATCGAGGAAGTAGAAGAAACTACAGAAGAATGTAGTACTTCTCTAGGTTCATATACGGTACAATCTTACGACAGCGATCACAGCTATCAACAAAGCGAAGAGGAACCTGACATTAATGACAGGGGTAACCGTACAAAATCAAATAGAGTAAATAAAGGAGTTCCACCCAAGCGCTACACACCCGAGCGCTACACAGCGAAGTTAGTTGAATTACAAGAAATAGAGCCCAAAAACTTTAAAGAAGCTCTTGCCAGCAAAGATAGTGAGAAATGGATGAAAGCTATGCAGGAAGAATTTAAATCATTGAAGTACAGCGAAACGTGGAACTTACATTCACCGAAAGGAAAGAACATGGTATCATGTAAATGGGTCTTCAAGTTAAAGACAGGTGAAGATAAAACTTCGAACAAGCACAAGGCACGACTGGTGGCGAGGGGTTTTAGTCAAAAATTCGGAGTTGATTACGACGAAGTATTCGCACCAGAGGTGCGGCAAGCAACTCTCCGAATATTGTTAACACAAGCATGGAGTCAAGATCTCATAATAAGGCATTTAGACGTAAAGACAGCCTTCTTAAACGGAGAACTGACAGAGGAGATATATATGGAACAACCTGAAGGGTTTGAAGAAGAAGACAAAAGTCTTGTTTGTAAATTAAACAAGAGTTTATACGGATTAAAACAGGCTGCCAGGATCTGGAATCAGAAACTTGATGAAATATTGACAAATCTTGAGTTTCGTAAGAGTAACATTGATGCATGTTTATATATTAAGATTGTTGATAACCAAAGGGTTTACATAATAATATACGTAGATGATATATTGATCGCAGCAAAAGATACTCAAATAGTTGACTCAATTGAAGAAGAACTTAAACATAATGTTGAGATAACTAGTTTAGGGTTATTGAAGAATTATTTAGGTATTTTTATTTTTTTTTTATTTATTTACATTTATTCAGGAAGATAACAGGGTTTCCCCCAAAAACACTTCCATATAAATACATATATATTGCCTATGCTAGAACAAAAAAAAATCATACAAAGATACATAAATGAGAAAATAAACCTTTTCACTCAAAAAAACTCCCAGAATGCAACAGTTACACAAAAATTCAAAATAGTTCTTATAATGAAGTTCTTTTCCATCTTCATTCTAATAATCCTTAACAAAACAAAATCAAACAAAATTGCACAATTAAAAATCAAAAATTAAATTAATTCAAGTGCTGGCTTGAGTAAAAACAAATACTGCAGTACGGAACTGTGATAAGGTGAGAAAAAATATATCCATATTTGAGCCAGTGGTGTTATACAGTGTGGTCATTCTGTGCATTGGTGAGTTAACTCCCAAGTTCGTGCGTTGGGGGTTGGAATAAAAAGTCACTGTTTGTCTTGCCTCCAGACGGGGTACGTTAAAACTAACATAAGACATTAATTGATGACAGTCGAATTGGTTATTGATAATTTTGTACAATGTAATAAGACCTGTAGAATTACGTCTGCACTCAAGAGATAAAACACCGTATCTTCGCATCGCCGATTCATACGAAGGTGAAATGTCAGCACTAAAAAAACTTGAAATCTAAAAACTTAAAAAATTTTCTTTGTACTTTCTCAATGCGTTGTTTGTGAACGTTATAAAACGGGTTCCAGACAACACTGCCGTACTCCAGAATAGGAACAACAAGAGATTTAAACAGATGCAAAACACACTGCATATTATTGAATGGCTTTGAAGTTCTACAAATGAACCCATAAATCCTAAAGGCTCTCCTTGCAATACTGTCTATGTGAAATTGAAAAGTTAACCGCGAATCAAACAGCACTCCCAAGTCCATCATCTCAGAAACAGAACTCAAATTATGTGATTCCAGTCGATACCGAAACAAAACTTGTTGACGCTTACGCGTAAAAGATATAGATTTACATTTTTCATTATTCAATGTTAACTTATTTGCTTTACAAAAGTTCACAAAACTGTCCAGGTCACGCTGCAAGAGCATACAATCTGAAAGTGAATCAATCTGTCTATAAATTTTAAGGTCGTCTGCATATAAAACAAATTTACTGAAGCGAAAAATATTTGTTATGTCGTTAATAAATAAAATAAACAAGATTGGCCCCAGATGGGACCCCTGGGGGACACCAGATGGCACGGGAACAAACTCAGATCTGACACCATTAACAGCCGCAGCCTGAGACCTATTGACTACGTATGAGTCGATCCATCTGAGCAGGTCACCATGAAATCCAATAACCTCGAGCTTTTTTAGTAAAATTCTGTGATTAACTCGGTCAAATGCCTTCTGAAAATCTGTGAAAACAACATCAACCTGCCCTGATGAGACGACCACGTCATGGATATATTCACTATAATTTAGCAGATTCGTTACAGTTGATCTTCCCTTGGAAAACCCATGCTGCTCCGGTATTATAAGATGCCTCGTAGCACCACATATAAATTGAGTAACAATCTTTTCAAACATCTTAGCAAAAATACACAATTTCGAAATTGGCCTATAGTTATTAACTTGATCGGTCTGACCACTCTTAAATACTGGCGTTATTAAAGCTTGTTTCCAAATAATAGGAAAGTGCCCCTCACGTAATGACTTATTGAATATTAAAAGGAGGGGACAATGTAGTGATCTGGCACAAGCTCGCACAAAAGCTGCAGGTACACCATCGGGCCCAGGTCCCTTGCCAATATTCAAACTATGCATCACATCAGACAACTCAACATCACTTATTCTACCAATATTAATAGTATCCGCAAACACATCATCAGGCCGCTGCAAGTTACTTGTGGCGTCACCATCAATTAAATTTTCGTCCTCATAAACTGACTGAAAATAGTTATTAAACATGTCGCAAATTTTGCGGGCATCAGTTGCCACCATATTGTTAAAACGCATGGTTTGCGGAAGTGGTATAAGTATTGTAAAAGACGATCAAGGAATATACAGCTTAAATCAAGCGGCGTATATAGACTATTGGGAGGGTGCGTGATGCAAGCGCCTCTCCCGAGGTAGGCGAGTACTATGTCCACGAGGCAATATTCGCGCCATAAATTTTAAAGTTTTAAATCAGTCCTGCCAACCCAGACGTACCAACCCACGCGCGCTATCGGCATGCCGACCGGGGCGTTATATTTTTAAACGATGCCGCCTTCTTGTTTTAAATGGGGTTTGAGCGGCCATTTTTGAACACCATCTTCTTATTTTAAAATTTTAAAGTGCCGCCACGCACCATTTAAATATTCGCGCCATAAACTTTAAAGTTTTAAATCAGCCCTGCCAACCTCCAGACGTACCAACCCACGCGCGCTATCGGCATGCCGACCGGGGTTATATTTTTAAACGATGCCGCCTTCTTGTTTTAAATGGGGTTTGAGCGGCCATCTTTGAACACCATCTTCTTATTTTAAAATGTCAGCCCCGAGTACCATCTTCTTATTTTCAAATGTTAACTCTTAAATGATACCATCTTCTTGGCAGGCGCAAACCGAAAAATCAAAATTTCGAATTCCCGCGCGCAAACCAATAAAATTCAAATTTTCGAGCCATTTTAAATAGGATAATTAATATTACATACAAAAATATTTGTGTTTAAATAAGAACAATGCGATGAGAATTGTATTCAAATATGTAAACAACAGATTACAAATAGGCTGTACCTAGCACTTATCAGTATTAGCAGGATGTTGTGCTATTCTACTGAACTTTGCCGATAATACAAAAAAAAATATCCGGCTCAATTCTGTCGGGTCTAGGTGACGGATTTTACGATTGTTGATGGCTATGTCGTAGTCTTCTTACGTTCAACAAAAAACGCCGATATTCACAGAATTCGTCACCTATACATGACAGAATTCAGCCGGATATTTTTGTACTATCGCAAAAGTTTCAAGTTCTGTTCTTCGTATAATTTGAAAGGAAATACCTGATCATTTCGCTGAACAACTCAGAATAATATTATGAAGTATATTTGGTTGCCTACTCATTTCGAACCCCATCTTAAGTAAAATTCTACGTATTTTAAATTACATTTCAAATCACGTGAACGCCATCTACAATCTCTCAGTGGTCGTGTTCACAACTAAGTGGCTAGTTTTGAGATAAAGCACCTTTCCGGTCGACACTTGACGGCATTTGTGTATGAGACTTTGTTCATACAGAGTCAAACCCACAAATTAACTACCTGTTCACCTATTCGAGATGGAAATGTTTTCAATTCTCACTTTATGTAGCCTACCAAATGGTATCAGATTTTGTTTACATAAATTTCAGAATACTTAAATGAATGTATTCTTACATTATTTGGTACTTTATTAGATTTTTTATATAAAGAAGTCAGTATTACAAACAACACCATTGTCACCAATAGAGATGTAAGCAACAAGGTAAATATTAAAAACTTAGAAAATATTTATCTCGCTGCATAGGTTGTTGAACGCTTACTGCAAATTAATATAAACGTTAGCGACTTACATCAATTTAGAATCAATTATTTAAATTTTAGTATTGACGGGCAGAGCAAATTAAAAAAGGGCTTGATTTTAGCAATAACGTTTTACAAACAATCAATTTGATAGACCCAGAAGTAATTTTAAGTTCTGAAAAAAGAAACTATTTTTCCGTTTGTAATTCATTTTCCATATTTATCGACGAATGTGCAACAACTGGACACCGAGTGACTCCTACTTCGCAATTCTTTGAAATTAGTTGAGAGAATTGCATCACATTTGCTCTTTTATCAGCAAACACAAAAACGTTTATTATATATTATACTTACTTCTATGCGACTCTTTCCATCAATTCACAACACATCGGTAGTTCTTAATAATACGGTGAATAAAGTCAGGTAAATAAAAATCTGCAAATAAAATTGAAATATTTACTCTACACAGCCAAAAAAAATTATACAGATAGCTGTTTACGCGTAATTGACTTTTATTGAATAAACAGTTAGTATAATTAGTTAGTCTAATTTTTGACGACTCGATAATGACTCCATAGTACCTACTTGAGATACACAACATACTCGTTAGGCAAAATTGTCACTAATTCATTCACCAACTATATTAAGGATAAAAACATAGACAACGTACATAAAAATGTCATTTATTATCATGCTTGACCCATCATTACGTAATTATAAAGTATCTTGGGCGCCCGCGCCAACGACTCAGCCCGACTCGACGCGAGCGCGCCCGAACCGACAAAATTCAAAGATAACGGTCGAACCCAGCCCGCCGGTCTACAGAGCGCGCCCGAACGAAGTCAAGTCGATGTTAGAGCGAGAACAATCGATGCTAGAGAGAGAACTCACTACGATTTTATTTTCGGTGCGCGCAAGGAATCAAAAATCAATAATGATACATTAATTAACAAAATATATTTTGAACTTTTTGTTGATTATTTTAATATGTATGTTGTTCAGATGATAAGAAATGTCCCAACAATATGTTTGACTTTGTCAAGGCATTTCACAGAATAGTATCATCCTGGTCTGCCATAAAAGGGTATTTTTTAAATCAAGGAGGTGAGGACAGCTGTACTTTAATTAGTTTATTATTATTTTATTATTAGTTGGACTGTATATTTGACAGATTGAGAGATGTAGATGAATCGATCACATTCATTTCACTCTTAAAAATTCCCAAATAAGTGTTTTGTTATTATATATTATGTATGAATAACCTCATGGTATCATGGCTGAGGGACGCTAGCAATAACTTCGTAAAAAACGCGTTTTTCCGTTTCGTACCGACCCTTAAGTTCTGAAAAAGAAACTAAAACCTTCAAAAATGTATCAATTCATCTTTATGAAATAGACATATCTGGTATTTTGTATCTTGATGATGTAATACAATGTAAGTTAGCAATGTTAAAAAATTAATCTTTGCATATTATTTTAATAAGTTAATGATTACCTTTGTTAGGAATAATGTGCAAAATCTGTATTCTAAGATAAAAGAGTTATGTATAAAAAATCCAAATGAATTTAATTATACGGTGTTAGATTATCTTAGTCTTTCTAACACACTCTAAAACCATAACATAATCATATTTAGTCTTCAGTTTGTCATCGTCATTCAACCAACATGTATCATAAGTCTTCAATTGTATTATTAATATTAGCGTATTTGTTCATACGAATAGTTTCTATAAAAATTAGAATAAGACGCCAATCAGTCGCTCAGGACTCTAACGCATGCGATAACGTTATTTCACATATTACGCGTGAAAAGACATTGAATGATTTTACCGATGAGGAGTTAAGATTATTCCCCATAAAATATCTACGAACACATGTATCTGCACAACAACTGCAAAATGTATGGTATAAACTACCAAAGGCGTATCTGGAAGATGATGAGTTGAAATCGAAATTACCCTGCTACAAGCATTACAATACTCCGGACCAGATGACACAATACGATGGACCACCACCTTCACGAAAAGAATGTCAATTTTGTAAAATATTGAAAATGTAGATACAAATTGATGATTTATCTAAATAAATGTACATATTAAACGAATTATGTTGTATTATTTATTTTTAGTCATGTAAAAAAAAGGAGTTGGGGATTTTGTGGCCTAAATTTTCAGTATAAATAGGTGTAGCACAAGTATTTGAAGTATTTCTAGTCTTCAATAAGAAACACATCGCTACATATTACAAAAATGCAGTCTTCTTTAAGCCAACAACTAAACGCAATCGGTTTGTGTGCTCAAATACCGAGGAAGGCAATATGTGATTTGTCGATAAACGCCGCCTACCCCATAAAAGCTGCTCGAAGGATTACAACAACTAAATGGCCATCAGTGTTGGTGGAGATCGAAGCCGAGTCTCCGTTTGTGGTGTTTTTGCCCTCGAGGATTGCATCCATCATTACGGATCAGCAAATAGAGGAGTTGTCAGCAATGTGTCTGGTATTCCGAGGGCTTAAAAATGTCGGTAAGAGTTTGCAGGCACAACTCGTCGAATTTGTTGACAAATCAATTATTTAAGTAAATGTACTGTTCTGCATCTAATAAACAGTCGCAATAAAATATTTAAAATCTGAATATCGTGTTTTATTTATTAGAGTAAATATATAAAATTTGAAATCGTGTTTTTATTTATTAGAGTAAATAATTTTTGTTTTAAAATTCCTGAAATAAACGAAGTAGTTTCGAAGGTAAGTAAAGGGTATTTTACACTATACTACTTTCGTCTTATTCTAATTTTTAAGACATAGACAACGCACATAAAAATGTCATTTATTATCATGGTTGACCCATCATTACGTAATTATAAAGTATCTTGGAGCTATTCATAACACTATTTGGTATACAAGTGACACAACAAAATGGTTTAGCATACACTCTACAAATTAGTTTTCTATTTAATCTTATTCTCGCTGCTATCATCCATCAATATTTTCACGACATAACTTTAAAACGCTCCATATGACGTCTACGCAGGACGTGCACTTATTTATGAGTTTTTATAAAACATTCACGACAAAATGGTTTACCACAATCACTACAAATTAGCTTTGTATTTAAACTCCTTCTCTGTGCCTTTTTCCATCCATATTTTTGTGAAATAACTCTATAACACTCCGTACAGCGTCTGCGCACTGCTCCATTCTCTAATGTGTGTCCTTCTAAACTATTGGATGTAGCTCTATCGTAAGGTTCCACATCAACATTATCTAAATGAATAGATTGATTCTGACGTAGATTTTGCACTTGTAAACCTATGGGGTCGTCAATGGCAATTCTATCTTGAACAATATTTTTCTCTGATTTATCGATATTTTCTCGTAAATCATATGGGAATGAATCTTCAACTTCTAAATGAATAGATTGATTCTGAAGTAGACTTTGAGGATGTAAGCCTTCGACATTGTCAGTAGCGCTTCTAGCTTGAACAATAGTTTTCTCTGATTTATCGACATGTCGTCGAAAACCATAAGGGATTGATATGTAACCCCGATGATTATTAAAAATTAGCCCCATGTTTAGCTCTTCAGCGGTAGAGGTATACTAAGTGAGTGTGTGCAACTTTGCAAACGAGTTATTCTAGATTTTTCTATAGTATTTTTGTATATGTAATTAGGTGGGTGGGGATACTGCGCATAGCAACAATGGATCACAAATATATTTGAGTCGCAGTTGGGTTTGGATTAGCGCATATATACTTGAGTCACATTTGAGTCACATTTGAGTCTTTTTTTTTAGTCAGGCTTGTGTCATGGTATATTGTGTTGATATTGCTCTATACTACATCATACTATACAGTTTGGGTTATCACAAATATTCTTGAGTCATTCTTGAGTCACATTTGAGTCACATTTGAGTCAGCCTTGAGTCACATTTGAGTCATCTTTGAGTCACATTTGAGTCATTTTTTTGAGTCAGGCTTGTGTCATATGGTATATTGTGTTGATATTGCCCGATACTACATCATACTATACAGTTTGGGTTATCACAAATATTCTTGACTCATTCTTGAGTCACATTTGAGTCACATTTGAGTCAGCCTTGAGTCACATTTGAGTCATCTTTGAGTCACATTTGAGTCATTTTTTTGAGTCAGGCTTGTCATATGGTATATTGTGTTGATATTGCCCTATACTACATCATACTATACAGTTTGGGTTATCACAAATATTCTTGAGTCATTCTGAGTCACATTTGAGTCACATTTGAGTCAGCCTTGAGTCACATTTGAGTCATCTTTGAGTCACATTTGAGTCATTTTTGACTCAGGTTTGTGACATATGGTATACTATGTTGACATTGCCCTATACTACATCATACTATACAGTTTGGGTTATCACAAATATTCTTGAGTCATTCTTGAGTCACATTTGAGTCACATTTGAGTCACATTTGAGTCAGCCTTGAGTCACATTTGAGTCATCTTTGAGTCACATTTGAGTCATTTTTGAGTAAGGCCTGTGTCATATGGTATATTGTGTTGATATTGCCCTATACTACATCATACTATACAGTTTGGGTTATCACAAATATTCTTGAGTCATTCTTGAGTCACATTTGAGTCACATTTGAGTCAGCCTTGAGTCACATTTGAGTCATCTTTGAGTCACATTTGAGTCATTTTTTTGAGTCAGGCTTGTGTCATTATATATTGTGTTGATATTGCCCTATACTACATCATACTATACAGTTTGGGTTATCACAAATATTCTTGAGTCATTCTTGAGTCACATTTGAGTCACATTTGAGTCAGCCTTGAGTCACATTTGAGTCATCTTTGAGTCACATTTGAGTCATTTTTGAGTCAGGCCTGTGTCATATGGTATATTGTGTTGATATTGCCCTATACTACATCATACTATACAGTTTGGGTTATCACAAATATTCTTGAGTCATTCTTGAGTCACATTTGAGTCACATTTGAGTCAGCCTTGAGTCACATTTGAGTCATCTTTGAGTCACATTTGAGTCATTTTTTTGAGTCAGGCTTGTGTCATATTATATATTGTGTTGATATTGCCCTATACTACATCATACTATACAGTTTGGGTTAACACAAATATTCTTGAGACATTCTGAGTCAGATTTGAGTCACATTTGAGTCAGCCTTGAGTCATTCGTGTTTGGGGAAACGACTTTCGTGTTTGGAGAAACATCTTTCGTGTTTGGAGAAACATCTTTCGTGTTTGGAGAAACAACTTTAGTGTTTGGTGAAACGACTTTAATGATTGGAGAAACAGCTTTCGTGTTTGGAGAAACAGTTTGACTTTTTGGGTTGTGCTGAGTTGGGTTCGGATTTTGGGGTTTTGGTTGGGTTGGGTTTGATTTTTGGGTTGGGCTGAAACTTGCATGGTGTAAACTTCTCCATGAGGGGTGGTTAAACAACTTTCGTGTTGTATCCCCACCTCCAAACCTCAACCAGTCAAACAAAGTCATTGATGATAGGATCTTTATTATACCATACTTTGCATATACTACTATTACAACAGTGATCAGACATTAAAAAAACCAACGATTGTGTCACTCATCCTGACAATTTGTGTCAACCAACCTGACAATTTGCGTCAGTCAAGCCGTCAATCGTGTCAACCGACCGGACAAAGAATACGAGAAGTATCTACTTATTATTGAAGTATGAATCTCATCTTCAATGGAAAAACTACATTCTGGGGATTATCGTAAAAATGACAACCGACAACAATGTGGAGATATATCACAAAGTAATGAAATGCTAGTTTTAACCAACAATATTCGAGAGTGTAATGGCAACTACAAGAACGAAATGAATTAGCTACCGGTAAAGATGCTGTAAATGACACTGTGCTTGGAATTGTATGCATTCTTATGGGATTTTGTTTCATACAGCCCCAATACTGCAAAATAGCATTGTTTCTTATGTAAAACACACACAAATCCTTTCAATATATAAGATCTTTGTGTGCAGAGCATTATATTTTTATAGACAGTTCTCAAGTAGTTTTTAGGGTTCTCTTTAAGGTTTATAGCGCTTCTAACGTATCCATATGACTTCTGCCAGTAGGTATAAATATGTGGTACCAAACAATCGACTCTCATTTAACTTACAGCAGTGACCTAACATAAAAACCAACGATTGCAGTCGATCTGACAATTTGTGTCAGTCAATCCATTAATTGTGTCAGACGACCTGACAATTTGTGTCAGTCAAGCCGTCAATCGTGTCAACCGACCGGACAAAGAATACAAGAGGTGGTATCTAACGGTGCGTAATCAATTCGTTTTATGGGAGTTGGAAAGTTTAATGAAAATTATATCATGTTTACCATATACCATTTTTAAATAAATAGATGTGTTAAATGCATTTCTTGCGTTTTATTTCATAGGTTAAGAAGTGATATAATTTTCATTAAACTTTCCAACTCACATAAAACGAATTGATTGCGCACCGTTAGATACCACTTCTCGTATTCTTTGTCCGGTCGGTCGGTTGATACGATTGACGGCTTGACTGACGCAAATTGTCAGGTTGGTTGACACAAATTGTCAGGTTGCGTAAATTTAAAAATATCTATGTTTTGTTCTAGAACATTTCAATATGACGTAATCATCGATGAACATGGATTACATCACTCTTATTATGGATTAATGATGTTTCACTATAATTTAAATAGCCAAATTTAATTAAATAATTTTCTACATACTTTTCATCAATTTCGGAACTTTCCATGTTTGAAATAAATAGGAAAACAATTTGTATTAATAACGTCATAATGTCTAGTGCTATTCAGCCAAGATTGATCTATTGATTGAAATCGGATTGCTTTACTTATCGTAAACAGTGTGACTTATCCATATCTAGACTCCTTGTCTTCCTTGTACTCGCTCTTACGATAAAAACTTGTTTATTTCGTTTAAAAAGATAAGACTAACCACAACAGTGAAAAAAAACAGCGCTTGCTAGTTTACATGTAATTATGACAAAATGTATCATATAGTACCCAAATAACAATTTAACATTGTTTCTTATGTAAATCAAGCACAAATTTGACGAATTTCACGGCCATCTTGTCTGCAATTAATAAGCTTTGTTCTTATTGGTTGACGATAATTTACCGTTATAAGTGCAAAAATTTAAATAGTTGATTCTAAATTGATGTAAATCTAACGTTTATATTAATTTGTGGTAAGCGTTCAACTACCTATGCTGCGAGATAAATATTTTCTAAGTTTTTAATATTTTCCTTCTTTATTGGTGATAATGGTGTTGTTTGTAATACTGACTTCTTTTTAGCGCGCACCGAAAATAAAATCGTAGTGCGTTCTCTCTCTAGCATCGATGGTTCTCTCTCTCTAACATCGACGTGTGAGTTACTACTGATAAGTGCTACTACTGGTAAGAGCTACTGCATCCTGTTTGTAATCTATTGTTTGCAATTATTTCCGTATGTAATATTAATAGAGACGTTGTGGAAAACTTTAAAATTTATCCTATTTAAAATGGCGCGAAAATTTGAATTTTATCGGTTTGCGCGTGGGAATTCGAAATTTTGATTTTCGGTTTGCGTCTGCCAAGAAGATGGTATCGTTTAAGAGTTAACATTTTAAAATAAGAAGATGGTACTCGGGTTGACATTTTAAAATAAGAAGATGGTGATCAAAGATGGCCGCTCAAACCCCATTTAAAACAAGAAGGCGGCATCGTTTAAAAATATAACCCCCGGTCGGCATGCCGATAGCGCGCGTGGGTTTGTACGTCTGGGGGTTGGCAGGGCTGATTTAAAACTTTAAAGTTTATGGCACGAATATTTAAATGGTGCGTGGCGGCACTTTAAAATTTTAAAATAAGAAGATGGTGTTCAAAGATGGGCGCTCAAACCCCATTTAAAACAAGAAGGCGGCATCGTTTTAAAAATATAAAGCCCCGGTCGGCATGCCGATAGCGCGCGTGGGTTGGTACGTCTGGGGTTGGCAGGACTGATTTAAAACTTTAAAATTTATAGCGCGAATATTTAAATGGCTTGAATTCTAAAGAGCGCGCGGACCAGTGCAGCGTTCTCTCTCTAACATCGACGTGTGACTCATACACTCACGTCCCCCGGTTCGGGCGCGCTCGGTAAACCGATTGGCGCACTAGGGGTCACTCAAGGGCGTCCAAGCTGGCCCAATACCTACTTACAATATATTATAAAATATAATTATAAACAACTATTAGGTAAGGTTATGTTTCATGTACAATTAGTTCAGGTTAAGTTATTGTTTTTTGATTAATAAACTAGCAAGGCTGTGCTGTTGGGTCCGAGATCTAGCTCATATTCGCACAGTCACCTTAAATGTATCAATTAGCCTGCAAAACACGTGCACAACACAAAATGAGGTTAGTTTATGTTTTGCGACTTTTAGGTCTTATGTAGAATTATGTAGAACACGTGCACAACACAAAATGAGTGTACTTTATGGTTTGGGACTTTTAGATTATATTGTAACTTTCTTATAAAACAAGCAATCAAACTAGACAAACCCTTTTTCTCAAACTTAATAATGAGATTATATTGCTGAATTGTGAATGTAATTTGAAAATAAATTTCTCTTTTAGCTCAACTTGAGTGTAAAAATCTTGGAAATCTATTAAATTTACATTTCTTGTTGTTTCTCCTATTATTCGTACATTTGTCAATACAAAACTTATAGTGTCCCCTCGTTACGAAGTTATCGATGAACGATCTGTTGCTTTGCTGTGCTGTGAACCACAGAATTGTATACTTATGAGTTATGACAGCTAGGCAACAACATAATGCGCCGTAAGGCGTAAGCCGTAAACTACTGCACATCTGTAGGCCTATATTTCTCCGTTTCTCCGCCACGATTTTCCGATTCACCGATTCACCGATTTTCGTCTCCCTTCCACGGGGCATGCACGGTGCCAATAGACAAACTGTTAAACAAGTTTGGGATGAGGGATTCCAAAATATCAAATATACCATTGGATGTTGGGTATTATAAACTGGACCGACTGGAGCCTATGAAGAATAGTGAATTATACCAACAATTGATCGGGGGATTGCTATACATTGCAGTGAACACGAGACCAGATATACTGGCTAGTGTAACCATACTAAGTCAACACAATAAAGATCCAAAAGAATTGGATTGGAATGAAGCAAAGAGAGTGTTGAGATATTTAAAGAAGACTTGCTTAACCTGTTTAAGTATAAGAGGCAAGGGAAGGAACCCTTTAATAAAGAAGACTAGAAATAAAAGGTGAACCCAGGTCAGATAGTGTATTGTATGGGTATGTAGACGCTGATTGGGCGGAAGATAAAGCGAATAGAAAACCGAATAGCGGCTACATATTTATATTGCAGGGTGCTCCTGTTAATTGGGGATGCAGAATGCAGAGTTGTGTGTCACTATCGTCGACTGAAGCTGAGTACAGTACACAGCATTGGCCGAAGGATGTCAAGAAGCAATCTGGTTAAAGCAGGTGATAAGGGAATTTGTAGAATTGGAACCGAAAGTAGTTATGTAGGAAGACAACCAAAGCTGTCTAAAGCAACTGGAAAACCATAAATTCAGTAATCGAACAAAGCATATTGACACAAAATATCACTTTGTGAAGGAGTTGTATGAAACGCGAGTTTTTGATTTTCAGCATTGTCCGACTGAGGACATGGTAGCTGATATGTTAACCAAGCCGCTAAGTAGAGTAAAGTTGGAATACTTAAGTGCCAGGGCTGGTCTGTCTGACTGATTGAGGGGTAATTATAGTTGAGAGGGGGTGTTGAAGTATGCAACAATAATTATTTTTGGTTTAAGTGGACAAACGGTTTTCATGGATACTAAATGTGATTCTATCAACCAATGATCTATCGACTGAGGGAAACTCGATGCGACTGTCTTTCGGTCCAGCGTTTTTATTGGTTTGTGTAGTTTTTCAGTCTGACAGATAAAAAAGTCAGAGAACACATGCATTCTCTTTTCGTATCATTATTACCGGTTAATTAAATAGTTTTTGTACGACGAATTGTGTGTTTTATTATCTCTAAATCGAACAGGTTATGGGCCCAAACACGTTAGCTCACCTGTAAGAGATAATAAATTAAGGGTACAATCGCGCGTACAATCGCGCGTGTTCGCGGAAGGTCTAGAAAACCGGTATAATGGCGAGTATGTGAATAATGCTTTAAGGGAACACTTAAGGGTAAGGGCATAAAAATACAGTACACCGCTGGCTACTCTCCAGAGCAAAATGGGGTTGCTGAGAGGAAGAATAGGTCACTAGTTGAGATGGCTCGGTGAATGTTAATTGATGCAGATTTACCAAAGACATTTTGGGGTGAAGCAATAGTTACGGCCAATTATGTGCAAAATTGACTACCTACTCAGTCAAAACAAAAAACACCTTTTGAGTTATGGCACAAAATAAAACCTGACGTGTCGAGTTTGCTGATATTTGGGTCTAAAGTTTATAGTCACATTCCAAGGGAACTAACTAAAAATAAATTTGATAAAAAGGCGGAGTCTCTAGTTTTCGTGGGATATTCTGATGAATCCAAAGCATTTAGATTGTTAAATAAAGATACAGGGCGTATAAAGATTAGTCGTAGTGTTGTGTTCCCTGAAAGTAATATGCACTATACTGAAGAAAATAATGTAAGAAAGGAAGAAAACAAAGAATTTTTCCGGGAAGTACACTTTCATTTTACAAAGGAACAACAGAAAAATGAACCAAACAACGCAGAACAAAATGAGGTCGCAGATTTCGAAAACATCGAGGAAGTAGAAGAAACTACGGAAGAATGTAGTACTTCTCTAGGTTCAGATACGGTACAATCTTCCGACAGCGATTTTTAAGTGGACAAACGGTTTTCATGGATACTAAATGTGATTCTATCAACCAATGATCTATCGACTGAGGGAAACTCGATGCGACTGTCTTTCTCTCCAGCGTTTTTATTGGTTTGTCTAGTTTTTCAGTCCGACAGATAAAAAAGTCAGAGAACACATGCATTCTCTTTTTGTATCATTATTACCGGTTAATTAAATAGTTTTTGTACGACGAATTGTGTGTTTTATTATCTCTAAATCGAACATCTACAGTGTCATGAACAAATATAAATATGTCAGAATTTGAATTAGCTTTTTAACCTTGACGTTTCGTCAAAGTGGTACCTACCTAACATTTCCTATACAGAAATATATCCATTTTTTAATTATTTTTTTAAATACATATTTCTTAAAAAGCAACATAAAAAACTTTGATGTCACTACTGCTGAAAACTAGATAGCGCGACTCGCTCACATGCGAAGGCGACGCGCCCCATCACCGCTTGTCGCGCTATTCCGTACTTTCGGCACTGGTGACAAATAACTATTATTCTAGTGACGTAGTGTATGTAGTGTCATATGCTGATGCTTTGACAATACCTACGACTTATCTCAATAAAATAGATTCTCATGCAGCTAAACTATTAATTTTATATATTGTATGATAAAGTCAGGTACCTGGCCACATCAGATTTTTTTTACTTATACAGTGTGTCCACGAAAGTCCGCACCATATGGAAAACTTTTTTGCTGTGTATTTCTCAGAAAATTTTATTCTTGATGAAACTTGGCGGCTCATATGAAACCAAAACTGCAACAGTCAAATATGTAAATTTCGGTGCCATATACCGAGCGATTCAAAATATATGAATTTGTGATAAGAGTAAAGTACCTTTATTTTCATTATTATCGATAAACTTTATTTGGAAATATTGTTTAGAAGTAAAAATTATATTCAAATATAAAGTCAGAGCCACCTACCTTGAAAAAATATTTCCACTTCCTAATTATTACTCTTGTGACAAATATTAGTAAACGCCAGTGATACTAAGAGGTTCTTTTTAATCTATTTTTTAGAAATTTGCATACATTTTTTATTTTTTTGTTTTTATGGTATGATTTATTTTATGCTTTGGTGGTAGCGTCAATGGTGCCGGTGCACCTGAAAGCAGACGAAAGAAGGAGGGTATATGACGGACGCGGACAAGATGGCACCTCCAGACAAGAACATCGCCGACGCACGATGGAAGCCTGGCGGAAAGAATGGAACGAGGACAACAACGGCCGGTGGACGCACCGACTGATACCGGATTTGGATCAGTGGACCAGTAGAAAGCACGGAGACGTGACCTATGAGCTCACCCAAGCCCTAACGGGACACGGATGCTTTGGGGCCTACCTGTACAAATTTAAGAGGAGGGACAGCCCCGAATGCAGGCATTGTGGAGAGGAAGAAGACACTCTGGAGCACACGCTATTTGCATGTCCCCGCTGGGAGGTCTATAGGAGGGAGTGCCCATGCGGCGATGACCTCAGCGTGGGAGGAATGGTGCGGAGAATGCTGCAAAGCTCGGAAGCGTGGAAGCAGATTACCCGTACCATAGGAATGATACTCCGACGAAAAGACGAAGAAGACAGGCGACGAGGAGATAGAGAACCTCCCGCCCCTTAGTTATAAGGGACAGGGACGGTCTGCGGGACAGACGGAAAGGAAAGCAAACAGGAATGAAAGCGACCGGAAATCCGGCGCGGAAATGCTCCCGGAAAACCGGAGCATGAAAGAAAAGGGTCCTGGACATACCGGACCACGGACTTCTGGATACACCGTAGTCTGGGGAGGAGCCGCAGGAAAAAACCGCTGCTTCGGAAAATAGGTAACGATGTGTCCCAGTGAGTGCGCGAGGACGCCTGTAGTTAGGGGAAGTGCATAGACACTTAGAACTGTAGAGTAGTTAAGTAGTAGTTTATATGTTTACTTTTAAGGGTAATTATGTAAACCTGATAAGGTGTCAGCTCCAGCTGAGGGTAGTTGTAATTTGTTTTTTAAATAAAGTCACTAGAGCATAGCAGCTTCCTGGGCCCCTTCGCCCTTTTATTAAAAAAGAAAAAAGAAAGGTATGATTTATGTAGAACTAGCGCAAAATTATTCATTTTCTTGGTGCGAAGTTGATATTTCACCCTGTAGATATTAACATCATAAGTAGATATAATTCACGGGCTTTGGCTCAAACGGTGGAAGTCAGTCAGTGGAGAAATGACAGCAGTGTTAATGAAGTGCAGCTTGAGACGCCATCTGTCGGCTGGTAGTTTAAGGTTAGTGTGCTACCTGGCGGTCAGATATCGCGCCACCTGTCGGCCATTTTGTGCGACTTGTTTCAAGAAAAACTGCGCCGTCTGTCGGACGTTTTGTGTGCCATTTATTGGCCATATTGCGAATTGTTGCGCATGCGTGTCATCAGTTGATCGTTTTTTTATAATTTAAATTTATGTGTACCATTTATTGGTCATATTGCGAATTGTTGCGCATGCGTGTCATCTGTTGATCGTTTTATGGCCAGTTTTTAAATTAATCAAAAAATAACAAATTTTTTATAGTGCCATTTTGGCTATTTTCACAACACCATCGTATCAAAGCGGACAGGGGTGTTGTGGTGTTAGGGGGTAATTTTTCAATTAGTTTTTCGATACGGACCTTAGTTTAGGAGATATTGCCACTTTTTTAAATTTAACAAAAAAAAAATTTGTAGTGCCTTTTTGGCGATTTTTGCAGCGTCGTCGGGTCTGTAGTTGCCAAAGGGGACGCGGGCCCGTGGGTAATTTTTCAATTAGTTTTTGCCGATACAGACCTTAGTTTAGGAGATATGGCCAGTTTTTAAATTAATCAAAAAATAAAAAATTCTTTATAGTGCCATTTTGACAATTTTCACAACACCATCGTATCTGCAGTTGTCATAGCGGACAGGGGTATTGTGGTGTTAGGGGGTAATTTTTCAATTAGTTTTTCAATAGGTCTTGGCCATATTGTGAATTGTTGCGCATGCGTGTCACTGTTGATAGTTTTTTTTTTTAAATTTATTTAAAAAATACCCTTGTTCGGCCATTTTGTGAATTATTTGAAAATGTTTGCCCACGCGCCGTCTGTCAGTCGGTTTGTGTTGTAATATTTTTACTTAATTAAAAAAGTACCTTCTGAATATTTATAATTAAAAAATACCATTGAATTTTTTTTTTGTAGCATCGCGCTATGTTTATCATTGTTCATTGTTCATCTGTTCATCGTTTTTCTTGTATTTATAATAATTTTTTTAAATGCGTTTGAATAGGCTCGAACCGTTAGTCCGATCACTTTACAGGTAGACCCATAAGAACAATATAGCAGCAATTGTTTTTACTGAATGATACGTGTCATTTTCGAACCGAAAGTCAGCCATTTTGAACCGGAAGTCAAACCGGTAGTCATCCATTTTGAACCAGAAGTCGGTCATCTTAGGCATAACGAATCCAAGTCGACCATTTTGAACCGGAAGTAGTCCATTTTGAACCGGAAGTCGTCCATTTTGAACCTGAAATCATGCATTTTGGCACAACGAACCCAAGTCGGCCAATTTGAACCGGAAGTCAACCATTTTGAAGCGGAACTCAAACCGGAAGTCCCCCAGTCCAAACCGGAAGTCACCCAGTTCAAACCGGAAGTCTGCCATCTTGGGAGCAATGACCTCAAGTAAACCATTTTGAACCGGAAGTCGGCCATTTGAACCGGAGGTCATCCAATTTGAAGCGGAAATAGGCCATCTAGGGCGCAATGAACTCAAGTTAACCATTTTGAACCTGCAGTAGACCATTTTGAATCGGAGTTTACCGTTACCCTAGTATTGTCAGTATTTCACTTTCATCCTAAGAACGAAACCCTACAAATTTAGTAATATGACGTTGTTACACATAAGCTTACATTGTCGGTGTAAAATTTTGATGAAAAAAAATGTGACCAAAACGCCCATATTAGTATATTAACTTTTTTATATGCCGATGACCTTTATTGAACGCTGGAATCGATTACACATTGCAAATTAACAAAGTAACAGTACGGAATAGATGCCAATGCATCAACCTCGAATGAGACCGGTTTCCAGCTGTATGGATATGTGTGTTTTGAACGGAGAATTTATATTCGTAGAAACTTGCAAATACAAATTAATTAAAAAACAGAAAACTAAAAGAGACTTGTCTCAAATCCTTGTGGTAATTGACCCTGAAGTTCTTGTGGTAATAGACTAAGTATTTCGTTTACTGAAAAAAGCACTTGTTTTATTTTTTTTTGTTGTCGGGTTAGTTTCTACAATGGACTTACCGGAGTCCATTTTGTTACAGAACTAAACTCAACCATAATTTGCTGGCTGGTTTTTATAGTACGTTTGCGAGGAAAACGGCGACCTCACTTTCTAACGGCCAGCGTAATTGATAAAACGCGATATACGACTATACTTAATTGATTGCATCATACATAATGCAAATTGAGTGAATTTGAAGAATCAGGTTGGAGTCTAATAGAAATTATACATCTTAATGTGAATATAAACTATTATTAACCGATAACAGTTGGATTTTTTATTGAACTACCCTTAGATATTAGTAGAAAAAAGGGTGTATTAAATATCAAAAATTAAGATGAGTTGAGTTCCAGCTCAATTTGACTGGTTAATTAAAAGGGGTCTAAATTCGTTTTACTTCCTGTCCAGGTAGAAAGAGATAGCTATAGTCAGATGGTTAGTATGACAAGGATAGCTGATATCGATGACATCATTACGAGAGACAATCTTATAAATTGCGGTCACAATTGGTATAATTGCTGCGTTTTGTGTGAACTTCCGGTTTTAGCGATACATCGAGATATTCATTGGAGATCGTCAGTTTCGTTTGAGACTTGCATCATGGAAGTCATACAGCAATTCGCCCTGAACGATTACCCAAGCACCATGGAACTACAGGAATCTATAACTCCATCACCAACAATTCTAAACGGCTACCCGAAGACTTCACCAGCATCCTCGGATGGATCCAAGAAACCATATCATTGTGAAGCTTGTGATAAAAGTTACACCTGTCGAAATAATTTAACACGTCATATGAAATCTTGCCACAATAACACTTATACAACGTATAACTGTTCGCAATGTGAGAAGAAATATATGAGAGCTGGAGGTTATCTCGACATATGAAGAAGTTTCATCAATCAACCATAATAAATCGATGGATTAAAGACGTCAATTCATTGGGAATAGTATCAATCTACTAAAAAATCTTTACATGCATGACTGGAAGTAGGTTTTACATGTAAACGAATGGAATAATAAAGATACTATAAAGAAATATTTTTTTTTTAATTATCGTCATAATGCTTACAATAAATGCACCAGCTAGTGCCAGGCTTTTCGAAATTCAATTGTTTGACAATGTTTCTGACCATTAAATATTAACTGCGACTCATTGCTTCTGAAATTTGTATATAAAATATTACCGTTGTCCCAGTATTTCACTTTCATCCTAAGAACGAAACCCTACAAATGTAGTTATATGACTTTTGTTACACATAAACTTACATTGTCGGTGTAAAATTTAGATGAAAAAAATGTGACCAAAACGTCCATATTAGTATATTAACTTTTTTATATACCGATAACATTTATTGAACGCTGGAATCGATTACGCATTGCAGATTAACAAAGTAATAGTACGGAATAGATGCCAATGCATCAACCTTGAATGAGACCGGTTTCCAGCTGTACGGGTACATGTGTGTGTTTTTAACGAAGAATTTATATTCGTAGAAACTTGCAAATTAAATAAACAACAACAGAATCGATTTCGAACGTTAAAACATAACATATTATTTAACACTTTCACTCAAAGTAAAAATAAACTAGCTGGTCCTATCGTCACGCAAACATAATAAAAGATTTATTCAACTTTACCCAACGCCGTTATCCATGTCGGACATCACATTCCTGTAATTACTTGGAGAATGAATTTTTCTGTTTTGTTTCGCATGAACGCAACAAAATCACCAAAGAATTTTGATGTATATGAAAATTAAGGAAGCTCTAAGATGACTTTATTTGACGCTGCTGTCTTGATTTTGGGTAGTGATATTTTTTAAAATAAACTGTTTTATGCTTAACATAGGAAATCTAAACAAACTAGAATACCAATTTTGGTGTTTCAAAGATGAAGAACAATTGAAAATAAATGTAATTGTAAAGGTGAATTAGACTGTTTACACAAAATTATGGTGTGCTTTGCACATTCCAAAGAATTAATTGCAAATTTTGTGCATTTAATTTCTAATATGTCGAGAGCACGCAACAAAACCATGCCTCGTTTAACATGAACTCAACAAAAGCTTCAAAGGAGCATCGAAGAATTTTGATGTATATACAAATTAAGGAAGCTCCTAAGATGACTTTGTTTGACGCTGCTGCCTTGATTTTATTTTGTAACACTTTAAAAATAAACTGTGTTATGCTTAACATAGGAAATCTAATCAAACTAGAGCACCAGATTTGGCGTTTCAAAGATGAACAATAATTGAAAATAAATGTAATTGTAAAGGGGCATTAGATTGTTTACGCTAAATTATGGTGTGCTTTGCACATTCCAAAGAATTAGTTCCGAATTTTATGCATTCGATTACTAATAGGTCGAGAGAATTTTGATGTAAATAAAAATTAAGGAAGGTCTAAGATGACTTTGTTTGACCCTGCTGCCTTGATTTTAGGTTGTGACATTTTAAAAATAAACTGTTTTATGCTTAACATAGGAAATCTAAACAAACTAGAATACCAATTTTTGTGTTTCAAAGATGAACAATAATTGAAAATAAATGTAATTGTAAAGGTGAATTAGACTGTTTACGCAAAATTATGGTGTGCTTTGCACATTCCAAAAAATTAATTGCAATTTTTGTGCATTTAATTTCTAATATGTCGAGAGCACGCAACAAAACCATGCCTCGTTTAACATGAACTCAACAAAAGCTTCAAAGGAGCATCGAAGAATTTTGATGTATATACAAATTAAGGAAGCTCCTAAGATGACTTTGTTTGACGCTGCTGCCTTTTGTGTTGCCTTTTGTAACACTTTAAAAATAAACTGTTTTATGCTTAACATAGGAAATCTAATCAAACTAGAGCACCAGATTTGGTGTTTCAAAGATTAACAATAATTGAAAATAAATGTAATTGTAAAGGGGAATTAGATTGTTTACGCTAAATTATGGTGTGCTTTGCACATTCCAAAGAATTAGTTCCGAATTTTATGCATTCGATTACTAATAGGTCGAGAGAATTTTGATGTAAATAATAATTAAGGAAGGTCTAATATGACTTTGTTTGACGCTGCTGCCTTGATTTTAGGTTGTGACATTTTAAAAATAAACTGTTTTATGCTTACCACAGGAAATCTAAACAAACTAGATAATAATTGAAAATAAATGTAATTGTAAAGGGGAATTAGACTGTTTACGCTAAATTATGGTGTGCTTTGCACATGCTAAAGAATTAATTCCAAATTTGAGGTCGAGAGCACGCGACAAAACCACACCGTCCTGAAACATGACTACAAAAATTTTATATATCGTTGCCCTAATTTAAAAATTGTGTATTTCCATGTTGTTAGAAATACATTTTTTAATCTTTGTCAGTTAGAACTTTTTGCTCTGTTGAATGATTTAACAGCATACATCAAAAGAATTTGATAATTATATTTACGGTGGAATTATGATTTTAATATTTACACAAAACAGTATTTTATGTTTCCTGTAAAAATTGTGTTCTTTGGATATGTACAAATTTCAAATTAGCCCGACGATATGATGTAAAAATAATGTGGTGAATAGGAAGAAATGGCGAGTAAACTGCTACCTAAGCAAAGCTGTCAGTCGAAAGGTATTTAATTAGGCTTATATTACTAATTAACATTGGGCGAGCGAACCAGTACCCTCACACCATATTTGAATGACTTTTTTTTGGATTTAATTATACATGATCTTTCATAATAACTTGGTGTGCCTATCCCTGTTTGACAGCAAGTGGTTGGCAAAGCGTCTTGAAGACATAAAATGTAAGAAATATGACACTACTTTCAACAAAAATCCCGGTAGTATTTAAAAAAATAAATTTTGTTTTCTCAAAACTTAAAACATACCACTTCAGACATTACTGTTAGACGATTTCTTTTTCAAAAACCAGAGTCCTTCAGTACTCAATCAAAATATCTGAATGAGTTTGTTCTCAATCATAGATGAATATAATGTCCATTCATAATAACTTGTCGTACCTAACTCTATTTGGTGAGAAGCACTTGGTACGGCTATAAAGACCGCTATAAATATGTATATTTCCTCTTCAAATTGGTAAGTCGAGAGCTTCCAGTCTAATGTGGTTAGGCAAACCAAGTTATTAGGAGAGCATGTTGTGAGGGTACTGATATTCACAATTTTAGTCATTTATTAGCTTGATTAAACAGCGTTTCGACCAGGACTGCTTAATTCTACATTAGCATTTTGTCTCCATAAGTAGTGATATTTTACGAGCGTATGTTTTGTCGCGGACTCCTCGCCTACAACATTTCAATAATCTGAAGGAAGGCGTCGGTATTTTAAGTCGTATGTGTAGTTTGCAGTAATGGTTTTAATGCAAAAGTGAATAATAGTATTGTCGTTGAAATGTGAACTATATAGCGGCGATAGCCAAACAGATAAATTGTATCCATAAGTCGGATGAAAACTATAGAAAATGTTTGCTCTTTACGTTGTTGAGTGACGAAGAGAAAGCAGTGCTAAAGGGACTAAAAGGACATAGTGTGTGCTGACAGTCAGGACCCGATACGGGTGTTGGGCCCTGTAGCAACCTTCAAGACTACATTGATACACTGAAGATTATAAATTGTTACACTACTCTCAAATTTAAATTTTCTTGCATCTGTATATTTATTAAATTTATATATTTTTTCATGCATTTGTTTTATTTTAGTGGTAAGATGGAGAAAAAAACGACAAGAAATTAAAAAAAAAACTCATTTATTCAGTATAATAAATTTTTTTCTGCTGATTTATTATATCAAAAAAGGAAATCACACCCCGCTAAGGTCTTGGTGACTGCGATAAGGACGACGTCGTCGTCGTTGTCCACCACGTTTGCAGCCAATCTCGAAGCAGGTAAGCATTTTGATGGGCGCATTGCAGCTCGTTGATGGCATGCTTGTTGCAATGATACTTGGCACCAACACCAATGCCATCAGCTCCTCCTGCTCCTGCTTGAAGTTTTAGCGTTGAGAGTGCCGGACAACCCATGTCTTCAATATTGAGAATACGTATATTTGGTAGGATGTTTTCTAACCAGCACTTTTTTTGCAGTCCCTTGACGATTATTTGAGAACCGTTATCAAGTCCGGCCGTCCGTAAAAGTGAACATAAATTGGTATAAGGAGCCTCTTCTTCTGCTGCCGCTACTTGTTCTTGTTGTTGACGTTGTGTTGTCAAATTGTAGTTACCGCCACTGTAGAGAAAATTCTCATCTTGCTTTTGCCACGTAAGTCCATGTATTTGTGTCGTTACAAAGCGTACATGCCGCTGTAGATTTTCCTCCAAATGTGCGAACTTAACGGGTAATTTGAAAAACTTATGCAACTCCCCATGACCGAAATAAACATGTATTAGGGTCAATTCTTTGCATATGAATTCACTATCTTTTAGTTGAAAGCCTTGCACGTCGATGATCCAAGTGTTCATCATCACGGTGTCTTACAACGATGAGACCTCGTCAGTTAGTAATGAGGCAAATGTTTATTACTGAACCGACCGACCGGCCGACCGATCGACCAACTGATGCTGACCACGCCAGCAAATGGTCTATACTTTAAAATGCATTCGTTAATTCGACAAATGACTGCTGTCGAAACTGACCGATCAACCGACCGACTGCTGTCGAGGCTAACCGATTAACTGACCGATCACCCGACCAACCAACCGACCGACTGGTGTCGAGACTGACCGACCAAAAGACCGTCGATCGGTCTCGCCGTGGTCGATCGGATGGTCGGTATGTAGGTCTCCGTCTGTCAATCAGAAATAAACATTTGTCGAATTAACGAATGCATTTTAAAGTATAGACCATTTGCTGGCGTGGTCAGCATCAGTTGGTCGATCGGTCGGCCGGTCGGTCGGTTCAGTAATAAACATTTGCCTCATTACTAACTGACGAGGTCTCATCGTTGTAAGACACCGTGATGATGAACACTTGGATCATCGACGTGCAAGGCTTTCAACTAAAAGATAGTGAATTCATATGCAAAGAATTGACCCTAATACATGTTTATTTCGGTCATGGGGAGTTGCATAAGTTTTTCAAATTACCCGTTAAGTTCGCACATTTGGAGGAAAATCTACAGCGGCATGTACGCTTTGTAACGACACAAATACATGGACTTACGTGGCAAAAGCAAGATGAGAATTTTCTCTACAGTGGCGGTAACTACAATTTGACAACACAACGTCAACAACAAGAACAAGTAGCGGCAGCAGAAGAAGAGGCTCCTTATACCAATTTATGTTCACTTTTACGGACGGCCGGACTTGATAACGGTTCTCAAATAATCGTCAAGGGACTGCAAAAAAAGTGCTGGTTAGAAAACATCCTACCAAATATACGTATTCTCAATATTGAAGACATGGGTTGTCCGGCACTCTCAACGCTAAAACTTCAAGCAGGAGCAGGAGGAGCTGATGGCATTGGTGTTGGTGCCAAGTATCATTGCAACAAGCATGCCATCAACGAGCTGCAATGCGCCCATCAAAATGCTTACCTGCTTCGAGATTGGCTGCAAACGTGGTGGACAACGACGACGACGTCGTCCTTATCGCAGTCACCAAGACCTTAGCGGGGTGTGATTTCCTTTTTTGATATAATAAATCAGCAGAAAAAAATTTATTATACTGAATAAATGAGTTTTTTTTTTAATTTCTTGTCGTTTTTTTCTCCATCTTACCACTAAAATAAAACAAATGCATGAAAAAATATATAAATTTAATAAATATACAGATGCAAGAAAATTTAAATTTGAGAGTAGTGTAACAATTTATAATCTTCAGTGTATCAATGTAGTCTTGAAGGTTGCTACAGGGCCCAACACCCGTATCGGGTCCTGACTGTCAGCACACTCTATGTCCTTTTAGTCCCTTTAGCACTGCTTTCTCTTCGTCACTCAACAACGTAAAGAGCAAACATTTTCTATAGTTTTCATCCGACTTATGGATACAATTTATCTGTTTGGCTATCGCCGCTATATAGTTCACATTTCAACGACAATACTATTATTCACTTTTGCATTAAAACCATTACTGCAAACTACACATACGACTTAAAATATCGACTCCTTCCTTGAGATTATTGAAATGTTGTAGGCGAGGAGTCCGCGACAAAACATACGCTCGTAAAATATCACTACTTATGGAGACAAAATGCTAATGTAGAATTAAGCAGTCCTGGTCGAAACGCTGTTTAATCAAGCTAATAAATGACTAAAATTGTGAATATCAGTACCCTCACAACATGCTCTCCTAATAACTTGGTTTGCCTAACCACATTAGACTGGAAGCTCTCGACTTACCAATTTGAAGAGGAAATATACATATTTATAGCGGTCTTTATAGCCGTACCAAGTGCTTCTCACCAAATAGAGTTAGGTACGACAAGTTATTATGAATGGACATTATATTCATCTATGATTGAGAACAAACTCATTCAGATATTTTGATTGAGTACTGAAGGACTCTGGTTTTTGAAAAAGAAATCGTCTAACAGTAATGTCTGAAGTGGTATGTTTTAAGTTTTGAGAAAACAAAATTTATTTTTTGAAATACTACCGGGATTTTTGTTGAAAGTAGTGTCATATTTCTTACATTTTATGTCTTCAAGACGCTTTGCCAACCACTTGCTGTCAAACAAGGATAGGCACACCAAGTTATTATGAAAGATCATGTATAATTAAATCAAAAAAAAAGTCATTCAAATATGGTGTGAGGGTACTGGTTCGCTCGCCCAATGTTAATTAGTAATATAAGCCTAATTAAATACCTTTCGACTGACAGCTTTGCTTAGGTAGCAGTTTACTCGCCATTTCTTCCTATTCACCACATTATTTTTACATCATATCGTCGGGCTAATTTGAAATTTGTACATATCCAAAGAACACAATTTTTACAGGAAACATAAAATACTGTTTTGTGTAAATATTAAAATCATAATTCCACCGTAAATATAATTATCAAATTCTTTTGATGTATGCTGTTAAATCATTCAACAGAGCAAAAAGTTCTAACTGACAAAGATTAAAAAATGTATTTCTAACAACATGGAAATACACAATTTTTAAATTAGGGCAACGATATATAAAATTTTCGTAGTCATGTTTCAGGACGGTGTGGTTTTGTCGCGTGCTCTCGACCTCAAATTTCGAATTAATTCTTTAGCATGTGCAAAGCACACCATAATTTAGCGTAAACAGTCTAATTCCCCTTTACAATTACATTTATTTTCAATTATTATCTAGTTTGTTTAGATTTCCTGTGGTAAGCATAAAACAGTTTATTTTTAAAATGTCACAACCTAAAATCAAGGCAGCAGCGTCAAACAAAGTCATATTAGACCTTCCTTAATTATTATTTACATCAAAATTCTCTCGACCTATTAGTAATCGAATGCATAAAATTCGGAACTAATTCTTTGGAATGTGCAAAGCACACCATAATTTAGCGTAAACAATCTAATTCCCCTTTACAATTACATTTATTTTCAATTATTGTTCATCTTTGAAACACAAAAATTGGTATTCTAGTTTGTTTAGATTTCCTATGTTAAGCATAAAACAGTTTATTTTTAAAATGTCACAACCTAAAATCAAGGCAGCAGGGTCAAACAAAGTCATCTTAGACCTTCCTTAATTTTTATTTACATCAAAATTCTCTCGACCTATTAGTAATCGAATGCATAAAATTCGGAACTAATTCTTTGGAATGTGCAAAGCACACCATAATTTAGCGTAAACAATCTAATGCCCCTTTACAATTACATTTATTTTCAATTATTGTTCATCTTTGAAACGCCAAATCTGGTGCTCTAGTTTGATTAGATTTCCTATGTTAAGCATAACACAGTTTATTTTTAAAGTGTTACAAAATAAAATCAAGGCAGCAGCGTCAAACAAAGTCATCTTAGGAGCTTCCTTAATTTGTATATACATCAAAATTCTTCGATGCTCCTTTGAAGCTTTTGTTGAGTTCATGTTAAACGAGGCATGGTTTTGTTGCGTGCTCTCGACATATTAGAAATTAAATGCACAAAATTTGCAATTAATTCTTTGGAATGTGCAAAGCACACCATAATTTTGTGTAAACAGTCTAATTCACCTTTACAATTACTTTCCTGTGTAACTTCTGACTGTGCGGTTGTGATTGTCTGACAAATAAAAAGCGCTTCCTTTCAGTCCGTAATCGTTTATTTTCAACTAATCTAAAACATAGCCTACGTTTCGCCCGCAGGTTTGGGGCTTCTTCAGGGCAGGTTCACGTGGTTGAAAAACGTCAAAATTTAACATTGATGAGGCCTCATAGCCAAACAAGTGCATGGGTGTATGGGGGTCACAAATAAAATAATCAAAATGTATACGAGAACAACGTAATGGCGACGGCAACATGGACGCGTGCGAGGGAGTACATATCAGGAATGATGTGATTCCTGATATGTACTCCCTCGCACGCGTCCATGTTGCCGTCGCCATTACGTTGTTCTCGTATACATTTTGATTATTTTATTTGTGACCCCCATACACCCATGCACTTGTTTGGCTATGAGGCCTCATCAATGTTAAATTTTGACGTTTTTCAACCACGTGAACCTGCCCTGAAGAAGCCCCAAACCTGCGGGCGAAACGTAGGCTATGTTTTAGATTAGTTGAAAATAAACGATTACGGACTGAAAGGAAGCGCTTTTTATTTGTCAGACAATAACTTTACAATTACATTTATTTTCAATTGTTCGTCATCTTTGAAACACCAAAATTGGTATTCTAGTTTGTTTAGATTTCCTATGTTAAGCATAAAACAGTTTATTTTAAAAAATATCACTACCCAAAATCAAGACAGCAGCGTCAAATAAAGTCATCTTAGAGCTTCCTTAATTTTCATATACATCAAAATTCTTTGGTGATTTTGTTGCGTTCATGCGAAACAAAACAGAAAAATTCATTCTCCAAGTAATTACAGCAATGTGATGTCCGACATGGATAACGGCGTTGGGTAAAGTTGAATAAATCTTTTATTATGTTTGCGTGACGATAGGACCAGCTAGTTTATTTTTACTTTGAGTGAAAGTGTTAAATAATATGTTATGTTTTAACGTTCGAAATCGATTCTGTTGTTGTTTATTTAATTTGCAAGTTTCTACGAATATAAATTCTTCGTTAAAAACACACACATGTACCCGTACAGCTGGAAACCGGTCTCATTCAAGGTTGATGCATTGGCATCTATTCCGTACTATTACTTTGTTAATCTGCAATGCGTAATCGATTCCAGCGTTCAATAAATGTTATCGGTATATAAAAAAGTTAATATACTAATATGGACGTTTTGGTCACATTTTTTTCATCTAAATTTTACACCGACAATGTAAGTTTATGTGTAACAAAAGTCATATAACTACATTTGTAGGGTTTCGTTCTTAGGATGAAAGTGAAATACTGGGACAACGGTAATATTTTATATACAAATTTCAGAAGCAATGAGTCGCAGTTAATATTTAATGGTCAGAAACATTGTCAAACAATTGAATTTCGAAAAGCCTGGCACTAGCTGGTGCATTTATTGTAAGCATTATGACGATAATTAAAAAAAAATATTTCTTTATAGTATCTTTATTATTCCATTCGTTTACATGTAAAACCTACTTCCAGTCATGCATGTAAAGATTTTTTAGTAGATTGATACTATTCCCAATGAATTGACGTCTTTAATCCATCGATTTATTATGGTTGATTGATGAAACTTCTTCATATGTCGAGATAACCTCCAGCTCTCATATATTTCTTCTCACATTGCGAACAGTTATACGTTGTATAAGTGTTATTGTGGCAAGATTTCATATGACGTGTTAAATTATTTAGACAGGTGTAACTTTTATCACAAGCTTCACAATGATATGGTTTCTTGGATCCATCCGAGGATGCTGGTGAAGTCTTCGGGTAGCCGTTTAGAATTGTTGGTGATGGAGTTATAGATTCCTGTAGTTCCATGGTGCTTGGGTAATCGTTCAGGGCGAATTGCTGTATGACTTCCATGATGCAAGTCTCAAACGAAACTGACGATCTCCAATGAATATCTCGATGTATCGCTAAAACCGGAAGTTCACACAAAACGCAGCAATTATACCAATTGTGACCGCAATTTATAAGATTGTCTCTCGTAATGATGTCATCGATATCAGCTATCCTTGTCATACTAACCATCTGACTATAGCTATCTCTTTCTACCTGGACAGGAAGTAAAACGAATTTAGACCCCTTTTAATTAACCAGTCAAATTGAGCTGGAACTCAACTCATCTTAATTTTTGATATTTAATACACCCTTTTTTCTACTAATATCTAAGGGTAGTTCAATAAAAAATCCAACTGTTATCGGTTAATAATAGTTTATATTCACATTAAGATGTATAATTTCTATTAGACTCCAACCTGATTCTTCAAATTCACTCAATTTGCATTATGTATGATGCAATCAATTAAGTATAGTCGTATATCGCGTTTTATCAATTACGCTGGCCGTTAGAAAGTGAGGTCGCCGTTTTCCTCGCAAACGTACTATAAAAACCAGCCAGCAAATTATGGTTGAGTTTAGTTCTGTAACAAAATGGACTCCGGTAAGTCCGTTGTAGAAACTAACCCGACAACAAAAAAAATAAAACAAGTGCTTTTTTCAGTAAACGAAATACTTAGTCTATTACCACAAGAACTTCAGGGTCAATTACCACAAGGATTTGAGACAAGTCTCTTTTAGTTTTCTGTTTTTTAATTAATTTGTATTTGCAAGTTTCTACGAATATAAATTCTCCGTTCAAAACACACATATATCCATACAGCTGGAAACCGGTCTCATTCGAGGTTGATGCATTGGCATCTATTCCGTACTGTTACTTTGTTAATTTGCAATGTGTAATCGATTCCAGCGTTCAATAAAGGTCATCGGCATATAAAAAAGTTAATATACTAATATGGGCGTTTTGGTCACATTTTTTTTCATCAAAATTTTACACCGACAATGTAAGCTTATGTGTAACAAACGTCATATTACTAAATTTGTAGGGTTTCGTTCTTAGGATGAAAGTGAAATACTGACAATACTAGGGTAACGGTAAACTCCGATTCAAAATGGTCTACTGCAGGTTCAAAATGGTTAACTTGAGTTCATTGCGCCCTAGATGGCCTATTTCCGCTTCAAATTGGATGACCTCCGGTTCAAATGGCCGACTTCCGGTTCAAAATGGTTTACTTGAGGTCATTGCTCCCAAGATGGCAGACTTCCGGTTTGAACTGGGTGACTTCCGGTTTGGACTGGGGGACTTCCGGTTTGAGTTCCGCTTCAAAATGGTTGACTGCCGGTTCAAATTGGCCGACTTGGGTTCGTTGTGCCAAAATGCATGATTTCAGGTTCAAAATGGACGACTTCCGGTTCAAAATGGACTACTTCCGGTTCAAAATGGTCGACTTGGATTCGTTGTGCCTAAGATGACCGACTTCTGGTTCAAAATGGATGACTACCGGTTTGACTTCCGGTTCAAAATGGCTCACTTTCGGTTCGAAAATGACACGTATCATTCAGTAAAAACAATTGCTGCTATATTGTTCTTATGGGTCTACCTGTAAAGTGATCGGACTAACGGTTCGAGCCTATTCAAACGCATTTAAAAAAATTATTATAAATACAAGAAAAACGATGAACAGATGAACAATGAACAATGATAAACATAGCGCGATGCTACAAAAAAAAATTCAATGGTATTTTTTAATTATAAATATTCAGAAGGTACTTTTTAATTAAGTAAAAATATTACAACACAAACCGACTGACAGACGGCGCGTGGGCAAACATTTTCAAATAATTCACAAAATGGCCGAACAAGGGTATTTCTTGAATAAATTTAAAAAAAAACTATCAACAGTGACACGCATGCGCAACAATTCACAATATGGCCAAGACCTATTGAAAAACTAATTGAAAAATTACCCCCTAACACCACAATACCCCTGTCCGCTATGACAACTGCAGATACGATGGTGTTGTGAAAATTGTCAAAATGGCACTATAAAGAATTTTTTATTTTTTGATTAATTTAAAAACTGGCCATATCTCCTAAACTAAGGTCTGTATCGGCAAAAACTAATTGAAAAATTACCCCACGGGCCCGCGTCCCCTTTGGCAACTACAGACCCGACGACGCTGCAAAAATCGCCAAAAAGGCACTACAAATTTTTTTTTTTTGTTAAATTTAAAAAAGTGGCAATATCTCCTAAACTAAGGTCCGTATCGAAAAACTAATTGAAAAATTACCCCCTAACACCACAACACCCCTGTCCGCTTTGATACGATGGTGTTGTGAAAATAGCCAAAATGGCACTATAAAAAATTTGTTATTTTTTGATTAATTTAAAAACTGGCCATAAAACGATCAACAGATGACACGCATGCGCAACAATTCGCAATATGACCAATAAATGGTACACATAAATTTAAATTATAAAAAAACGATCAACTGATGACACGCATGCGCAACAATTCGCAATATGGCCAATAAATGGCACACAAAACGTCCGACAGACGGCGCAGTTTTTCTTGAAACAAGTCGCACAAAATGGCCGACAGGTGGCGCGATATCTGACCGCCAGGTAGCACACTAACCTTAAACTACCAGCCGACAGATGGCGTCTCAAGCTGCACTTCATTAACACTGCTGTCATTTCTCCACTGACTGACTTCCACCGTTTGAGCCAAAGCCCGTGAATTATATCTACTATCATACAATAACTAATTCAGGAGCGTGACTTACCTTTTATTCGGTTAATATTAATGACTGTGGATAGGTTTATAATAGTAGTAATCCATCTACAGCCAGCGATTCTCAAGTGGTGGTACGCGCGGTACTACCATTTATGAAGTTTTATTTTCACTGATGATATTTTAATAAAAATATCTAAAACATCAAACATCTATTGTTTCTTGAATTAATTATAATTGACTTACTCAAATTTATGATTTAAAAAGTTCTTGACAGAGTTTATATTGTGTACGGGCGTACCATCAAGCTGGAACCAAATTGGGGCCCGTTGAATTAACGGCAAATTGTCCAAAAAAGGTGACAAGCCTCTGTCCAGGAACTGGTGATCTAATTCCCCATTTAAATTTTAACGAAAAAAAGGCCCAAATGTTTGATTATCCAAAATACCGCACAGCACATTAGTCTTAAAATGGTACTGATCTCGGCATTCTCTTGTAAAGATCGGGTTTTCATGTACCCACCACCGGCACTTTTGTGACGATTGGGACTGTTCATTGGCGTAAATGTGGCCTCGTCTGTCCAAAGAATATTTAAAAAAAAATTGTTCTCTTTCATTTGCCCCTCAAACCAGATGACAAAGTCATACCTGATGTCAAAGTCTCTTTCTTTTGGTGTACTTTTTGTTTTGTATTTTGGTTTATAAGGGTGATACTTGATTAGTTTTAGTATTTCATGTACTGTTGATTTACTGCATTGGTTGTGTGCAGTAATTTATCTAACAAAAGTCGTTTTATGCTCGATTACTATTTGCAACACTGGGAAAACTTGTTTCCTCATTTTCGGCAACATATTTTTTTGTGGGGTTTCTTGAAGCTATTTTCAACAGACCCAGGCTGTTTGATTTTTTTCATTATGCTGGAAGCGGTTGAATGGGCAATTTGGTTGTGTGGATGTCTTTCATTGAAAATAGCAGCAACAGCTCGGTGCGGTCTATTTTCTCCATGTATTAAATAAATTTCAACTTTTTGATTGACTGTAAGCATTGTTTTAAAAGTTACAGAACATAAACTAATTTGTATTCATGTATGTATTTTTGTTATTGTAAGTAGTAGAAATAGAATAGTTTCATAGATAATAAATTAGCATTATTAAAATATTCATAATAGTTATTAACTTAATAACGGGTAACTCAGCCATAAGAAACAACAGATGTTTGATGTTTTGGTATTTTTATTAAAATATCAGTGAAAATAAAACTTCATAAGTACCACCACTTGAGAATCTCTCGCTGTAGATGGATAACTACTATTATAAACCTACCCACAATTAAGATTAACCGAATAAAAGGTAAGTCATGCTCCTGAATTAGTTATTGTATGACATATTAATATCTACAGGGTGAAATAACAACTTCGCACCAAGAAAATGAGTAATTATGCGCTAGTTCTAATTAAACATTAGTTATCATACGAAAATAACAAAAAATATTAAAAAATTAGTCAATATGGGCAAATGAAAGAGAACAGATTTTTTTAAAAATATTCTTTGGCAGACGAGGCAACATTTACGTCAAAGAACAGTCCCAATCGTCACAAAAGTGCCGGTGGTGGGCACATGAAAACCCGACCTCTACAAGAAAATGCCGAGATCAGTACCATTTTAAGACTAATGTGCTGTGCGGTATTTTGGATAAAAAATATTTGGGCCTTTTTTTCGTTAAGATTTAAATGGGGAATTAGTTCGTCAGTTCCTGAACAAAGGGTTGTCACCTTTTTTGGACAATTTGCCGTTAATTCAACGGGCCCCAATTTGGTTCAAGCTTGATGGTGCGCCCGTACACAATATAAACTCTGTCAAGAACTTTTTAAATCAAATTTGGGTAAGTCAGTCATAATTAATTCAAGAAACAATAGACGTTTGATATTTTAGATATTTTTATTAAAATATCATCAGTGAAAATAAAACTTCATAAGTGGTAGTACCGCGCGTACCACCACTTGAGAATCACTCGCTGTAGATGGATTACTACTATTATAAACCTATCCACAGTCATCAATATTAACCGAATAAAAGGTAAGTCACGCTCCTAAATTAGTTATTGTATGATATGTTAATATCTACAGGGTGAAATGTCAACTTCGCACCAAGAAAATGAGTAATTTTGCGCTAGTTCTAAATAAACATTAGTTATCATACCATAATAACAAAAAATATAAAAAATGTATTCAAATTTCTAGATTAAAAAGAACCTTTTAGTATCACTGGCATTTACCAATATTTGTCACAAGAGTAATAATTAAGAAAAAAAGTGAAAATATTTTTTTTTCAAGGTAGGTGGCTCTGACTTTATATTTGAATATAATTTTTACTTCTAAACAATATTTCCAAATAAAGTTTATCGATAATAATGAAAATAAAGGTACTTTACTCTTATCATAAATTCATATATTTTGAATCGCTCGGTATATGGCACCGAAATTTATATATTTGACTGTTGCAGTTTTGGTTTCGTATGAGCCGCCAACTTTCATAAAGAATAACTAACTTGAACTAACTATTCGTATTCTCGCAGTGAATCCGAATTCAAACATGATAACGTCATTTACTTACTATAGGTAACCGTATCAACATACTTCAACATACCGAGTATGTTCGCGAGAAATCCCTATAGATTCTATAACTAAAAAGTCAGTCAATTGTCCATGGGTGACTATCCGCTCAATCCAGTATCCGCTCAGAGTTGTCGGTTGCTACTGACGTAGGTTTGAAGTAACCTCTGACGATTTATATTTTATACGGATTTAGACCCAGTTCAGTTTGACAGCGGTGACAGGGATCGAACGGTTCGGACATTTGAACCGTTTATTTTAAAGTGTCGTCGCCAACGACTCCGTGGTTTCCGTTGTATTACCGGAAAACTGGTAACAGTGGATGGCAGCCGTCAATCCCAAGCTTATCAAACATATCAAAAATATATTAATATGAAAATTATGTTGGCTGATTTTGATGTCTTGTTTAAACATAAAAAAATAGTTTATAGATTTGATATAGTTCTTGGTTTTAATATTTTTTTATTTTTGTTTTCAATTAATATAATAGTAGTTTAGTTTGCTTTTTCGTAAAGTTTAATGCTATAAATTGTACAGTTTAAAGAGATCTTTTTAGGCAAAATGTGTGCGCTGAAATATCACTCCTCATTTCCAGTAATGTATTCTCCTCGTCGATATCTAAGGGGTTCGTAACCGCCCTTATTGATAGGGCGGAAACTGTGTATCATTTATTTCTCTATGTATACTTGATTGATGGCAAAATTGGGGAAAGTGTGTGAGAGTAAGGGACGTTGGACATGGCTTTTTCGGCATTATTTATTATTGATTCCTGTTAAACTGACGAAAAGTTTAAGAAAAATTGTACTTGATGGACGAAGTTTCAAGATCCACAACTTACAATTGCTAACGATTGGGAACAGCGGATAGGGTTGCGCCGCACTGTAGTTGAAACACAGTTTCTTTGTCACAGTCTATCCCAATAGAATATCTCTGCCACAAAATTACCAACGATAAGGCAAATTAAAGGGACTGTGGAAAATCACACACTCACACACTCACACACTCATACACTCACACAATCACACACTCACACTCACAGACTAACACACACACACACACTCACACACTCACTCTCACACACTCACACACACTATTTGTGGGTTTTATCTTCTAGGCATTAACTTATTTAGAAAAGAACTATTTATTCGGCATAAAATGAAATAATTGGGACTATAATGCACGGTCTCGGTACTGGGTGCTGATTATTTGGAGGAGTTTGCATGCGAGTTGAAATGTTATTGCCATGCTTGCCTCTGACTATGAGGACTAGCCCTTGTGGGCAGCTTCGCCAGTAGTTAGTCTATGAAGAATCTCTCTTCCAGACAACGCCGTTTTGCAGTTACAGTCGCTGAATTGCCACCAACGGATGCTCTGAGTTTTGAGCATGCCCTATATTCAAGTTAAAATGCGGTTTCAAGGCCTCTTATTCTCTATGGATTGATAGTTAGAATTGTCGAAAGCACATCCAATATAAAAAAGACCCATAAACCCACTAATTAGCAACAATCCGTACTACAAACGTAAATGTATGAAGAGCATTTGTTGTGGATAGGTCTAGTTGATAGTGAAATTAGCTTTTGTGAAAGGGAGACACCGAGATCACGCTTTCGCAGCGACTGGTTGTAAGCTAATGTAGTGAAGCATGGTGCTTAAAATGGTGTGGTTTATTCTGTCGAAAGCTTTCGAATAATCTAAGCGACACACTAACGTTAATTTACTACTATCCACCGCTCGGAGAATACCATCCACTATGTTTGTCACTCCACCTTGCACTTGGCACTTGGCACTTTGCACTTGGCAATGGCAGCACCATTGCCTTTTTCCACGGTACGGGGAATGTTCCGGTCAAAATACTAGTATTTACAATATCTCTGATCTGCGGAACAATATGACGGCAGCACCATTTTAGGATTCTTGTATCCCCTTGCTGTGCTTTTAATTGAGATAATTGTTCTCTCCACATCCACGTCAACCACCAACTGTATAGCAAATCGCGAATTAGTGCATCTATGAGTTAGATAATATAAACGGACATCATTAATCACGCGTACGGCTGATGGTAACTTTGCAAAAAATATTTTTATTTTATTTCGATCCGGTAGACTTGCAGGAATTGAAGCTTTTACTTTCTGTAACATATTTGTTCGCTTTAATAATACTTAGATACTTAACTTAATCGTGCAGAAGTTAAAAAATACACTAATTTACAAATAAAATAAGAACATAATTTAGATTTAACTTTTTCGGGATCCCGGGATTTAGATTTATAATCCCGGGATCCCGAAAAAGCTCATTATTTGTCGGGATCCCGGGATTGGAAGCCCTTGTACATACATACTTGTTTTGAAAAATGTACATTATACCTACTACAATATAAACCCTTAGTTAAAAAATAATGATGGTGGTATTAATATATGCCATTGGTATCACAGACCCTACCCGACCATTCGATGGTTAACTCTATCATCAACGTAAAAATCATTCTTTATCCTAGTGCTTGTCTTTGGTTCGGTGCATTCCACGCACCGTATACCGAAAGTAATTATAAATATTTGGTTGGCAACCAACCACTGTGCCGAATACGTACGTTAAGCTACGGCTGTCAATTTATCAATGTCAATCACGAATTTTTACGCCACAGAATGCGCTGCTGTGCTGTCTTTTCCAGATTTTTATTTTCCATCCGATATATGTTCGATTTCGCTTTCGATAAGGATGTTGTTTTTTCTGTATCGAATAATATAATTAAAGAAAGAAAATCATGTTAAACGTGTGTCCTACCATTTGGTGTTCAATGCGATGAGATTACTGGTTATTTCAGTCACATTTAAACAACTCGTCAGTGTCGCTGCTCTCTCGAATGTATTACGTGTTTATTAAGAATTATGTAGTGACCCACTCAACAGATATCCATGCTTACGCTTTATATATCTAAGCCTTTAAGTAGAAATCTAAGCCAACATGACGTAAACATAATAATACTGAATCTAAACACGAAACATAATCCCAGCTTTGAAAGGGCTACCTTTCAAATGAAAATAATGATAGTAATTAACAACTAACCTTTGCCAATAAACATTAACCATAAGCACAAAATATACAATAAACTCAAAAAATAGTGCAGGCAAATTAGCTAATTAGAAGCCAAACCCGGTATTAATTATAGACAGTACTTATATCATTGGAAACGGCAAAGGGAAAAATAACTGCAGTTCATAGGGTGGTAGTGTTTATTTAGGCAGTTGAAAGCGGGTGCAAGACTTGACGTTTTATTAAAAACTTCCTCTACGAAGATGTAGATTATAATAGAATCTACAACATTTATCCGGATAACTTTTTGCTATGACCTCAAAATTTCCGAGAAAAATGCGAATTCCAATGCACAAATGGTTTTTCTGTTTTTTTTTTATTTTTCATTCTTGCAACAATAATTCAGTAAGCATACATTTGTTATATGCAAAAAAAGGATTTTTTTTGGTTACACGGAATTGTAATTTCAATTGTAAGGAAAAAACACAAAATAAAATCTCTAATTTCTACACTAATGCTAAAACCATTAAATTAGAATAATAAAGCTATAGATAAGTAATACAAAAGCTGTAGATCGTGAAAAAAAATACCATTTTTGGAGAGCCACATAACATAACCACAAAACTTCCGAGAAATATGCAAAAATACCAGTTTTTGTATTTTTCATTTTAATTATCGCATAAATCATTTAGTTTAGACGAGAAACGTATATTTCAGTTGAATATCGAAGAATCAGTACAAGAGAAGCCATTGTGCGTATAACTTGAGCACTGAAATATTAAATATATGATATATTGAAAAAAATAGTACTAGATCTAAATAACTTGACGACACTTCCACTAAAATGGAGCAGCCGTATTATTGCCCATGAATGTGCCAGCCGAAGGATTCAGCGAAAGCTTTCAAGAAGAAGAATATATTCATATCTAACTTCAGATGACGACGAACACCAAGGCAAATTGCGAAAAAGCCAAACATTGGCATAGAGTTCTTTTTTTATAAATCCGTAAATATATATTGTGACGGGGTGTGGTTGTTACGTTGCTCGATGGAAAGCCTCGAAGACGCTTGGATAGTTAGTTGCTTATTTACACAATATATAATACACAGAAACTCAAAAGATATACCTACTACAACAAATTAATGAGATTTTCGAACTTGCAAGTCGCGGTAGGTGCAGCGTGTCGTACACTGACGATGGCTGTTGACTAAATCGTGTGGACTGTATAAATTGTAATAGAAAAAAGTACGATGCGTGTCAAACGAGTAGAATTGCCTATTTTTATTATATTATCATTTTTTACAAAAATACATCTTATCATAGCAAAATTGATAAAAATTGATCACTTGATTAAACACTAAACTCAAAATTGGTAACAGTGCGCCCGTCTTGAACTACGCTCGAAATTGTAAATTACAAGGTCAAATATGATTAACAGTTAACACCGTTTATGTCGTGTCAAATTTTGGCAATAAACAAGTCTGTGCGAACACTAACAACCCGCACGAAACCGTCGTCACCTGATGGGTGCAGCTCGATGATTCGTCCCATCGTCCGTTGTAAATTGTCTTCAACTAGTAAGACTAAATCTCCTATACTGGGATTATCGTTGATAACATCCCACTTGGACCTGGTTTGCAACTGATGTAAATATTCTCTCTGCCAATGCTGCCAAAAGTGCTGACGGACCCTTTGAAGATGTTGCCAACGCTTCAATAAGTTTACTGGTGTTTCCAATAAATTGTACTCCAATGGAAGCATAGGTGTGTCTCCAATTAGGAAATGGGATGGAGTAAGAGCGTTCATATCATTTGGATCGTCTGAAACTCTGATAAGTGGTCTAGAATTAAAACAAACTTCAATTTCAGCTAATATGGTATTACATTCTTCGAATGTTATTAGAAGACCTTGCGTGACCTTATAAAAATGATGTTTAAAACATTTGACTGCTGCTTCATGCAATCCTCCAAAATCAGGTGATCGTGGTGGTAAAAATTTCCAATTAATTTGCCGAGTAGTTGAATCAGTTATAATCGCATCCTTGTGTGCGTATAGAAAATCGTATATTTGCTTTACTTCGTTATTTGCACCAACAAAATTGGTTCCGTTATCACAGCAAATAATTGAACAAAGTCCCCTCCGTCTAGACTATGTGTTTGCGAGTGGATCTATCATCTGTCAACGTTCTCGACTTAAAAATTAGAATATTAGCAATGTATG